>CM053755.1:2421535-2488981 GCA_028658305.1 Pachyuromys duprasi
TAGGAGGTCCTGTTGCTGCCACTTTGTGGGAGTATCTCCTGACACTCCCAGGAGACACAGCCTCACAGCATATTCCATATTACAGACAACCAAACGTTGAAGTACAATAAATAGTCTCCCCAGGAAAGAACGTAGCGGTTAAGCTCTCCAAGAGCAAATGGTCAGCTCTGAAAACACAAATATAAGAAACATTATGTAGAATGGACAGGCTATATTTCTATATTTAGAAATTTGTATGCAAATAATATACTTATAGTGACAAAAGAGGCTACAAATTTGAAAACAGAGGAAAGAGGCATACGTTCGGGGGTTTGGAGGGCATAAAAAAGGATGAATGAGGTATACGTGCATTATAATTTCAATAAAGAAATAATTTTAAAAGTATGTAAAAGAACAGTAGTAAATAGCTCTTGTAAAGGTGGCTAGATTGTAACAAAATAAGATATTGACATTACCTAAGCCTGGAAGGTGAAGCTGTAGGACATTGTCATTCTGTGTCTGGCTGATGTCATTTACCACGTCTTCTGGGCACATTTGTGGTGTGGCATGTATCACAGCCATACTGCAGCTTCAGGTCTCCTGACTAATACTGGTTACTGATTTATTAACCTTGGAGCAACACCTCAATATACTTCCTAATCTAATAAAAAATAGCTACTGAGATTTGGAAACAAAATTATTCTTCCCAAGAGGATTTATATTGACATGAAAATAAACAATTCCAGACTTTGAGGATCATATATAGAAGAGTAGATCAGTGATTTTGAAATTTTAAAGTCCAGGAGGGTGAACCCTGGCAATCTAGAGCCCGAATTTTACCAAGCACCTACGTCTTAGCCCACCTGATGAACCAAACTGGGAGTCATCATGTGAGTATTCTATGAAATGCAGGATACCAGCTCCTCATATGCTCAGGAAAAAATTTAAATCACAAGAGACTTTCAAAACGAACCCAGGAAATAATACCAATTTTAAACCATATTCAAAATTCTAAGCAAATGGGAAAACAAACTTTCTTACCACAGAAAAAGCACAACATTCTACCAATTTCCTATGGAGCTTTAAACTGGGTTTGTGCCTAACTAGTATGAATACTATAATTCAGGTAAGAAAAGGAAGATGTATCCCATTTTCAGATTTTGTACTATAAAAATCATTCTCAGATAATAAAGATGATAAACTCTACTTTAACAGGAGGGCTCTGGTTGATACAAAATACTTCTCTTATAGTGGCGATTCATCCAACAGATATTTACTAACCACGATCCACGTGCCAAGTCTTCTGTGTCACTAGATTACAAGAATCTATTGAACAACTATATAATATATGGTATATTACTATAATCTACGGTAGGCATATCTTTTTTAGGGTTTAGGTTCAATGGCCAGTTATATCACTTTGTGCAAGTCATTTACATATGTTAGCACCCCCTTATTTTTTCTTGAAAAAAAAAAACACTTGAATGCTATACTAACTACAAATGCTGCCGAAGAAATCCCAGAAACTACTAAACATTAAGTGTTGAGCATCTGCTTTGCAGAGACTGCATTTCAGAATGAGACAAGTTAGACCAGATAGCTTCACGGGTTCATTTTGTTCTTAATGGAGGAGAAGCTGCAATCTCTGAAGTAAGACTGTGGAATGAACTTCAGGAATCACTTCAAAACATTCTGCTATGCCTACTTATGCACAGAGAGCAACTTTGCCAACAAAGTGAGCACACTCTACTTCTAGAAAAATGACAGAGGGTGTCTTGGTGTCCCCCTCAATCTCTCCCATGTTCCACTTGCCATCCCCCCCCCCCGGCAGTCTCTCTTTTGCCTTCATTCTTTTTATTCTTTTTCTCCCTTCTACTTTTATCCTTAGAACGGTCATCATATGTTATCTGTAATAACTAAAGATGATCCAGCTTTATTAGCCTTTTTAGAACTATTAATTTTGTTAGTATTTTCTTTAACATTAGTTCATGAGCTATTAAATTTGTTGCTAAATTTTTTATTCTTATTAGGCAATTTAATGGCTCTGGTGAAATGTAAAAGTTCAATCAACCAATTTCATGTAAAAAGTGAGGAGAGTCTAACTGTTTTGATCTACTACATACTTTAATTAATCTCAGTTACAAAAGAAAGAAATGGCATTTTGCCTGTGTTTAAATGCCCCAGGGAATACAGCACAGTTAATTGGACATCCTTGCAAACAAAGACAGTTGGAAAAGTCCTAGCCCAAAGGTATTCAGAATAAGCTACTAGATAGCCTGCAAGCAATAAAGAGTACTGTGCTTTTTAGTCTCTTTTTAGTTATTTAGCATTTTTTGCTAAAGGACAAGGAACTATGCCATTTTTGAGCATATCTAAATGTTAGCTCTGTTTGAATTTACTCTAACAGACTTACGTGTGGTAATGTTTGAAGAGAGTGAAACAATATTACCTATACTTTACAATAAAAATATATGCAGTGGGCAAATGATTGTTTTTCAGAAATCTGCAAGTCACAGCAGTGGCTCGAGACCAGGGTCAGGACTCTGAGCCCATCCATCAATCAGGACGGTACACTATCACTCCACAGGCCACTGCGAGACAGAACATGGTTTCAAATTAGAAAAAAAGGTCAGTATGGAGAAATGTGTAAAGAGCAAGAGACTTTGGTGGCAGCAGATTAGTCATTCTTTCTAAAATGCTATATAAGCACAAAAATATGGACATGAGAAACATGATTAAACGAATAAATTCTCTTTAGATTAGACCACCATCTATACAAAATGTCCTGTTTTCCAGTGAGAAGGGAAAAAAATACTTAATCTCAGTTTGAATACATTACTGATTGATACAAAGTCCTTCTAAAACCTAACACATGATTAATAGTGTGTTTTTAGAATCTTGGATCTGTAAAATTCTTTTATAGTACCTCATGTTGTACGATAAGAGCATAATGGCCAATTTGTTATAAAAATACATTTCATTGAATTCCAAGCATTTTGTTTTAGAATTCATTGCATAATATAATTTGAACTATGTAAATAAGTGAGAGTTCTTATAAATTCATGTTAAATAATGGAAAGGTACATAAAAGTTATTAAGGAGGTTCAGGGTTAAGTACTAACATTTATAAATGGCATAACTTGCTTATACATTAGAGAATATCTTGCATTGGCCAATGTCTGGACCACTGAGGATTCCTGAGCATCAGAGGACTCAGGATGTGTACATAACAGGAGCGCCAACAGGAATCTAGGCTGGGCATGGTAGCTTTGTCTAGAATGAAGTGCACCATGGTCTTTTTCTCTCCCTAAATATTAGCATTTCTAGCATTTTCCTTTTTGAGTTACTTCTTTATCTTCCTCCAATCATCCTTAAAACCATTATCCAAAATAACTACTCATAAGATTTCATAATTTACCTCTATTTCTTTTTTCCCTATATATTCTTTCTTTTGGGAGTTATATGTATTTTTTTAACTATCAGCCTTTTCAGTTATTAATAGTCTGTCATGACAAGTTTTTTCCCCCAATTTTAAGGCTCAACAGAATAGAAACTCGAAGTGGGACAAAAGTGAGAAATATACACACAGCTAATGAGTTCTATCAATCCTGGTGGTCACTGAGTTACTAACAGGAATTAGAGCTCCAAAAGAATTGAATTATTGGGCTTGGTAAAGCCACTCTGTTAAAATTATGTGGGTAATTAACAACCCTTGCCTACAGTTAAGTCTATATTTGGCAAATCAAACTGACTGGTCGTGCCTTACACAGCATTTAAGAAAACTTTGCTAAGTTGAAGTAATACTGAACTTTACACAATAATCAATGACAGCTGTACTCTTAGAACAGAACAAAAATTCAAAAGAGAATTTATGTGTTAAGTGGTTATCACTACCTTTGCATTAAAAACACACTAATATTTTGGATAGCACACTGAAATGATAGTATTTGCAAACTAAAGCTACCCTTTTGTAAATGATAAACCAGTTAAAAATACGTTTATTAGAACACTGAAACAATTCAGGTGCAGGAGCAAGGAAAGTGTTGGTTCTTCAGCCTCCCTAAGTAGAAGCCTGTTTTTCAAAGTCACTAATGTTTTCAATAGAAACAAGCCCTCTTTCCCTGAGTTTAGCCTTGTTTATTTTGGCTCCGTGGGAAGACGGTACCCACAAAAACTACAACCTTCATTTCCTCGGTTTGGAGACTCAAGACAGCTGAACTGAACATCTGGCCTGAAGTTAACCTTAGCACTTCTGTTTCTCAGAAAAGGGATAAGGACCCCAACATAAAGGAAGGAGAAGATGCTGGGAGGTCCTTTGTGGTAAAACAGACATTGGAAGATCTTTCCAAAGGCTGCTTTTTAAAAAATATTACAGGGAGGGAGAAGTATACATATTAACTGCAAATTTATATCTACCAGCATCTGATTTCACATTCTATTAGAAAACCTGACTGATTTTTCCCTGTGCAATTCTCACATTTTCAAAAATAATGAAGATACGTTTGAGCTGCTGTCCTACAAAGCTCTACCCTGCTGTGTCATTGAGCCAGAGGCACAAAGTTGAATTAGGTCACATATCCACATATATATCTCCATGAAGAAGCCAGTGATTCAGAACTTCCTATTCAGAACAGCACCATGACCCTGGCGAGCTTACTGACTACGCAAAGTCAAGTAGTTTTAGTGGAGTCCCTACAAGCACTCATATTAGGAGGGAAAAGGTACACAGAACATCAAAATTTCCACCTTTGTCAGTGGTCTCAGTAGAAAATCCTGGCACTAAATGGACATGAAGACCTCCAGACTCTCTGATCCCTGGAGGTGGTACTACTGTATCAAAGATGAAGCAAATGGGAAGATGTGGTGAAGGAGCTGACATGACAGGCTCCATGAACTCTCTAAAGAGAGAGTAACTGTGATTGTACAAATTGTACTAAAACAAAGGTTCAGCCTGTTGTTCAAACATATTGCAATAAAATTTGAAATGCATATATGAAAGACATGAAAGACACAAACATTGTACATATCTACCTAACTACCTGCCTATCTACCTATCCATCCATCTACCTATCTATCTATGTATCTTTCTATCTAATCAGGCAGGGTGTCACTCTGTTGGCTGGAACTCACTGTGTAGACTAGGTGTCCTCTAACGCACAGATATGCCTGTTTCTGCCTCTAGAGCACTGGAATTAAAGGCATGTACCATCACAACTCGCTTTCTGGGTCTTCTTTCTTTCTTCCTTCCTTCCTTCCTTCCTTCCTTCCTTCCTTCCTTCCTTCCTTTCTTTCTTTCTTTCTTTCTTTCTTTCTTTCTTTCTTTCTTTCTTTCTTTCTTTCTTTCTTGTGGCAGGGTTTCAATGAACATGGAGCTCACCATCTCAGCTACAGTGACTAGGCAGGAAACTCCTGGGATCTACCCATTTCCCCCACCTCCTACAGTGCTGGGTATGGAAATTCACAACCACACCTAGCTTTTTCTCTGGCTAAGGATCTGAACTCGGGTCCTCATGCTTGTACAGTAAACACATCACTCACTGACTATGTACTCAGTTCCTGGTATAGTCTTTTGAAAACCATCTGGCAGACTGTTTCTATGCTGTAACTGACTTTAGAGATTGACATCATTTGGAGTTCATTTAAGAAATCGCTGTGTCTACCTATTCCTGCTCTACCCATTATATAGAACTTCAGTTACCAGAATTTAGAAATGCAATACCACCATTAAGTCACGCCAATGCTTCTAATATGCACGACTGCAGTTTCTCTTAGTTTTTGTCTCATACCTAAATATTTATCAGTTTTTAGCTCTTTCCCTAAGAGCTAAAATATACACTAGTGATAAATTTTAACATGTGTTGTGATAGGTATTAACCTATTAGAAGAAGAACAAGCTAAAAATGACTACCTGGGTCTCACTACTGCACTTTGGTTGAATACAAGCCCTTGTAAAGATTAAAGGTGTATATTAAGCGTGTGTCTGTAATCTAGCCTGATCACACAGACCTAGGTCTTTGGATGTGATTCCTTCCCAGAGCAGCTATGTTGCTGGGTTAAAATTTCCCCACACTGAGTACCTTGGGCCATTAGACAATCTGAGTTGTGATAGGATGAGTTTGAAAGACTTAGCTGTAATGTTACCTAGATTCTTATATTTCAAGTGGATTTAAGGTCTCCAAACACCAGCCTGACAGGAAGCTCCCCAATTTATGGTGGAGAGAGACTATTCTGGCTGACATGGACAGACCTAAATGGTGTTACAGGAATTTATAAAAGGGAAAGAAGGAGGCAGAAAAATATGTGAGAGTTAAAAAAATGTTGGCAAACAGTTTGAGAGAAATATTGCCTATTATGAATATGGGGTGGGGACGAGGAACAAGGCAAGTGAGCAGCCTCCAGAAACTGCTCAAGAAAGAGAAACACATCTTCTAGAAGCTGGTCATAAGAAGTCAGGTTCTGCTGACATCTGTATTCAGCCGTGTGATATCTGCTTATGACTTCTGAACCACAACAGTAGAAACTAATCATTTTTTATTATTTTGGGTCATTAACTCTGTATGCACTTACTTTCCCAGTCATAAAAAACTTATTCAAGAATGTGCGTGTTGTGGAAGCCTGAGGGCCCAAGTTTGGATCCCCATGTGACATGAGAAGGTAGGCATTGCAGCAAGCTCATGCCTGCCACCCCAGCCCTGCTGAGGAAGCGACCAAAAAGGATCCTGAAGAGACCCGATCTCAAGAAAATAAGGTAGAGAACAGGACCTGTAATGTCAACCCTTTCCTTACATATGCCTGAATACATGCAAACATACACACAGACACACACACAGACACACACACACACACAAACACACGGGGGGGGAAGGGAGGAAGGGAAGGAGAAGACAACAATGTCAACAGCAACAAAAATCAGCTAACTTAGACTAGTTGACTATAGATTTCTCACATTTCCTACGGCGCACTTGCTTAAAAAACACACAGGGTTTGCCCTTTAGCAGTTGTCTCTAAGACTCAAGAGACTATGTTATAGCAGAACATGGAGATTATTTAAAAGCTTTCTTTAAAATGACTAATAAATAAGATAAATGGTTTTACGTAACAAATCGAATACAGGGGGGTTAGGGTTAGAAAGAAAATTTTCGTTATGGCACCTTGAAGTTAACCATGTTCAGATTATGTTAAAAAGTTAAACATTTTTAAAGTATTTTTAGATTGTTTTTAATGTCTTAACTTTTTAGAGTACAAATCTCTACTTCCTAGGAAAAAAATAAGGAAAACATCCAAGACAATATATATCACAGATGTTAACATATTTTCCCTTTCTTACATTAGTTAGAACATAATAGTCTTAACTTAGCAGATACTCTCAAGGCTACCAAATCTGCATTTTATTGGATGTTCACAGTCAGAAATGGAACATCATCACTGAATGAAACTGAAAATTATACTATTATAAAAAGATAAAAACTTTTAGAATTCTGTTTTTTAAATGAGAACATAATATAATTTGTTACATTATTAGCTTATGTGAATCACTTATTAATACCCAGTTTACAAACGTGGGTAAAAATGGTTTGCTTAATAATAAAAGAAAACCAGCTATCATGCTTGACAGAAGGCAGAATTCATAAAAATCTGAAAACAACACTTAAAAAATTTAACAAATTTTTGAAAGAAAAAATGTTTTCCCAGAGGACAGGCATTGACAAATATAAGTTCTTGCCACCCAAATTTCTGCTCTACAATATCAGTGATCAGAAATATTCACACAATCAACTTTACCACCATTTATCTTAGTAAAAATTATGTATTTAAACCAATACACAAAAACAAAAGAACAAATGAAAACCTATGTCAGACGAAAACCTTTATCTGGTTCCTTGTAAAGTAGGCCAGGTTTGACAGCTCTCCTGTTTTGCCCCTCGCCCATCTGGGAGGCCCTCCCTCACCCTGGGGAACTGTTTTTAGAAATCAAGTGGATAATCTAATCTCTGGGATAAATGTTAGCCCAGTATGAGTTTACGAGAGATTCCTTCAGGCATTTTTACAAGTTTGAAAAACCTTTAAGATAGAAAGACATCTATCTCTATCTTGTCAGAGCAGGTTGTGTGGGAAAATAGTGTGTTTTCAGACTTCCTAAGTTTCTTGTAAATCCTGCTTGAAAGACTGTAACTACTATCCTCAGGTGTGAAATCTGCCCAGATAACTGGAGTTTTATAGAGGATAAATGAGAAACAACATAGAACAGGCAAGAAAACACTAGCTTCAGAAATGAAATATTGAGGGGTTTGTTGTTGTTTTGTTTTGGGGGGGTTGTTGTTGTTTAGAGACAGGGTCTCTTGTTTAACAGTCCTGGAACTTGCTATGTAGAGGAGGCTGGCCTTAAACTCACGGAGATCCACTCGTCTCTGCCTCCACTTAAATTCCATCCCTGCTGTGCCTCAGCTGCTAAATGCACAATACACCATCATCAATATCCCTTGAGTGCCGTGACGCCCATGCCCATTGTCAAGTGTGCTGAAAGACGTTGCCTTCGTCGACACACTGAATGCTGCATTTCCCTCCAAGAAAAACATTCCAATGGTTGATCAAATGTTACATTTTTAACCTTTTCATTCTTCTCTTCTTGGACCACCCATTTGTCCAAAGAAAGATAAAATATATAATGCCAAAATATACAATATATAATTTATAAGTTATATAATAATGTATAAATTATCCCAGTTAATTCTAACTGAATGATAAAAAATTGTTAAGTGAAAACAGTCGAGTTAATGCATGTATAACTCTGTACACAGAACTATACATATAGCTATAACTACACACATATAAAGCTATCTGTAAAAATAGTGAGTAAAGATGAAAATTTAATATAACATAAGTGTTACTTTTCTAAATTATTTCATCCCTCTTAAGATTTATACGCAGGCTGGCAAGGGTAACAAGTTCAAATTCAAGAATGACAGGCTGCACAAGTTATCAACTGAATGAAATAATCTATGATTTTGTAGCGGTGTCAAATGGGGAAATAATAGTTGAATTAGCACAAAAACAAGTGGTCATATCATTTTAAAACTCTTGACAAAAGAAAAGATAGTCGGAGTTAACAATGTTCACAGTGTGCTTTATTTCATTCTGTAAACCTGGCTTGGAAACCATGACAGCTCTACGTGAACCAGGACAGTTATTTTTAATTACATGCAAAAGTTGAAACCATTCTTTCCTGTTCTCACTTCTCTGACTCTGTCTCTCTCTTTCTCTCTCAGCTTTTAGAGACATGATTTCTCTGTGTAGGCTTGGCTTGGCTGTCCTGAAATTCGCTCTGTACATGAGGCTGTTCTTGAACTCACAGAGATCCACCTGCTCTGCTTCCCAGAGTGCTGGGATTACAGGTGTGTGCCACCACACCCAATTCTTCCTATTCGATTTTCTAAGACAATTATTTAACTTTCATCTAACAGTAACATGTTGGGTGGCATTAGCCAAACTGTGTTCTGTGGAATACTCATTTTAGTAATGTTCATTTTTCAGACAATGGCAATAAAACCTTAAAATTAAGGTTCTATAGAAAATGAAACTTTGTAAACCCTAGATAGCTAGAAAATATAATAAAACCTGGGTTTATCAGGAGCCTTTCATGTACTCATTTGAACCACTCATGGCCAACAGATGTGATGTGTCCTAGTGTATCTGGAACAGAATCTTCTTTGTCTGCAACTTAGCACCTCACAGATGGCATGGACAACATTTGGATTTAGATAAGAAGCAATATACTTATTTAAATATATTAATTAAACATTGTATTTATTCCTGGTAGCTCAGTGTCCTGAACCTCCCTCTGGTAAAATGAAAATACATGAAAAAATGCATATCATCTCAATCCTAACAGCTTGAGTCCACGTCCATCTGACAGAGAACGTACGAGCTGCGAGCACTGGTGCTGGCTTCACAGTATCTAAAGGCACAAGGAGAGGGCTTCATATGCCAACCGCTCAAGCAAAACTACTCAAAATTGTGTAATGGATCCAATAAATTTGGCAGGACCCACAGGAGGGGTGTAATTTAGTGGTTAAGTGAGCGGGAACAATGTCGGGGTCCAGGGCACAGGAGAGGCTTTTCTCTTCCCAATCAATGACAAAGGACACAGTCCAGATGGCATCATCAGGGATGTTTGGGGACAGGTACATAATTAACACAGATGACTTCCACCAACATTCCTTTAGGTCATGTGACCAGAGAAAATTTAAGACTGTGAGATGTGGCCCAGCTGGTATATGTGAAGAACAGCAAACGGCAGACTGCAGTAATTGGACAGCAAGTTTTGTTATCCATATATAAACATGTATGTATGTATGTATGTATGTATGTATGTATGTATGTATGTATGGGGGTGGGGTGGCAAACAGAGAAGCCATACCAGTAAGCAAAATTCACAAGGCACCATGAGGATACCAAGAACAGACTTGAGGGACTGGAGAGAAGGCTCAGCGGTTAAAAGTGCTGGCTGCTTTTTCACAGGGCTAGAATTTAACTCCCACCACTCATGTCAGATGGCTTACAAGACCTTTTGACCTCAAATACACATGCACATACTCTCCTTTCAGAGACACAAACATGCACATAAATTAATAATATATTAAAAGAAAATTTGCTCCATACAAATGTTATATAAGACAAACTCAATTATATAAGGAGTTGAGTGAAATGCATTGCCACAGGCTCCACAAATAATCACAGCCAGAAATTCAAACATTCACAACACATTTGTAAGAACTCTAATAGGCTATGTTTAAAATCACAGAATTAATTTTCTTCCTGCATTTATTTCATCTGCTCCATCTATCATTAGCGTGTTTCTTCTAAGTTGCCAGATTTGATTAATTTTGTTACATCCTAATTGTTAAGTATAAAGAAGGTCTTCTTGCTTCCTCTTGACTTACAGATCCCACAAGAGCCACCTGGAAGAGATGAAGTCTCAGGCACTGGGATCAGGTGAACTGGTATTGACTTTGGTCTCTTCAAGTCCTCCCTTGCCTTGCCTCTTTGAAATCTAGGCCTGTAATGCTCTTGTAGCCCGGCTTATGGCGATCCCTCCAAGCAGCCTCCCTGAGGCAGGACCCGCTCTGCTCTCAGCTACCTTACGCCGGGATTGCCTTTGAAACACAAGCCTGGGGACATGAGTTTTCTTTTAAGAACCTTTGATTTTTCAGTCGTGTGATACACAGGAAAGTAAGCCAACATACCTGATTCTACTGTCCTGGGCTGCACTCTTTACAAGGGCAAACTGAAGTGTTGTTGGATACAGCAGGCTCATATTGATATGTGGGACCTTTTATTAATAATATATTAATCCTCTTCGTCTCCCCTTGAAAAAGAAATTTTTCTAATTTTCATGCAATAAGGTGAAGATGTCTGTTTCATAATTAAAAGTAAATTCCACAAGTTACACTGGATTAGCATAAATCCTACGAGCTGTTTACATAGTACTGGTATTTCAAACTCCATCATTTAGGATAATCAACACAAAGTGCACAGATTAATAAATTATAATACTCTGTACATCTAAGAAAATATTGCAGCTCTGACAAAGCTTCTTGGAGGTCAAGAAAAGCCCAGGCCACTTCCACTTTTTGATCATCCTAAAATATTAACAACATGGGAGGTGAAAACATGACCAAGGTGTCTTGTTCTAGTGCTTACGCTGAAGAGAGTCTCCTCCTAGCTTTTGACAGACATATCATCTAACTGCAGAGGAGACACATGCTCCAACAACTGATAACTTCTCCTGTCTCTGCAGTGGCCAGTTTCTGTGAGTCAAAATCCTTTCCATCACCTTTTCTGGCTAAGGCATTTTCCCCAGTAACCCTCATTCTCCACTCTTACCCCAGGCTTCCCACTCACTTAATTACAAAGTTTAGCCATGATATTTCTCTCTTTGCTTCTACACCAGGGCTTCCTGAACTTGTGTACTCATGACCCTTCTCACTTGAGAATTTTTCACTTGACCTCAGTTATATAGGAATATAAAATAACACAAATCAAATACTTGCTGATAAGTAAGTATTTTAAAATGGTATGTGCCCTGTCCTGAATTTTATAATTTATTAAAGGAAAATAAAATCTGCATATTAACTAGATGGATATTCTTATTTATTTTTATGTAAAGATTAAACCTTGACTGACTATTTCATGGTATAGCACATAATTCAACATTTATCACACTTAATGAATTTTTCATTTTATAATTGTCAGGGCTGAGAATGCTCTATCTCACCAGTACCTAGTACAAAATAGTAGAAACTATATTTAGGAAATTTTTTTAAATTGCTGGAAATTCTGTTCTAACTCCAAGCTAAAGACTTGACTAGTTTTTTATAAAACTCAAGTCATCAACTCAAAGGAAAGTTTACAAAATCAAATATTCCAACACAACACAAAGATATACTAGTTTTCTTTATACATACTGAAGAATAATGGGAAAAATAGTAAAAAGCCATTTTTATGTAAGCTATTATGTTTCCATAATAACAGAGCATTTTATTCCCACAACAGTGACATTGCCATTCATAACATACAATCATCCCCAGTCTGGGCAGAAGTTTTTCAGGCAATGTTACCTGGTGTCTCTAGCACAGTGATGTACGCAGTGACAGACTCATCAGAACCAAGGCCTTGGTGAAGCCATGAGCTGCAGCTTGGGCAAGTAGCGCCAGCAGAAGCTTCAGATTCACTGTTTACTGGATTTTAACCTAATTGTTGGTCTGTTGCCAAACTTCAACAGCTCATAGATTTAGTTCATGAAGCCGGGGCCTGGACAGTTTCTGCATCCTTAGAAACCATTCCCAGAAGTCCAGACTAAAACTGCTTGAGATTTCTTTTCATATTACACCAGTCAGAATGGCCAAGATTGAAAAAAGAGATGACGGCAGATGCAGGCAAAGATACAGAAAGGGGGACAGTATTCATCGGTACTGGGAGTACAACCTGGTGCAGCCACTGTAGAAACCAGTGTGGAGTTTCCTCCAAGCCTAAAAATAGGTCGATCACATGATCAAGTTATAAACCTATACACAGAGGAACCTACACCTTGAAGATATTCTTGCGCACCCACGTTCATTGCTGCTCTATTCATAATATCCACAAATTACGAAAAGATTAGATACTGACCAACTAATGGACCTACAAGGGAAATAAGCACCTTTATATAAGGAAAATGAAATTTCCGGTGAATGCACAGAGCTGAAAACAGTCGTGCTGTGTGACATAACCCCGACCCATAAAGACAAGCATCAGATGTCTTCTCCTTTATGTGGATGCTAGTGTTTAAGCTTTGCATGTGTTCACTTTATCTAGACGACCCACAAAGGTTAGGTAGCTAGCAAAAAAGCAGCAAGGAGGAAAAGGGGACCTCCCAAGGACAGAAAACCAGAATTTAGTGTTATGAATTTAGATTATGGTGTTATAAAGGGATAAAGCAGAAATTAGAGTGGCGGGACTGGATGGGGCGGGGCGGGACCCAGCAGGGTAAAGGAGGGACTATGTGGAGGGTTAACTGACATGAAGGACCTTTGAAAAGCCGAATGGAAACCAGCTACTGCAAAATCTACATGAGACACATGCATGTGTAAAACTTTAAATGGCGTTTCTGTATAATAAGACCAGACACCTTATGCTATCGTGTAAAACCCTCAGCACCAGAAAGAAATAGGTTACGATGTTTTGAGTCAATTGTCCAAAAAGTCCCGTAAACAATCTATTGCCACTGCTATTGCTTGCCCTCCGCAACCTGACAGAAAAGCCCTGTTGCTGAACACAGCCATGAACCTATGTCATCAAACACAGAGAAATAGATAAACAGAGCTGGTGCTGAACTACAAGTGTTACCCCACATAGTGCTGGAAGGCACTGTATATCCTACTGAAGAAGAAAAGCACCCATCTCAACCAGCTACGAACCCTGCACGCTAACAACCTTTTTACGGGACACACTGGAACAGTAGTGAGACAGGAGTTATGGAAGAAACCAGTCACTACAGGAGTGCATCTAAAGCCCAGTCCATGCGCAGGAACCCGGACACTGTTAATGAGGCCAATAAAGAAGCAGAAAGTAGGGAGGTCATGACCTAGGGCTAAACTTACTCCTATTGTTCTGCTAAAAGAAATAGCAATGACATGATTCTTAGTGACACATTACTGTGCACAGTGATCAGTGCACTGCTCAACACTCATCAGAAACCTTATTCTTGCAGTAAATAATAACTACCGCAGAGACCCACAGCTGGACAATGTGCAGAGAGTGAAGGGCCTGAAGGAGCTTTCTTTATTATTGCTCCCCTCAAGGCTCAGGGATCTATGCAGACAGAGAGTAAGACCCAGAGAAGGTAGACAACTCCAAGCAAACACATGCTGTGTGTTCAGACACAGCAGGGCCGATGCATAGATGAGAGCCCAGAGTCTGTGACAGCACAGACAAGACAGACAAAGACAAAACGTTTCACACCTAACCACAAAGCTATTTATAATGGATACCTGCAGAAAGACAGAAACTCGGGTTTTTCTAATGGAGTGAAGGAGTGGCACAGGGTATATCCATGGAATGCAAGGCCAGCCTTATGCTCAGCGTAAGTTGGCCAGCACAAAATGGACTCCATGTTTTTACATGTGTGCTTTTTTTGTTCTTGTTTATGATTTTGCTTTGTTTTTTTTTTATGTTTTGAGTAGAAAAAAAAAACCTTGAAATTGGGTGAGTAGAGTTAGAAGAATGTGCTCGAATTATATTATATGGTTTGTAGCAGCTTTATTTGTAATAGCCAGAAGCTGGAAACAACCCAGATGTCCCTCAACTGAAGAATGGATACAGAAATTGTAGTACATCTACACAATGGAATATTTATTACTCAGCAATAAAAAAAACAAGGATATCATGAAATTTTCACGTAAATAGTGGGAACTGAAAAAGATCATCCTGAGTGAGCTATCCCAGAAGCAGAAAGACACACATAGTATATACTCACTCATATAGACATACAATATAGGGTAAACCTACTAAAATCTGTACACCTAAAGAAACTAATCAAGAGGGAGAACTCTGGCTAACACGCTCAATCCCCAGCCAGAAAGGCAAAGCAGATGGACATCAGAAGAAGAAGAAAACAGAAAACAAGTCAGGAGCCTGCCACTGAGGGCCCCTGAAAGGTTCTGCCCTGCACAATATCAAAGCAGACACTGAGACTTATGGCCAATTGTTGGGCAGAGTTCATGGAATCTTACAAAAGATGTGAGAAATAGTAAGATACGGAGAGGACAGGAGCTCCACAGGGAGAGCAACAGAACCAAAAATTCTGGGCACAGGGGTCTTTCCTGAGACTGATACTCCAACCAAGTACCATGCATGGAGAAAACCTAGAACCCCGGCACAGATGTAGCCCATGGCAGCTCAGTGTCCAAGTGGGTTCCATAGTAATGGAAACAGGGACTGCCTCTGACATGAACTGATTGGCCTGCTCTTTGATCACTTCACCCTGATGAGGGAGCAGCCTTACCAGGTCACAGAGGAAGACAATGCAGCCACTCCTGATGAGAGCTGATAGACTAGGATCAGAAGGAAGGAGAGGAAGACCCCCCCTATCAGCAGACTTGGGGAGGTGCATGTGTGGAGAAGGGGGAGCGAAGGTGGGGTTGGGAGGGGAGGAGGGGGGATTTATGGGGGCATACAAAGTGAATTAAGTGTAATTAATAAAAATTAAAATAAAAATATTTTTTAAAACTTTACAGGTTCCTAGCCTTTCTTCTTTCATGCTATTTTAAAATCATGACTGTATGGTCTATATTTTCACTACACACATAATATATGTGATAATCATACATGCATTTCTATTTTTCCCCAAGAGACTTTACACATATTGGAGAAAAGGAACAACTTGCCTTGTATCCCTCTCTTATATTTGCTCTCTCCTCCACTGTAATTTATCCTGTATAGTAAGCCTATGAGAGATATGTATTAATTATAATTATAAATATGTCAACCACAAATTATGGTGACATATTTACTCAAGTAAAAAATTCCCTTGGTTTCAGGAACTTAAATACCTAACTATGTATTTAACAGCTGGTAAATTAAATAACATGTATAGTGAATGAAGATTTGCTACACAATTTTGGCATAGTTTATAAATATTAAATAAAGAAGAAGTTATAATGATAATATCAATAGGGTAGTCATTGCTCAAAAGTCAGACAAACCAAAATCACCGTCAAATTCTCTTTTCTGAACAGAGTGCCAACCATATTTGAAATTTTAATAAAAATGTATTTTTCTAAACTGAGTTCCTAAATGTCCTGGAAAGACTTGCACAATACACAACAGATTCATTAGAAAGTTTGTGGAAATTATTTAAGCATTAGTTCACATAGAAAAATTTTTCACTGAATCAACATTCTAAGCCAACATCAATATAACATAATTAAGTATATATTTAAATGATACCATAATTGAAGCACTCAAATTGCCAGAATCTTATCTTGGGAAGTAAGTTCATGTTGCCTTTCTAGGACATTTGTATATGAGGCTAAAATAAGTTAGTCAAACTCCAACTACAAGTCACTTTGGGTTTGAGAACCACTTTAGTGAGAATTTGCTACATCAAAAAGGATATATTATATAAAGATAATAATTTACTCATAATGAGTTATTAATCTAACCTTGTAACATAAAGACAAAAGTAAATAATGTAACTAATTTATAATGAATCAGAACTCCATGGACTTGGAGAGGGGCATAGGAGGAGATGAGGGAGGGAAGGTGGGAATGGGAGGGAAGGAGAGAGGGGACTACAGCTGGGATACAAAGTGAATAAACTGTAATTAATATAAAAAATAAAAATTTAATTAAAAAATTCTAAACTCCTACTTAATTCCTATCCAACAATCTCTTCCTCATAACCAAAGAAAACGAGATGTTTCATCAGAACCTCAAACTCTAATGGCCACATAGCTCTCTTCTTTCCTTTCCTATTGCCCAAACTCTCAAAGATACAAAGAAGACACACACAAATAACCCAGCTTCCCTTATATTCTCCTACTACTCATAATGAACATTTATCCTGTGCACAACACTACAGGTCAGGTGTGACGCCCTCTGTCCCATATTAGGGAACTTTGCCTTTCTCAAATCACATACTAGGCCATCACACTGAATAATCAATCATTCCTTAATATCCGTGGTTGGCCTCACTTTCTTGTAGGAAAAACACGTATCTGGCTTTCTAGTGACAACCACAGTTTATCTTTGTCAATGACTATGTTCTCAAGTCGATTTCCCGTGATTTCTTCACTTTTCCATAAGTCATAGGAACTCAACCCACTTGTAGCTATATTTTTAGTGTGTATTTTTTTTCCTCTCCATGCCTGGATGCAAAGTGAGATAAACTCTTCCTGGGAGTCCACCCTCATGTTCTTTTTAGCAACAGGAAAAAAAAAAGCTGTGCAGTTAAAGACCATATTCTCTAGCCTCCCTCACTGCTACATGTGACTATATACCTACATTTTGGCCAGTGGGAGGCGGTTAGAAACAGCATGCATTGCTGTTAGAGGGTGCCTGTGAAAGGATGAAGGATGCCTTCCTTTCCCGATTTCCATCTTTGACACGTATGCTGTGACAAGTTCCTAGACGATACTGAACCAAAGGGGGCATGGTTCTTGAGTAACCTCGTGAACAAATCCTTCTTACCTCTCCTACAATGTTCTAGAATCTCAAAGCTGCAGTGGGGAACAATAAACATCTCTCCTGTCTATGCTTTTGCTACTTTAATTTCTGTTAAAATAACCAACACAACAATCTAATAAATAATCTCTGCAATACCTCTCTGCTTGTCAAGAATGATAGCATGGGGCCCACAATATATCCTATGGCAGCAGAGTTAAGTAGCACTGCTTCTGAGCTCTTAATCCAGGATGCAGGCTTTATTAGTATCACAGAAGAAAGAACATAATGACCAGAAAAAAGAAACATATTTTGTTTAGCCCCTAATTAAACAATATAAGTTTTCCTGGAAAAAAAATGGGGAAAAAATGAAAAACAAAAACGAAGCCCACAGCTACAAAACAATGATGGAAGAGAAACGATCAGTGTCCTGCAGCCATCACATTGCTATTAGAAAGACATTAGGGAGACATTTCTGGAGCACAACAGAAGGGGCAAGACCACAACAGCGTCAGTCATTTGCTCAGACTGCGCGAATAGCTTAGAAATAAGGGCCAGAGAAATCAGCAGCTGTAACATCAGTGCACCCGCATGAAAAAAGAAAACACTGGGCCGAGGGAAGAATGCAAACAGAGTAGGAAGAGCATGCGAAGGAGAACTAACTAACTAGAAAAGGCTTGGAACCTAAAATGAGGTAGCGATGGCTTCTTCAGTAAAGACAACTTTGAGTCAACACTACAAACTCGCTAAAACATACTGCAGTTACTTGGTTGTTTGTAGTTATATAAAAAGCAATTCTGAGAAACCTTTCCCCAGACATTGGCCAGATAAAGGCCAAGAAAGTGATCAGGGCAGCACAGAATTCTTCTCTCCAATTCTGAGAGAGAGAGGGAGGTTGGTTTTATTGAGCTTGTTCAGTGACAAGAACATTTCAAGACATAGAGACATTTCATGAAATATTTGGTATATAACTGTTGTGTGTGTTTTATTTGCAAGTAAAGCTACTTGGACAAATAGGTATACAGTGTGACACACAGTGACATACCTCAGATTCCATGGTGAGACTTCTTTTTTCTCCAGATTTTATTTTCTATTAATCTTAAGCAGGGTTACAAGGATGGAGTGCGGATACGGAAAGACTGGGAAATGAGTAGACTTGAAGTAAATGATGTAAAAATACAAGAATCAATAACAAAATTATGGGGAAATTTTTAAACGTTGCATTTTAATTCCTTCTGGTTTGAAATTCTAATTAGGTATTTTCCCAGATCTGGCAGACTCCTACAATACAAACAGTATTGTTAGTAACCACAAACCCCATTGAAGGCCCTAGAAAACAGAAAGCCAGGCTAGGAGGTGTCACATACTTCCCCCAGTTTCTTCTAAGCTCTTTAACCTTAGCCAAATTAATCACAAACTGGGTCTATGTGCTTGGTACCTATACACAACTCCAGGTGAAGCTCTCTTCAGGAACTCATTTTATGGAATTCAAAGTATGCTGACATGGAGCTCTTTAAAGATGTAATTCATATACAGTAAACACAAATACAGGTAAATGCATGGAATTTCGTGCCCGGCAGACCGGGAGTCAAATCTGTTTTAATACTATTATATGTATATAACTTGAGACAACTCATTAAACACATTCAGGCTTCTATGGATTATCTTTCAAAATGAAGACCAAATAACAACACAGAAAATCGTGTAATTGCATCCATAAATACTTTGATAAGTCAAAATACTGCATAAATTTACTAGCTGACAACTAATAGAGTTCAAAGAAATCAAGGCAACTTTCTCTGAGAAAGCAGTAATATGCCTGAGAGCCAACAATGTCCTAGGCACAAGGAACACCATGGAAAGTACTTTAAGGAATCTGAAAGAAGGAGTGTGTGGCCTGAATACACAGAGTTTGGTATAAAATGTAGCTGTAGGACAATGCAGCCAATCCTGATGAGACCTGATAGGCTGGGGTCAGAGGGAAGGGGAGGAGGACCTCCCCTATCCATGGACTTGGAGGAGGGAGGGAAGGTGGGATTGGGAGGGGCTGAGGGAGGGGCTACAGCTGGGATACAAAGTGAATAAACTGTAATTAATAAAACAATAAATACATTTTAAAAAAAGAAAAAAACGTAGCTCTAGGCAGATGCATGTCAGACAATTGAAGACTGCAAAACCACAATTCAGCTAAGTCACAGAAGACCAAGCAACAGCTCCAGAAATGGCTTCATTATATCACTACTGGGGAAGGTGGGAAATTCTGCTTGTGACCAGTGACAGCCACAGAAGGTAAAAGAACTAGAGAAGCAGTTCCTCCATTGATGGTTTGTTTAAAGGCCTTTTCGTGCCCAGCAGGACTGCAGAACCACACAGGTCTTGTCCTAAAGTTACTATGGTGAAACACCATAACCAAAGCAAGTTAGAGAGGAAATGGCTGATTTGTCTTACACTTCCAGATCTTAGGCCATGGCTGAAGGAAGTCAGGACAGAAATTTAAGCAAGACAGGAACCTAGTGGCAGGAGCTGATGAAGAGACCATGGAGCGGGGAGGACTGCTTACTGGTTTGCTACTCATGGCTTGCTCGCCTGGCTTTATTACAGAAGCCAGGACCAACAGCAAAGGACAGCACCACCTCCAATGGGCTGGGCCCTCCCACATCAATCACTAATTAAGAAAACTTCCTATGGGCATGTTGCCTACAGCTTACTGTTCAAGGCCACCTTGGCCACATAGCAAGTTTTGGGCCAATCAGAGCTACACAATGGGATGCTATTCAAAAGGGGGAAAAGGAGGAAGGAGGAAGGAGAAGAGGGAAAATGAAAGATATAATATAATCCTATAAATTTAAAATGTATGTTCTATTGGATCATCCCTTTTAGATTCATCCAAGTAATTGCACATACCAGGATTGCATTCTTTCTTGTTGCTGAGTAGTGTTCCATGGTAAGGATATGCCAGAATGCAAAACTTCACCTGTAGAAGAATCTTTGGATAGCTTCCAGTATGGAGCTGTTTACAAATAAAGATATTATAGACATTCATATCTGGGTGATTATGTGAATATAAGTTTTAATTCTTCTGGGATGAATGCCTAAGTGGCAAGTGCAGTGTGGTAATTTAGTTACAAGTTTAGTTGTATAAGAATCTGCCATACTCTTTTCCAGAACAGCAATGCTATTTACAGCCACGCTGCCAGCGTCTGAAAGATGCTCTCCAAGGTTGCCAGCACTTGCTGTTGTCTGTTTGTTTTAGCTATTCCAAGTCATGTAGTGGTATTTCACTGTGGTTTTAATTAGTGTTTTCAAACGACTAATGGTGTTTAGCATCTGTTCATGTGTTTACTTGCTGTCTATATGTTCTTTTCAATAATTTTTACTGCTGTTGTTGGCATCTTTTACACATTTTCTAGTTGAAATTAAGAGTTATTTCCTAGACACAAATTCTTTGTCACATAGGTGGCTTGAAAATACTTTCCACAGTCTGTAGCTTTTCTTATTAATAATCAGAAATGATAGCTTGTATAAAGGAACAGGTAATACAGGCAGCGGTAGATTTATGGGCATAGACTTGGGAAGCCCTTTTAAAACAAGGCTCTATAATAACCCAAGGTCCCAATATGGCTGGGCACTCCACTCTCCTTCACCCTCCGACCTCCCTACCACACTGTCTGCTTTTCACGAAGGCTTTTTTCTTCTAGAAGATACACGCGCTCTCTGCAGCTAACCAGGACAGGGGTTACACAGCTTCTGTATGACACCTGCACTTCCTCAGGAAAACTGGCCAGAGGGTTTCAGTCACCATACTATCTCACATTACCAATTATGTCCAGCACGAGGCCGCTCTTCCTCCTTGCTAACTCAAAATTTGCTAGTTTTTCTCACTGCCTTCAAAAAGTATGAATTTTACAACCTAGTAATAAAGGATCATGAAACCATAACCCAGGAATCTTCTATATTCTTTCCTTCCTATGTGGTAGTTTCTGTCATAGCCATTCATCCCTCCATCCTGCATCGAAAAATATGCACAAAACAAACAAATAAACAAACGAAAAACAAGCAAAACAAACCCTTTAAAGATGTGGTAGCTCTTGGGTTGGGGCAATTGTCAGGATAAAGAGCCTGTGGTGATCTATAGAAAAGTCATGTGACTTTTTACTTACAACTGAATGTTTCTTCTACATCTGCTTTTTTCTAGTATGTATCAGCTACTTGCTGCAAACAAGTAAACATTTTGTTTCAGTGAAAGAAAGGTTAAAGTAGACAACTTGTATTCTGCTCCTTCCATTCCATATGGTTAAACTGTTTTATGAAAATTTCATTAATTCATTTTATTTCACATCTTGTTGGTTCATAACTGGAAGGCTGGGATCAACTGGAACTGTCAATCTGTGTGAGGAATTCAAAACAGGGGTGTTCTCATGGAGAGGAAATGACAGGACACTTTCTCAAAGTCTGCAAGGACGTGGCACCACATCATGCCACTGTTAGGTTATTTAGTTTCTACCGCTGTGATGAAATGCCATAACTGAAAGCCACTTTGGGATTTATTTCACTCACACTTCCATATAATAGCTCATCACTGAAAGCAATCAGGGCACGACCTCAAACAAGGCAGAAACCAGGAGGCAGGACCTGGTGCAGAGGCCACAGAGGACTGCTGCTTACTGGCTTGCTCCTTCAGGTTTGCTTAATCCGCTTTGCTAGAGCACCCACAACTGCCAGTCCAGAGACTGGCACTGCCCACAGTGGGCTGCCCCCTCCACATCAGAGACCAATCAAGGAAATGCTACAGGCTTTCCCACAGCCAGGTCTTAAGGACACATTTTGTCAATTGAATAAAGCTCCCTCCTCTCAGATGACTCTAGCTTGTGTTAAATTGACTTAAAACCAGATGGGACCGTTGTATTTGATTGTTCTAGACAGGACGAGGCAGGACTCAGGATCATATCCCAACATATGTTAAAATAAAAAAAAAACTTACAGCACTGTTTAACCACCGCACACTTTAGAAATGAAATGTTCTAAATTCCTGAGCATCTAAAAATGTCTCAGTCTGCCTTTGCAGAATTAGGGCAGACACCATTTCAAGGGAAAAGTTTTGTTCTTATTACTTTGAAAATGATAATATCTGTTCTTAAAGAGTTAGATTTATATAAATTTTTTGTTTGTTTCCTCCTGTATTAGGGGGCTGGAAGAAAACTTTTGTCTTCTCTTCTCCTTAGGTGTTTGTGACCCTGGTGTTTGCATACTTCAGCATGTACTCAGATGTACACTACTACAAAAGAAAATAAAAAGATCTTTCTTCTCTAGGTCGTGTTATTTTGTTATCTTTGATTATTTTCCTTTCATACTTTTTCTCATATTCCTAGATTTTACCTTGCCCAATGACATCTATATATTACATTTCCCCAACATATATATTTTCCTTTTGTCTTTGGGCTCCAAAATTTTTTGCAATGATTTCTCAATGTTTCTCCCAGATATCTTTGGGTTAGTTTCAACAATATTATCTGTGTTCCTGAGACTGCACTCTAACAGCTCCTTTACTTGAGTATCTGTGTTTTGTGTTATTGCTACAATATGTTCTCAAATATTTCTGGATGTATTAGATTATCTTACAACAGTTACTGATATTCTGTGAACTACGACTCCCCTTCTGGGCTTCCATTTTCTTGGGTATTGCCACTGGGCTAGTAACCTTGGGCCATCCACTCACGGTTACCAAAGGAAGACAGCATTGTTGTTGTGAGTAACCAGGGCAATTTTCTTGCCAATTTTTTTCCTCAGGTGACATCTGTGCAGCAAAATGTGTCAAGGAGGAAAGAGTCAGGGGTAAATTACAGGTAAAACTTGCCAGTTTGAAGGTTAAGGCAAAAATGCAGGGCAAGAGCTGCTGTTTCAGAAACTCTTCCCCAGCGGCTTTGGTCCCATCACTGCTGGGGCCAGTAGCTGCACCAGAGGCCTGAGCTCACCCTTCGTAGTCCAGCCAATTTTTGTGCACAGGAGCCATCTGTTCTGCTTTTGTTTTTGTTTTGCAAGCACCTGACAGATAACACTGTTCTGGGAACTGAAACCTGGAAAAGGACTAGAAGTACTCAATCAATCCTTGTTTACAGCAGCACTTCTTACTTACTCCCCTGTGGGCTTGCTGACTCTCAGATCAGGATTTCTCCCCTGTTGGTCCTTTTAAAAATACCTTATAAGAGCCTGGTGGTGGTGCATGCCTTTAATCCCAGCGCTCAGGGAAGAAGAACTGACTTCCAGTGACTTCAAGGCCAGCCTAGTCTACAGAATGACTTCCAGGACAGACAAGGCCACACAGAGAAACACTGTCTGAAAACACACACACAAAACCAAAACAAAACAAAAGAACCTCATGAGGGATAATCTATACACCACAAAATTTGAAAATCTGAATGAAATGGACAATTTTTTTAATAGTTCCATTTACCAAAGCTAAGCCAAGATCAGGAAAATAGACTAAACAGTCCCATATCCCCCAAGGAAATAAAAGCTGTCATCTCCCTGCCAAAAAAGAGTACAGGGCCTATTGGTTTCAGCACAGAATTCTACTAGACATTTAAAGAAGAGCTAACACCAATACTCTTAAAACTATTCCACAACATAGGAACAGAAAAAAAAAAAACATTACCAAACTCATTCTATGAGGCCCCAGAAACCTTGATACCTAAACCACACAAAGACCCAACAAAAAATGAGAACTTCTGACCTATCCCTCTTATAAACATTGATGTAAAAATACTCAATAAAATACTCGCAAACTGAATCCCAGAACACATACAAGATATCATCCACCATGACCAAAAAGGCTTCATCCAAGGCATGCAGAGGTGATTCAATATATGGAAATCCATCCATGTAAATCACCACATAAACAAAAGGAAAACCACCTGATCAGCTGCTTTGATGCCAAAAAAGCATGTGACAAAATCCAAAGCCCATTCATGTTTAAAGTTTTAGAGAGATCAGGGATACAAGGTACATACCTAAACTTAACAAAGGTAATAAACAGCAAACCTATAGCCAACATCAAACTAAATGGAGAGAAACTTATATCAATCCCACTGAAATCAGGGACAAGGCAAGGGTGCCCACTCCATATCTCTTCAACATAGTACTTGAAGTTCTAGCTAGAGCAATAAGACAACTAAAGGAGATCAAGGGGATACAAATTGGAAAAGAATTCAAAGTATCACCATTCACAGATGATATGACAGTATACATGAGTGACCACAAAATGACCCCAAAAATTCTACCAGAGAACTTCGTCAGCTGATAAATGCCTTCAGCAAAATGGCTGGATACAAAATTAACTAAAAAAAAAAAATCAGTAGTCCTCCTGTATGCAAAAGACAAAAGGGCTGAGAAAGACATTAGGGAAACAACACCCATTCACAATAGCCACAAATAACATAAAGTACCTTGGTATGACTCTAACCAAGCAAGTGAAAGACCTGTTTGAGAAAAACTTCAAGTCTCTGAAGAAAGAAATTGAAGAAGATATCGGAAATGGAAAGAAATCCCATGTTCATGGATCAGTAGGATTAACATATTGAAAATGGCCATCCTACCAAAATTGATCTACAGATTCAATGCAATTCCCATCAAAATACCAACACAATTCTTTATAGAACCTGAAAGAACAATTCTCAATTTCATATGGAAAAACAAAAAACCCAGAATTGCTAAAAACAATCCTGTACAATAACAGATCTTCTGGAGGTGTCTCCATACCTTATCTGAAGCTTTACTACAGAGCAACAGTAATAAAACTGTTTGTTTTATTATATACAACTAAAATAAAAAATAAAAACTGCTTGTTACTGGCAGAGAAACAGGCTGGAGGATCAATGGAATCAAATATAAGACCCCAAAATAAACCCACACACCTACAGATATTTGATTTTTGACAAAGAAGTGAAAACAATAAAATAGAAAAAAGATGGCATATTCAACAAATGGTGCTGGTCTAACTAGATGTCTGCATGTAGAAAAATGCAAAGATCCATATTTATCACCCTGCACAAAACTAAAGTCCAAGTGGATCAGAGACCTCAACATAAAACCAAACATACTAAACCTATTAGAAGAAAAAGTGGGGAAGAGCCTGGAACTCACTGGCACAGGAGACAACTTCCTGAACAGAACACCAACAGCACAGGCTCTAAGAGCAACAATCAATAAATGGGACCTCATGAAACTGAAAAGCTTCTGTAAAGCAAAGGACACTGTCATCAAAACAAAACAACAGCCTACAGGCTGGGAAAGGATCTTCACCAACCCTACATCTGACAGAGGGCTAATATCCAGTATATATAAAGAACTCAAGAAGTTAAAAAGCAACAAATCAAGTAATCCAATTAAAAAATGGGGTACAGAGCTAAACAGAGAATTCTCAATAGGGGAATATCGAATGGCAAAGAAACACTTAAAGAAATGTTCAGCATCCTTAGTCATCAGGGAGATGCAAATCAAAACGACATGAGTTTCATCTTACACCCATCAGAATGGCTAAGATCAAATACTCAAGTAACAACACATGTTGGAGAGGACGTGGAGAAAGGTTACCTTCCTCCATTGCTGGTAGGAATGTGAACTTGTACTATTTTGGAAATCAGTCTGGCGCTTTCTCAGATAACTAGGAATAGTGCTACCTCAAGATCCAGCTATACCCCTTATAGGCATATATCTGAAACATGCTCAACTATACAACAAGGACATTTGCTTAACCATTTTGGTACCAGCTCTATTCATAATAGTCAGAATCTGGAAACAACGTAGATATCCCTCAGTGGAGGAATGGATATAGAAACTGTGGCACATTTACACAATGGAATATTACTCAGCAATTAAAAAAAAAGGAAATCATGAAATTTGAAAGCAAATGGTAGGAACTAGAAACAATTACCTTGAGTGAGGTAACCCAGAAGCAGAAAGAAATACATGGTATATACTTACTCATAAGTTGTTATTAGACATATAATATAGGATAAACATACTAAAATCTATACTCCTAAAAAAGGTAAACAACAAGAAAGATCCCAGGGAATATGCTCAGTCCTCATTCAGAAGAGCAAATGCGATTGACATTGGAAGTAGGAGAAGACAGGGAACAGGATGGGAGCCTACTACAGATGGCCTCCGAAAGATTCCACTGATGGAGGTATCAAAGCAGAGGCTGAGACTCATAGCCAAACTTTGGGCAATGTGCATGGAATTTTATAAAAGAAGGGGGAGATAGAAAGACCTGGAGGGGACAGGAGTTCCAAAAGGAGACCAACAGAGCCAAAACTACTGAGCCCTAGTGGCCCTGCAGAGACCCCAGCCAAGGACCATACATGGAAAGGACTAAAACCCCTACTTAGATGTAGCACATCCACTCAGTCTATAGACTAAAGTGGGGTTCCTTGTAAGGGGACCAGGGATTGTCTCTGTCATGAATTCAGTGGCAGCCTCTCCCATCACCCCCCCACATGGGGTGAAGCCCTGCCAGTACACAGAGGAAGACAATGCAGCCAGTCTTGATGAGACCTGATAGGCTAGGGTCAGACAGAAGGGGAGGAGGTCCTCCCCTATCAGTGGACTAGGGGAGGGGCATAGTGGGAGAAGAGAGAGGGAGGGTGGGATTAGGAGGAGAGGAGGGAGGGGCCACAGCCGGATACACATTGAATACATTGTAATACATAATAATAATAATTAATATAAAAAGAGAAAAAAGAAAAAGAAACTTTTAACAATCCCAATAAATAGTAATGGAATCATAACTCTGACATTCTACTATCATATATTATGATATTTAATCATGTATGGAAGAAATAAAAATAAAAAACTATTAGATGAATTCATGAGGCTCCTAAATAATTCTTTAGAGATGTTAAAGAAAATTTGATACTGTCAACTGACATCAGCTGTTTTATTAATGTTTAAAGAGATTTTATTTTATTTCATTTGAAAACAGTTATTAGAAAAATTTCCAAGGCAGTTCATTATATTTCACAGGAATACATTAAAGAAATATTTACTAGGATCTCACTACAGTAATCTTTCAACATGCTTCATTGCTGATAAATTTTGGTGTCAAAATTTGAATGCAGACAGTTAGCAGAGAACATTTAGTCACACACCGAGGGTCAGACTACAATTCTCTGTTTTCCATGGTCTAAGACTCTTTCTACCAAAGCATTTCTACAGGTAGCACCTTCAGAAAATGCAGGCACTGACCAGAAAGATGCAATCCACCATAATGTGTGCAAGATGAAGATACAATGAGAAAGAGAAAGGTCTCTAAAACCAAAAAAAAAGACAAAGGCTGCAAAAATGAATCATATCCAAATCCCTCCACTATGCAAGGTTGTTTAATACAGACAAGGGATTATGGGAGCTAAACAAGCTGGATTAGAACATCCATGCCTTATAAACAGTGTATAGAACACCAAAGATGAAAGAAAGAAAGAAAGAAAGAAAGAAAGAAAGAAAGAAAGAAAGAAAGAAAGAAAGAAAGAAAGAAAGAATAGAAAGAAAGACAGACAGACAGACAGACAGAGGCCAACTGTGATATATCCATAAAACTTTGAAAATAATTCCAACAAGATGAGGACACAGTAGAAGGCAGAAGACACAGGCATAAGTCACCTTAGGGTGACAGATGGCTCTGAGGCTCAAGGAATGAAGACAAAGCCTGTCTGCTTCACACAGTAAAAGGTGTGAGCATGCAAGCAGAATAAATTTGCCAATTGATGAGGATGGACAGAAGAAGAGCAAGGAAGGCAAGACTGAGCAAATCGGCCAGTTTTATCGAGCAAAACCAAGAGTCAATACATTTGGAAAAGTTTGGCCACCTGCCACCTTTCAGAAGATATGTATGTCTGTCTTAAGGAATATGTATTTCTTTAGAATTATTTATGGCCTAGATGAGTGAGTGAGTTCTTATCTTTATTCCTGAGTCATTGAGGCTCTCAGGGATGGGAAGAGGGTGTGAGGACAGGACAGGTCTGATGGCATCTGCTACATGCTTGGCAGAGAAGGCCTTGTCTCCCCAGATGGAAAGTCTCCTGGCTTAGCTGTAATTTTTGTCTGTAATTTTGATGGCTGGTTTATGTCACAGTGTTCTAGACACTTTTACTTTCCAGGCATCAGATTCCAGATATGACCCTGATGAACTGTCTTAAGCTTTGAAGCCCCTCAAGAAGAAAATATTCTTCTGAAAACATTCCATTTTCACTTGGTCTTAATGGGATCTTGAAAATCTGATAATGACGAGAACTGCGTGAGCAGACAGCAGGGGCACTACCCTGAGGGAGGTGAACAGAGCTGTTCCCCAAGCTGCATCCCTGGACCACATTAACGCGCCATGCAGGCAAAGCCTCATTTCAGCTTCTTTTCTCACAATATAGAACACGCTCTCGGCATAGAGGGAAGTGTGCAAAGTACAACTGAAGAGAAACCACTGCTGGAATCCCCAAACATAAGCACCTATGGGAGATTTACTGTCCACTAGATGTGATTTTGCTACAAATGTCACTATTCACAATATACACACTTTATTGAGTACTGGGTCAAAACAGTATGACTTTAGTCTGACTCTAAAACCTTTTTATTATTTAAAATGTGTGTGGCCTGTCTTAGCAGTGAGCACATCTAACAGTTGCAAATGCACTCATTTTATAAACATGTATGATACACTTGCCAGTACTGTGGATTTTTTTTCATCAAACTGTACATGAAGGCAAAATTACTTGTGATGTACATATTCATCTTTCCATGCAAGCAAAACTTATTTTTAAATGAAATTAGAAGCCATACAAAAATCTGTGGATTTCATGAATTACAAAACATGCTATTGGCATTAAATTGTTGATTTCTAATTTTGCAAACTTTAACCAGATTATAGTTGAGTACAATTTATAAAAAGGGCCAATATTAAAAGGGATATAAATATAAAAAGAGACATCAATTTTAGAGAAAATTAAGTCATTCTCAATACAGCTCCATGAGGTTTCTCCTCTGTCTTTTTCTCTTCTGTGGAAGTTCAGGTAATTTGGTCAAGGTCACTTAGATAAAACCAACTTTTTATGTGGACTCTCCTCTCCCCTATGCCTTATTGAGCTTTACCTTTCCTTTTAGTTACTGTCTTTCTTTCAGATTTATGATTGTTACATTGATTCATTTTTTTAAGTATCAATGAATGTGCACTGGAATATATATATATTTTGAAATGTGATTATATATATATATATTATATTAATCACATTTCAAAATTCGTCTAATACATACCAAGTTCTTTTAGGTGAAATTCCCATTAGAAATCAGACATCCATTCATTGAAGAATGGTGTCTATTAGTTCTAAAGATTACAACTAATACTATGAAATCACTCAATCCCCTTCCATATTTTAACATGTATTGTCTGATTTTATAATTTTGTAATGCCAGCAGCAGTTTTTACTTATATAGTGACTGAAAATTAGATACTTTGGTCATGGGGTAAAGACTTTAGAGAGCTTATTAAATAGTACTGTGAGCCCAAGTTGATATGCTCTTTTGAGAAATCACTATTATACCAAGAGTAAATACAGTACTAGACAATATGTCAAATCTAGATATAACAGAATAAAAGACATTATCTTTGGGTATCAACTTCTCTGAAAGGAAACGAAGTTTCCAGGTGCTGTGTCAGGCATGCATTTCCGGTATGTGTGTAGTGATCTATAGCTTCGCAATTCTTTCTTCAGAGTAAGCCACATAGCTGCTCTGTTCCCTTCACGTCTAGAAATCAATCCATTAGCAAAAGAACTAAACATCTAGGATGACAAATACAAAGTCAAATTTTAATTTTAAGCTAACTATTTAGCAAAAGAAAATTCCTCACATATTGCATCAAACCTATAAATGTGGCTAAATCGAATTTAAGCTGTTCCAGGCGGCAAACTAAGTACAGTGAGTAAGCCATGAACAACATGGGAGCCGAGCCTAAAGGCGGTCAGAAGTGTTAGAGTAAGGAAATTTAGTATTTCACATGTACTGTTTGCATGGCTATCCTTCTGCTGCTCTTCGAGATGTTGGTTCATATAGATTCTCAGCTGTCTTAGTTACAGGTCTGTGAACTGTCTATCCAGAGAGGCACCCTGGCAAATGTCAGAACTGTTTTATCATTATACTCTTTCTTACAGAGGCTAAAGTAGAACAAAGAAAAGTTTGCTTTTTATTACTGCTAATACCTATTAGAGTTACAAAAAACAAGTCTTGGATATTAATCAGGAGCCTGTTCTGAACTTTTTATAAAGCTAAGGTCAAAATTACCCAGCACAAATGCATTCATACTTTGTAATGATACAGTTTGGGGAAGCCTCTTAAATCTGGCCACCAGCTATATCACCATTCTACAAAATGAACCTGCCAGCATCTGTTGATCACATGACATCAAGGTGCTGGTGCACTGCTTCAGTTAGGGTAATTAATCTACCCAATTTGTCATTTATCAGTGTCCCTATACAGGGCGTTATACCTGTGTGTGAACAGGGTGGATTGTGTTCTAGCTAAGTCTAGTCTTCTACAGTTACAAACTTACAGAAGGACTCTTTTTCCATTACATGAATTTATTTTTGAAGACAGATCCCATTTAGGAGAAGGAAGGAATGCAAATCCATGCCCCCCAAAAGGAGCTAGTCAATAAACTTGAAGACTACTACCTTCCAACAAGCATCATCAGAGCTTTAGAACAGTGAAGGATGTCAGTGTCTGCACAAAAGGGTGAACAAAGCAACATGTGAAACATCTAACAGAAGCTAAGCAAAGCAAGGTCAGCAACTTACATTTCTTTTGGTTTCACTTTACTTTGGTTGGTGTTCCTTTTGGTGTTGTTTTAAACCAAAGACCCTCTGGTCAAAAGTAACAGAGGAAAGGTCAAATTGACCATGCCTCTGCACAGGTCTTCTCCTCCTGTTGGGTCTTATGAGGCTTAGCTGATTTAGAGCCTAGAAAGAATTCTCAAGTGTCAGGGCCAATTATGCCTACACCTCAGATGACTCAATTATCATGGATGTATTGTAAATAATACATATCAGTAATAACTCAAATATAAGATTTTCAGTGCCAAAACCAATTAAGAGGTAATGGCTTATCAATTTAAAGGACATGGTAAAAATAACTCGATGTTCATTGACTGGTAAACGTACAAATAAGACAAAACAATGTCACCTCATCAAAATATTACAGGATTATATTTTTTTAGTTAGTAGACTTAAAAAAAACCTAATTCATAGACTTCCAACACTTAAAATCATTCTTAAAATATCACTTTATTCCCCTGAAACAAAGCTAAATCTTAATTCATCCATTCACTCAGTGCCTGTTAAATATGGGCATTTGTCAGGTGCCGTACCTAGAGGAACAGAGCTCCTCGGTTCTTTTTCCTGGAAGACACATTTCCTTTAACATGCCGTGTCCCCAAACTCTGCCGTCATTAAGCCGCTTGCCAGCGGTTCCCAGATGCTCAGCATCTGACTGCTTCAGCCACTTCTGTGTTCCAGCCTTTGAGTCTCTGAGGCTGCCACACTGCCTCCTCTTTCTAAACTCACCATGGGCAGGAAAGCACTCTGGAAATTTGCAGCCCATTGCCTGCTTTTTCCCCTTTGCTGGATCAGTCTTATCAACAAAATGCACGAGTTTGGCCTCACACTTACGCCATACTCTTTACTCTCCTTTTCCCTCCTTCTGTTTATTTTCCCCTTGAATGCACTCCATTTGCTCTCTGTTTTCACCAGCCAAAACTGATCCTGTGAGAGTCGGTACCTTTAACCCAGCTGATCAGTCTCTCCTTGAAGTGTGTATGTGACTTGGCTTATGAAATAGAATTCATCCATTCTCTTCTGCTTTTTCTGTTGACTGGCTCAGCTTCTCTTGCATAGATTTCCTAATCTTTGATCTCTATATGCCGAACCCAAAGTCATAATTCTCTAATCCACACATACTCCCTAGCCTTCCCATCCATTTTTATGTATATAAACTTCATTACAGTTCACATGTGCATCTATGTACACATAAATGGTTATGCATATACGTATGTGTATAATAGTGCATGTCTATGTGTGTGCTTCCCAAACTTGTGAATGTCAAGCATCTACACTCAACCCATACCTGTTACCACCATTCAGGTTGTCACATGAATAGTAGCTACACATACAAAACAAAGGTCTGACTCCCTACTTTCTACCCATTACACTGACATTAGTGTTCAGGATGTGTTTCATTCAGCAGTTGGTTTTAACCTTTCCAGGCTAACAGCATTAAAGCAATATTGACTCTGTTTTTTCACTTAGTCACATAAAATTAATTTGCAAATCTTGTTACCTCTTCTAGGTACACATTAAATCTGACTACTTTTCATCATTGCTACCATCACAGATTTGAAGTACAATCACATCCTTGTTTTGCACTACTGTGTAACCTTATAAGCTGTTTTCCCATTTTATCTCTTTCCCTTCTCTTCCTCATTCTGCTTTTCTGCAAGAGAGGAGTGTGAACCCCCTTCTACCGTATTGGACTGGACTATTCCTTGGCTCCTACAAAGCAACATGGACTCCTTTTGACCTCTGAGGTCATTTCTATCTGACTCATAATAAGAGTACTGTTTTCTCAAGGACTCTATGCTTTATGGTTTCTCTAATATTACCCCCCCCCCCAGTTTCTGCATTACTCCCTTTCTTAGTCTCTCCAGGTCTCTAGCTGAATGATCCCTCTAAGCTTTAAACTGACATTTTAACCTGTCTCTATTCACACACACACACTCACACAAACCACACACTTTTGTTTGGTTGGTTGGTTGGTTGCTTTTTTAGTTTTGTCCATGACAGGCAGAATATTTTATTTGGGTTCTACTGAGAGAGGCTTTTGTCAAAGGATAATATTGCTGAATTCTTAGCATTCAAAATAGTGCAGATGCACAACCCTCAAAACTATGTGCTACGTGAGTAGTGAAGGGGAAATAACTCCCTGAGAAGGTAAATTTAAAATGGCAAGATCAGTGTTGGTCAGTCTGAAGTTACGAGAAATGAGTCTGAGCTCCCAGGAACTTGAGCAGGACAGTCTTAGGGAAAGCAGGTATGCACATGGGAAGCTGCACTGTGGGTCATCATAGTGGACAGACACTCACTTAGACATTCCCTAACTAGTCCTAACTAGCAGTGATTGTCCTAACATTACATTTGTTTGTTATTGTGATCCATAATAAAATTCTAGCATTTGCTTCAATTATATTTTACATTTTCTAGCTGCTCTGTTAATATAATTGATAGACAATTTTAAATTTATCTACTATGTGCTAACCATACCAATCTGCCATGCATATCTTTTTTATAAACAATGTAAAAACTCATCATCTGGAGGAATTATAGTCCTCTAGGTAAGAAGATTATACTTGTGGATAGAATAACTGTATCTAAGTATTTCAATAATTTAGGCAAACTATGTGCCCTTATTTGGAAAAGAGCTAAAATTGCAATGGTTTCATTAACATGATATTTGCAATTCAAACTGATTACAAATTTAATGTACAAGTATATTTGTATAATATATACAAATAAGTATAAATCTCAACCCAGTTGTGTTTTATTTTAGTCATGATTGCAACAAGTTTCCTAAGAGCACAAATAACAAGTGGGTAGACACACATGCTGCTCTGGTTGTAGAGCACACATATTCAACAATAACAATTACACCCCATGGGATGAGGCTCAGGTATATTAGAGCATCCTTCAAATGTTCTCATTTATTTATAATTTACATACTTTATGTGGCTTTAAAGGTAGCACATACAGTCATTTTGTTTGTTTGTTTGGGTGTCTCTGTGTAGCCTTGCTGTTCTGGTACTTTGTAAATCAGACTGGCCTTAAACTAAGTGTTCCACCTGCCTCTGCCTTCCTGAGTGCTAGGAATAAAGGTGTGCACCACCATGTCTGGCTAATCATTGTCATTCTCTTTTTTTCCAAATTTTTATTTATCTATTTTTCTATTGGATGCAAGAAGATTTTAAAATATCATATTACAAAAGGCCATGCACAAGGGTTGGGAAATATGACACTACAGTGAATACTCACAAAATCCCTTAAGAAAACAATTAAAGCAAATCCAGGAATTAAAGACCTCCATCTAATACTAGACAGCAGCTGGTGATGTCATCGGTGTCCAAAAATTTATATTAGTCTAAAATGACCGTATTTAAAAATTCATGTCACGAAAGCACACAGTTGCAGGAGGAGCTGATTCTCTTCCTCCTATCCATCACCATTTAAACAAATGTATATGTAAACCAGTGACGTTTGTGCAGTACCAGGTGAGCAGAGTTGACGTCACTTATCGTAACTTCCTTCCGAAACATTTGCCGCCTAGGCCACCACTTTTTCTTTTTTTACAATTTGTTCATTTTATGTCCTGATTATAGCCACCTGCCTCATCTCCTCCTGGCTCCACCCTCCTTCCTATTTTCCCCCATTCCCCTTCCCCTAGTCCACTGAAAGGGGGAGTCCTCTCCTGCCATCTGACCCTAGCTTATCAAGTCTCATCAGGACTGCCTGCATCCTCTTCCTCTGTGGCCTGACAAAAACAGAATTGCTAAAACAATACTGTACAATTAAAGGTCTTCTGGGGGTATCTCCATCCCTGATCTCAAGCTGTACTATAGAGCAATAGTAATAAAAACTGCATGGTACTGGCATAGAAACAGACTGAAGGCTCAGTGGAATTGAATGAAAGACCCAGAAATAAAACTACATAGCTATGGACACCTGATTTTTGACAAAGATGCCAAAACCATACAATGAAAAAAAGAGCATTTTCAACAAATGGTGCTGGTCTAACTGGTTGTCCACATGCAGAAAAATTCATATTTATCACCCCGCACAAAACTAAAGTCCAAGTGGATCAAAGACCTCAACATAAAACCAGACACTAAATCTGTTAGAAGAAAAAACGGGGAAGAGCCTGGAACTCGCATAGGAGACAGCTTCCTGAACAGAACACCAACAGCACAAGCTCTAAGAGCAACAATCAATAAATGGGACCTCATGAAGCTGAAAAGCTTCTGTAAAGCAAAGGACACTGTCAACATAGTCATTCTGCTTAATGTCTGCTTTCAGTCTGTTTCTGAATAAAGATGATCCTTGGCAGCACTATAAACACAGTCCAAAGGCTCAAAAGCCCTGCCTACTGATATACACATTCTGCTTGCAAACACACATTGGAAGTGTTTTAAGATTCCTCTGTAGAAGCTGAAAAATAAGCGCTGTGGTTTTAAGAGGCCCACAAAAACACTGACGAGACATGAAACAAAGGTTCTAAGCCTTACTTGTGCTCTGCAATACTGCTTCAAGGCAATAGTTTTATTTTCGAAAGTATGCTCTCATTTACTCTGGAAATTAAGAAATGAACTCTCCGTGTCGGTGTCTCTACTAAAACAACTTAGCCATCGGCTGATTTACAACTGAGTCCTAATTGAATAGTTATGGTTTTAACCATATCAGCGTGTCTGTAGGCTCCTTAGAGAAAGATTCCAGGAATTTTCTACAGATTTCACATGTGAAGTAAAGAGTAAGGAAGGTGCAGAAAATACAGAATTCTATAGATAGTCCATGCCATATTTTTCTGCTTATTTTCCTTAGACTTATTTCATTTCTAATATATTTCAGCAACTGGCTATGAAAAATATAAATTTTGATCATCACTAAATAAGAGGTTTTAGGATAGACATACAGTCACATGCCTTTGATAACATGGCTGAGATTTTAGGTTAAAATGTTTTTTAATTAGTGTCATGTTGAAACATTTTAATGAGTTCATTTATATGGTAGCACACACTTAGATTCCTTCAGACTAAGTCAAAACAAATAATCAAAGAGGACATTACACAATAGTGGAAAATCGATAGCTTATATTAAAACCATAGGGATTAGGGAGGAGAGGCTGTGATCAGAATGTAACGCTAATTAATTAATTAATTAGTAAAGAAATGGGAGTGTTATAAAAAATCTGTAGTTATTGTACCATCTGACTTGTCAGATGTTTCTTACCACTGATTTTACACCATAAAATGTTAGACCTGGAAGGGAGCATTCAGATCCCAGCCAGGAAAATATTTCACATAATGGAAGCAGGTTTGTAGGCACTGCAAGAATTTATGAAGGTCTCCAAGTAGGCTGGGTCTTCCACTCAGGTACACTGACATAAATTTGGTAACTGAAACATAAGATTGAGCTCAGTGCACATAACAGAGGAGCAAACATTGGCTGTGTTTTATCCACAGAATTAGAGCTGAACGTTCATGGTTGTAAGCAGCCTTTTCTGTAATGAGCTTGAGGTGGGCCCCAGAGCTTGCTGTTTCGTGAGACCACCTGAACTAGAAGAGTCATGATACAGACCCAGGCACTGAAAGTCAAGTCAGGTACGACATCACAGCAGAAGACAGGCATGCTCCCGGTATCGGGAGGGGGGAGCGCTAATCAAGGCAGAAAAGGACCTCAGGAGCAGTGGAGTCCTGGGTAGACGTGTGTGACATGCAGGAGCAGTGGTGTAGCGAGTAGATGTGTGTGACACTGGATGGAGAGAGCCTTAGTTACTGTTCTATTGCTGAGATGGAACACCAGGACAAAGGCAGCATATGGAGGAAGCAGTTAACAGGGGGCTTGCTTACAGGTTCAGAGGGTTAGTCCATGACCATCCTGGAGGATTGTGGTGTCACATAGGCAGGTGTGGTATGGCCCTGGAGCAGGAGCATGAAGCTCTCACCTGATCTACAGTTGAAGGTGGGGGGGGGCTGGGCGTGCAGAGGAGACTGAGCCTGGTACAGGCTTTTGAAACCACAGTCCACAACCAGTGACACACCTGCAATAGTGCATGGCTCCTAAAGCTTCCCAATAGTCACACCGACTAGAGACCAAGCATCCAAATACATGAGCCTATGGGGCCATTCTCATTTACAATACCACAAAGAAACAAAAGTGGCTACCAAATAGTATCTTCAAAGACACAGTTTGGGTGCCAGTGGAAAAGAACAATGAGTGTGCTACCTTAATTATGTTGAATCATTGAGACTAAATTTCGGTGTTCACTAATATCTGATTCACTAACATAGAGAACTAAATATTGGTAACTGTTTACCTGGGGAAACAATGTTCTTCTACTTTTTCCTCTGGGATATAACACATCTGAAAAACTATTTGCTGAAGGAAGAAGATCCCTTACTGTTTCCTCTCTGAAGTGAGGCCTGAGGGAAGGGAAGGGGAATGGGGACCCTGTGGGATCCACAGCCTTGTCTGGATCAGGAACACTTCCTAGAGCTGAGTAATTACAGTCACAGTCAAGACACCCTTCGGCCAGATGAGGCAGTTTGCAACATCACCAGGAAAGGAGTTTTGGCCTCATGTTGCACCAAAGACTACCGCAACTGCGGGAGAATGAACTGACCACGTCTCCATACGGAAAGAAATAGCTGACAAGAAAACAAAAGAAAACCTGGTTCACTTACTACTGTGGCTTTTCCTGGGTGAAAGATCAGTTCTTTCTAGAAGGAAACTATATATTGTGTGGGGAATGATATGATGTATCAGCTTGGAAATGCTTTGTCTGTGGTGGAAGAATTAGCTCAAAATTCTCATGATCTTTTCACTTTGGGCCATGTTGTGTTTCTCTCCGAGACTCAACAGTAAGAAGCATATGACCTAAGCTTGCTTTTGTAAAACTGTTTTTACAATTGTATAGGGATCCAGAAAAGTCAAATAATCCCTTTCTATATTAAGTAATACAGGTATTGACCGAGTTGAAGCAGAAAGAGGTTCAGGGAATGAGAACTGTATTAGTCAAGACACTGAAAGGTAGTATATTGCAAGAGTAAAAATATTCTACCACGACTACAACAAAATTTGGTCTTGCTAATTTCTGTGTGCACCATTTATGACAAGATGTCCAAGCATACATTTTCAGAGTGCAATTGCTTCCATTATGAGTCTGAACTTCTGCTGTTATTTCTTTAAGATGTTTCATCATTCCGCATCAACTGACAATTACCACTGAAAACACATCATTACAGTGGTAACAATACTGCCTACTGTAGATAGTAAAATAAAAAGCAAATATAAATTTCATGTAGGCAAATAAACACAAATTCATTCATTCCCTCTCCTTTTATGGTCTCTATGCTCACAGTTCATGGTTCACAACATAAAATGATTATATGATACTAAAGTAGAGGAAAATCAAATGTCAACTATTTTAACCATGCATACCTTTAGTTTATCTGTGACATATCTCAACAAAGTAAAAATAAACTCACATGATTATATTTTATATTGTCATTTAAAAATAAACGTAACTAAACTTTTCTCTGTAGCCTGCAATCCCCCAAGAGTTTAAAAGGTAGACAGACAAGTTCCCCCAAGTCAGGGAGGTTCTAAACACAGGGTGGCTGAGCCAAGAACACTGCAGAATATTCCCAGTTTTTCCTGTATCATTTTTTAAAATAAAAATACTACTTTATTTTTCTGGCAATAATCTTTCATGACAATAGAACAGTCATAATTAGATATAAATACAAACTGTGTGTTAAGTGCAAATATAGATGGCTCTTGGATTAATCATTGCTCTAATTACTAACCTCTGTATTGGTTATCAAAATGTGACTGTATATGTATGTATATTTGTACCAGGCTTTTGAATGATTTCTTTGATATGATACCAAAAGAACAAAGTAAAAACAGAGCAGACAGGACTATATCAAAGCTTAAGATTTTTATGCATTAAGGGATACAATCAGGAGACTGAGAGGCATTCTTTAGGATGGGAGAAAATAATTACAAATCTATGTGTAATAAGATACTAGTATTCAGAAAGTGTGTATATGTCAGGAGAAAGGGATAGTTCTAGATATCTATATACAAATAAAATTATGAATGTGTACATATAGAAAGGTGGTTATAGCATCAATATAGAAATGCAGATACATTTGTGAGTGCACCTTACAACACAACAACAAAATTCAACTATCCTAGCCAAGTATGGCATTGAATGCCTTAAACTCCAACACCTAGGAGGCAGACACAGAAAAATCTCTGAGTTCAAGGCCATCCTGGTATACATAGCAAGTCAGAGGCCAGACACAGCTACACGCTTAGACCCTGTCTCAAAAAATTTAAAAAATGTAAAAATTTTGATAAAATAAAAGCAGACTAAAGTCTTCAGGAATGATAAAAATGGCTAAGAAGCATTTCTAAAGATACTGAATACCACTAACATCTGAGAAGTGCAAATCAAAGCATTGGGGGACTATCATCCACACCTCACTCTGATGGTTATTACCAAACAAAACAAAAATATAGAGGTTGGTAATGATTTGCAGAGAGTAGGATCCTGGAACTTTGTTGGGACTGTAAAATGATATGCTGTGTATAAAGCAGGGTGGACGTTATTCAAATGCTTAAAATCGAATTATCAATTGATTCAGTGACTCTTTAAAACACTGTCAGCAGGGTCTCGAAGAGGTATTGTGAGTGCTGTGCTCATAGTAGTCACAGGGTAGAACCAATCTAAGGTTCCAGGAGCAGCAGAATGGAGAGATGTGACAGGCCCATACAGTATGTGACCAGCCTTAGAAAGAGGCACATTCCACAACATGATACAGTACACATGGCCCACAAAGACATAAACATGTGAAACACATCACAAGAATACAGACATCGAGTCTCCCTACAGACAAGGTACCTATAGTCAAAAACCACAGTGAGATAGCACAAGAGTGGCCACCAGGGATGGGGTGTGCGATGAGGGGCTTTTTATCCTTTGAAGAATGCAGAAGTCTAGGTGTACAAATGAAAGGTCCTGGGATATGCTTCACTGTAATGTAAAATATCTGTGAAACCACTGAAAAGCACACTTAGCATGATTGAGCAGGCAAATTTCATGTTACAGGGTCTTACTACGACAGAAGAGTGAGTCACCTACTGTGCAAATCTATTTATATAAAATTCCAGAATCAGTAAAGCTGCAGTGATGAAGGAGGACTAGCTACTTCTGGAGAAATGGGGGAGGGGTGGAACGGCTCTGGGTGGCCGGTCTTCTGGGGGTTTGTTTTGGTTTTTTTCTGGAGGGGGATGATTCCAGAGTTACATATTGACAACTGTTTTACAACTTGTAAGAATAGTGAATATATTAAGAACTTCCTAATTCTATAGTAAATTTTTAAAGCACTTTAGATACCTAGTGATTGAGATAGCGTCGCCATTTATATAGCCTCTGACTCATACCAGAGTCTGAAACCATTCCAAACCTTTCAAACAATGGGAAATATTACAAAGTCTCTCCTAAGGATATCTTCATTATTTCTTCAAGCCACTTCATTCAACTCCCTAGGAAGCTGCAGACGACAGATGCAACATCAATAATGTTATGCTGAGAACAATGGCATAATGCCAGAAAACTTCAATAATAAAAATGTGTAATTCCCTTCCTGGAGATTTTGTATGCATTGAAAAAAAAAAAGCTCTATGGATCTTTTGGCTTGAATAAGATGTTTTGACACCTTATCCCAGCATCTAAAATTAAAACTACATCTTCAGTTTTCATTAAAAACGTAGTGTTTCATATAGGTTAAACTCAGATAAGAAGGTAGGAGGAAGGCAATTAGCTACAAGAACACTAACTTGGAAAGAAAACTTGAATAATTTGTATCTCTCTTCCTATATGATGATAACCATATTGAAGGTATAGTTACACACTTTAATGAAATGTTGAGCAGAAAAAGGAAACTAGAAATTTTATTAAGATGATGGTATGCATTACAGCTCAATAAATATTTTATAATGATCATACTTGAGACAATTTCAAATTGTACTTTGTAACTCTATTGTCTGACTTATAAGTCTATTCACAGTGTGGATATGTTAATATTCTATTAAATTAAAAGTCAGGGATGTTAGAAAGCTTCATAGTGTATCAAAGGTAGTTGTGAGTGTTAGCACAGAGGGGTTTGTGCACACCGGCCCACGCGTTTCTGGGCACCATCACCAGGATCCATGGAGGGAGAACCCGAAGCTCAAGTGCAGCTCAGGAGGAGTCAGCTCTGTGTACCTGTATCGGCTACTGCCCTGTTGTCACTCTCCAGTTTGCTTTCAATTTTGCCTTTATCCTCAGCACATCCCCTCCTTACCTTGCTAGATGGGAAGGGGATTCCCTTGCCTTTAACCCTTTATGTTATGGTCACTGGCACTCTCTCCCCAGCCCTCTAGCCAGGAACACGGGATACAGATGAGAGTGGTGGGGGTAGGCGGACAGAGGACGGCCACTGAGGCAAACAGAAGCAACAGAAGGCGTCTCAGAGGGAACACCCAGTTAGCAGAAAGAGAGGGACAAAAAGGTGCCATTCTGAATGACAGAGCGGCTTTTTCCCCTGCTTAGCCAAACTATCAGTCACCATGGAAAACAGAAGTGAGAGGCAAATTTGTTGCACTTGGGCTCAGATCCACAGTATCAGTCTCATTGGAGTCACAGCTATTCTTAAACTGCCCTTGTTTGTTTATCTAATTTCAATTCCAAGGCAGTGTCGTTATCCTACTATTATTGAAGTCTGGATATTTCTGAGAAATGGGAAAAATCTAATAATTTCCTACAAACAGCACATCATCTTGAAAGGTAGTGAGACAATTTCCAGTGCAGTCCAGCCACTCAGGTGTTCATTAAGGTAGTCAGGCAGCATGGTGTGTCCTGGTACTAATGGGACACAGTGTCGGCAGCTCTATGCAGCAATGGTGATGCTAATTGCAAATTGAGCATGATAAAACACACCGGAATCTCTAGACACTTCACTGATAAAGCAGGAAGTGGTTTATAAAGCAGAGCGCCTGAAATACTAAAGGAAAGAAACTTATCTTGTTTGAACTAGAAATTTAGTGCTAGGGTGCTCAGTGTCCAAAATTCAAAAAGAAAAAACTCTCCCCAAAATAACTACTAAGGACCAGTGAGATGCTACAATGGGTGTAAGAGCTTGCTGCCAAGCCTGGTGACCTAACTTCAACTCCAACACCCACGACTACTGCACACACATGCTGGTTCTCTCTCTCTCTCTCTCTCTCTCTCTCTCTCTCTCTCTCTCTCTCTCTGTCACACACACACACACACACTTTCTCTTATTTTCTCACACTTTTTCAATAAAAGGTTAAACCTTAGGAGTTAGAGAGATGATGTCTTGGCTGTTAAGATTATGGGTTGCTCTTCTAGAAGACCTGGGTTCGATTCCCAGCATCCACACAGTGGCTTGGCAGCTCACAATCTTCTGTAACTCCAGCTCTATTGAATCAGAAGCCCTCTTCTGACCTGTGAATGCTCAGGACAAGCAAATGGCAGATAGACAGACAGGTAGGCAAAATACTGTCACATAAAATTAAACAAATCTAAAAAATATTACATTAATAAAAACTTTTAAGTAATTACCAAAAAATACTTTGTGTACATGTCACTTTTGTGGGGGGTATGTACAGTTACTCTTCAATTTAGCATGGAGCCAGGTCCCAACGAACCCATTCTAAGTTAATCTTATAAGCTAATGCAGCATCTTGTTCAACTAACCAACGTAAGGTCACAGTTTAGGAACACCACTGTGCTGTGTAGTGGTGATCCCATCTTGACTGTGGTTAACTTGAGCTGTGACTGTTGCTGCTGTGAGTAGGAACACCGTGAGTATCACGCCATGTACAGTGAACCCGGATAGCACAATCACTCGGAGCGTAGTTTCTGTTGAGCATGCATTATAAACCCAGGTCATGCCGCCATCAGCATTCATTTATTCCTCAAACCTGAACGGGGTGCAAAGATGGACAATATGGTTCCAAATCTGTATATTAACAAGCTAAGTTTCAAGTATAATAATCTGTCTGATATCACACATCTAGTAAAGAGACAAACCAAAAATTAAACCATATCTATAGCTACTATAAGTAGTCTACAGTCTCCTGCCAATACCCAGTATGACTTTCTAATGTATCAAAATTTTAAAGCTCTATCATCTCACAGTGACACGTTGTTTAGTGCTATGCCTACTTACATATATAATGGTTTAGTCTTTCTAACAAATTTGCCGGTAATTATGATAAATTCTGAACTGGGTTGGCTAGCTAATTATATGTGCTGAACATGCTCACACAGTGAGAGAATTCACTGACCTGATGCCATGTAGATATTTCTACTCTTGGAACCTCCCCCTCCGACCAGGGCCTTGGCATTCTGAGCACCTAGCAGCTAGGTCCAAGCCTAATAGAAACACCCAGTAAAGGTGAGTGAAGATAAAAGGTAAATAAATCAGCCCTGAGGGAAGGAAGTGTCTGCTGGAAGAGAGCACAGAGTGCTGAGTGGGGGAGGGGCGGCACACTGCTGGCTCTCCACTGCCCCAGGGTGTCCTGGCCTGCAAGACTGCTGGGCCAGGTCCCTCTCCCCGCTTGGAGTTCAGGAAGCAGGGCAAAGGACAGGAAGAGTAAAGAGAAAAGTCAGAAATCAGAGAAGGCCTCAGCGGGGAAGCTGCAGTGGATAAGTCACACCCCTACTCCCAGGGGAGCTCAGGCAGGGATGAGCGTCTAGGATGGGGACAGAGGAGGAGGCAGGCAGCACGGGGGTCTCCACCTACTTTTCAAAGAACCAAGAAGTCAAACTGAAAGAAGAAAGGATTTAGCCTTCGCTTCCACGGGTCTTCTGTCTTCCTTTGAACATGACTTTAGAAAAGAAAACGCAAGGTTGAAAGGGAGCACAAAAGAAAGTCAGACGCATGCCTAGGGAGTTGGAGTGTGTTGGAAGAGGTGGTGCAAATCAGTCAGTGCGTGTGGAAGGCCCGCTCCTCTGCAGCTTCAGAAGCTGGTCTGCTCACACTGCTAACTGTCCCCAGGACAGCACTGAAAGAACCTTAATGACCCGTCTTCCTCCTGCATGCCTGATTCATACTTGCACCTTCTTTCTGGAGAAGTGCCATTTGTCCCATCAGGATCACGCCATCCTTCACACGCAGCATTTCCTGAGCACCCGAATGCTGCTTCACCAGGTAACACTCCCACACTCTGTTCACTTACACAAAAGACATTTATCATGTGCTCATCATGGGCCACACTGGAATACGGTAATGAAGATACATATATACGTTTCTATAGAAATGGAGCTCCCATTCCACTATAGCACATTACACACAAATTATAATTGCTATATTGCATATTATATATTTTATAAGCCTCTTATTGGACTTATTTTAATAAGCATTATATTGCTTGTATCCTTCAATTTCTATCTCGCCTAAGTAGTTCATTCTGCACAGTGAGCACTGTTTTTAAAACACACACTCACAGACACACAGACACATACAGAAACGCACAGACACACAGTATAGGAAATCTATAGTTCCATAGAGCCCTAGAATATACTGAATTTTCAGAAAATTCTATCACCTTTATATCTGGCCCACGGTCTTATATTTAAACAATATATTCTATGGGTATGCAGGAACATATGTAACTCAGGCGGAGAAGATAATTCAGTGTCTGTTTCTAATATAGTAAACATGATAAGAACCTTAAAGCAATATATTTTATATAGAGCTGTTTGTAAAAGAAAACTAGGGAGGAGAGAAGCATTCTGAGATCAGTAACTTGACTAGCACAATTTTTTCCCAGGAAAACTAAGAAAGTGCCACAAAGCAATTCTTAAGCTTCTGCTTGTTTTGAAATCTCCTATCAATTTGTAATAACTTGCTTTGATGAGGTAATTCCTCACATGGCTTTAGCTTCCCAAATACTCAAGCATAATGATGAAAATCAGGTTGTGATCATTAATCAGTTTATCTGTAAGCACACAACTCTGAATGCTACAACAGTGTGCCAACAACACATTGTCATTTAAATCAGGAAACAAGATTATCTCAATTACAGATCAGCAACTTCTTCAGGAAAGAGGAAGTCATTTCTATGAGCCAACCCACCATTCCTTTCCTTTTCCCTGCTTTGTATTTCCTCTTCTTTTTTTTTTTTAGCAAATATTTATTTTTTATAAGTCTCAGAAAATTGCATCGGAAAGCAGGCAAGGTATAAATAATAGATAGTCTTTATAATTTGATTCCATGTTCACCATAATCAGTTGACAACATCCCTTAAGTAGAATCACCTGTGGTGAGCATCATGCTAGCGTCCTTTCTAAGAAACTGGAAGTGGCCAGGCCCAGCCATCAATCCAGCCTGAAGCTGGAGCCATTTCTAATTCCATGTTTTATGTCTATTTAAGTTGGATCATGGCTTAGATGTGAACATCCCTAAGTGGACAAGGATGGTGTACCTAGAGACAGGGAGGGGCCAGCAGAATGCAGCTCTTTAGACACAGTTTTGGCCCAGAAAAGCAAACAAAACACATGCCTAGGGCTTCCTGTGATCCCACCATATTCCAACACATCATGCCACTTTTTCCCCCCAACCTGGGAGCAAGAAAATGTGTGTGGCATTGTGAGACAACCGGCTCCTGCAAGACAAGCCTCGGTGAGTTCTCATACAGAGGGGAGCATGGACCACCCACTGCAAGTGTGCTTAGGATAGTGGACCTGCCCTCTGGAACAGTCTTCGCCTTCCTCAAGGATAAGCTGTACCCTGCAGCATCGAAACTAGAGGGCTGGCGCACTAAAGGGGCTACATGCTACAACACCCAATGGCCAATTCACCACAGCTGCGTTCCCTAACTCCTCAGAGCCCTTACACATCCTATTAAAAAAATATTCTACATCTCTAGTCAGAAGTAAATTCCATTCATTTTTAATGCTGACCTTTCTTTCCATTAATGGGACGATGTTACAAAATTGAAGGAGAAAGAGAGTAAACACATAAAGCCAAATCAACTCTCCTCTTAACTGGCACGACACAAAGCCATCCTAGCAGCTCTGTACCAACTGCTCACGCCCTCCACAGCACAGCCACAAACGCCACTGGTGGGACCGGGCGGGCACAGAAGACCTTCGAGCACTGTGGCCCTGAGGATCTGAGTTGTAAAGCAGAGCGGGGGAAGTTCCCAGGTCTCCCATCTCAGCTTGCACACCGCCCACCACAGTGCTGCGAAGGCCAGTTTAGCTTTGTGTTATCATAAAGGTGTATCAAAAGCACGTCTCAGTTTCACACCATTTTCTGTCTCTCAGCAACGGCATCATTTCCTTGTCAAGGTGATATTTCAACATTCAAGTGCTATGATAATGAGAAAGACATCAGCATGCCATCTAAACTGTTGCCTCTCAAAAATGACCCTTGATTAGAAAGCATAAATTTAAATGTTTATTCAATGATGAGTTCTTACAACCCACAGATGTTGGAGAACATGTGCATTTGTATACCTCTAGAGACAATTGCTCTAATCAAAGTTTAAATAGGGCAAATGATCCTAGAAGGGTTAAGAATAATTTCAACAGATGCAAAAGGATATAGGCAATTGTAGTCTCATGTACAAGTTAAGAGAAGAGTAGAGTATGTAATCCACAGACAGGCACTCCAAAGACATAAATTAATAGATACAAGAATACGAGCCATGGCACTTCTAACTCTAGGACATGAGTCAGTCCTTTATCATGGGAGGGGACACAAATTGCACTAAAGCAAAGTAAAATTATGTCACAATTTTACTAGGTCACTCTATACCCTATAAAATACTTTACTAAAATAGTCTTGATATATTTTAAGTCTGAGATATATAAAGTGTACAGCTGGCTATGTGTAAGAGAGACAAATCATGAATGCATGTATGTAGTACATAAGTGATTTTGTGCACACAAGTATGTGGGGAAGCCAGAGGTTTTCATCTGGCATCTTTCTAGGTTGCTCTCCACCTTATCTTTTATGTTGTTATGTTATTTTTATGTGTATTGGTGTTTTGCCTGCATGTATGTCTATGTACCATGGACATGCCTAGTGCCCAAGGAAGCCGGAAGAGGGTTCTAATCCTGTGGAACTGGAGTTTAAGTCCAGTTGTTAGTCACCTTGTGTGCGTAGGGAAGGGAACACTGCCCTTCTGGAGATCGGCCAGTGCTCTTAAATGGTGACCATCCCTCTAACTTTCTTCTCCACCTCCACTTTTAAGGCAGGGTTTCTCACTGAAACCCTTCTCCATTGGCTAGGCTGGCTGGCAGTGGGTGCCAACCCCTCCATTTCCAGTGCTCAGGACCTTGCCTGGCTTGATTAGCGCTGGGAATCTGCACTTGGGTCTCAGGCTTGCACAGCAAGGGCGTTACCACCCAGCCATCTCCCCAGCCCTGGCTCAGGTCTAACATATACACACTCTTGGGAAGGCACAGGTGTGAAATGAACAAAGCAAAGCGTGTGCTTTATTCCCCAGGTGTCTGAAAAACCCTTTGGTAACCAATCCTTAACCACCCATGACAGTCTCCCATTACTGCGTACTAGTTTGCATTGTCTGTGGTTTTCTACAAATAAAATCATATAGTGTGGAGAAAGAATGATGACCACCAAAAAGATATGTCCAAATCCTAACTTTAGGAACATAGGTACAGCAACTTATTTGGAAAAGGCTGTTTTTAGACAAAGGCTCTTAAGGTGAGCTCATCATCACTGAAGACTGAGCGTGTGCTTACAAGAGGTCCTAAAAACTGTCCATGTCAGAGGGAAAACACAGAGAAGGGACTAGAGGCCAGGCAATGGAGAATTCTGAGCAGAGTGCTGAAACCAGTCAAGGAGTAACAATGGCCACCAGATGTTAGCTACAGAACAGAACCAGTTCTGCCCAAGCTTCTATGAGGAAACAGCATTTCACCTCTTCCAGACCTGCGCAGGAACTGAAAGCTAACATTTCAAGATGCTAAGTTCCTAGGGTATTTTGTTTGTTTATTTTGGCTTAGTTTTGTTATTGTTGTTGTTTGTTTGTTTGTTTTTTAAGGTAGTCACAAAAAACTAATATATAATCAATCTTTTTTTCCTGAAAAAGCTCCAGAAGAAACATGCAGTAACAGTCAACTGTGTGCCATTCACGTCTGCTGATATTGTCTCCAGCACCTGCACAATATTAGCTCAGTGCAACTATCATGAGATTCATCCTGGCTGGAGTACATACCTTCTTTATTCCTGGGTAGTAGCATTTCCTTTCATTTGGGGGTAGGGGGTAGGGTTGAGGAAGAGTGTGTAGAGAAATTTTAATTAAGAAATATGGCTGCTCTGGCAAGGGATCACATTCAAAGATCTTCTAGTTCCATGTGATCTGGATAGAATGCAGACACACTCTGGATTACAGTATGACCTGTCTGGGATCCCAAACAATAAAGGTAAGGTCAATTTATAGAAGGAAGCAGCCATGTTTGAAAATAATGTCTAATTAAAGGGCAGACAAAGTGATGAACCAGAGAAAGATTTTACAGAATACGTCAGATAGGATATGCCCAGCTTTCATGAGAACAGGACGGGAAAGAGAGGCTACATAAGAGCAGCATGGAAGAAGAGAAGGGATTTACCTAGAGTTGATTACAAGATGGTTTTACAGAGACAGGTTGCAGTGAGAACAAGCTAGACACAGGTGAAGACAGAACAAGCCAGAGAATGACAGGAGCCAGAAGATTAAAACCTGTTGCCAGAGTTAGTTTGATTCCAGGCAGAGCAGGTTGGTTAGAAGCCAAGAGAAGCCAGTTTGAATCAGAAACCTTGGAGAGGAGTTTAGGCCAGCTCAGTTAAACCAACCAGTAAGAGTTCAGAAAAAGCTAGAAAGGCTGGAAATGGCTCTCATCTCCTCCCCTCATCTAAGGAAATAAAAACAACGATTACAAGAGTCTCTTCAGGTTGTCCTGGCAAGAAGGATCTCAACAGGTAGATACACCAGAATGTGTTTATCTATTCACCTACAGTTGATGAACATTTGAGTTAATTCTAGTTGAGATATTCACATGCTTACAATATGCTTGTATTTCCCTATGTAGATACCTAGTTGTGCAATGGCTGTCTCAACAGTAGGGAGGAACTCATACAGTAGCTAAGGAACTTTCAAACTGTTTTTCATTCCTACCAGCAATGTTTCAGATTTTTAAAATTAATGAAAACCCCACCTATTATAAAGAGCCGAATTGTTTCTGGCTGCACATGCCCTGTTGTCTTGCGTAACTACAGCCCTGGTACTGAATACAGGTGCTCACCTCACCCTCTGAATGCCATCACACCACCCAGGGCCAGCAAATGACAATTTGAGACTATCAACTCCTATGAGCTACAGTATTTTTGCTGTACATGCAAACAATTGTCTTCTTATAGAAATACAATGGTTTAATTGTGAGAAACAAAGACAATATTTTTATACACTCATTATTTAACATGTAAATGTCAAATTAGCATATTAGGTTTTACAAACAACTATTTAAGTTGTTGACTTGAATTTCATAAAACATCATTAAATGAAATCTGGCTTAAGACAGAATCCCAGCCTTTTCTGCAAGAGCCACACAGCTGCATTTGTGCTGTGTGGGAATGGGAAGCGGTGCTTTCAGCAGCATTGGCAGCCAGGCTTTCATCTTTCTATAAAATTAAACAAGTTTACCTCATTGTGATGCAAGCTTGCCTCAACTTTAATAAATGCTAAAATTACATGTATTTTGAAGAACCGTTTTAAAATAAGGATCTTTATGACTTCCTATTGTGAATGTTTCCCATACCTAGAGTGACTGGCAAGTGGAAAATTTTAAGAAACCACAATCTACAAAAGAAAAAGCCACGAAGTTGCTGCAGATAACAAACAAATCAAAATGAGAATGCAGCTGTCACCCACCTGTCCACTATGGCTTACAGACTGACAGCAGCATCCGCAGAGGCCATGGAGGGCTGGGCCACAGCAGTGAGCCCACTGCTTAAGACCAGCAAAGAATTCACCAGACAGCCGTGTGACTTTTAAACTACTTCATTTTTAACTACTCGGCACTCACAGTATTTTTTAAAACCTCTGTCTAGTGGGCTTCTGAGGTCAGAAGTTAGTGTAGGTCATCGCACACATACAAAGGTCATGTGAAAATTCGCAGGAATCAGTGCTTTCCTCCCACCATGTGGGTCCCTGGGATTGAACTTGAGTCATAAGGCTTAGATGCAGTTGCAATTTCCTGATGAGCTACCTTGGGGTCTCAGACTTTCCTTCCCTGATTTCCTTCCTTTCTTTCCTTCCCTCCCTCCCCCATTCCTTCCTTCCTCTTTCCTTCCTTCCCTCCTTCCTTGCCTTCCTTCCTTGCCATTTCCCCTCCTTCCCTCCTTCTTTCCTTCCTTTTCTCCTTCCTTCCTTTCTCCCTTTCTGTTTTACATTCTTTGCACCAGAACTGACGTTATTATTCAAATTCCTTTTCCTCATTAAAGTTGAAACATTCCGTAAGTGCAGACTGGCATGGAACGAGTTTCCTGGGAACTGAACACTGTTAAATGTTCTTATTTCCCTAGAAGGTCATTCAGTAGCATTGTCCTCTTATACGCATCAGAATCAGGAAAAACAGAAAAAATGGTCTGATGTCAAGCTGCAATTTTTTAAAGTAAAATTGAACAAAACCAAGTCTTTCAGAACCAAAACCATTGTACAATTTTACCTTAACTCAACCACCTGAAGCAAATCATTTAAGTTCCTATCCCAAATAGTTAGAAGTTAATGATTGCTTTTTGCTCCCTATCAGAGCTGGCAGCTCTGTCTAAGATGATGTGTCACAAAAAAAGTTCACCATTTAATCCTTAACACAAAGTTTCCCTTTTCTTCCTTTTATTACCAAGGAGAGTGATGTTGACATGAGGATCAAACTGTTTGCCCTTGCTCGCCATCATGAATGTATAAGAGAGAAGGAAAGCCTGCAGTTTAGCTGAGGTACTGGGCTTCTCACAAGCTCTCCCCTTGCCAATTACAAGAGATGTTCATTTACATATAAATAGCTCAGAATTCCAGCACAAATGTGCTTGAAAATAGGGAATCAATTCCTTCAGAGAAACATGGATTAGGTGCATTTCAATTTAATTTTAAGGTGTTTACAACAATCATTTATTCGAGTAAATAAAAGAAAAGGAGTCAATTTTTATTACAGAAAGCAACTTCTTTTTAAGTTACTGAAATTATCCCCATACTGCTCTTAAAGACTCAGCCAAGGTTTCCTTTAGCACATTGCTAGTATTTTGTCCAAAAAAACAAAAAGAGGTTGAAGTTTTGTACAGAGTTGTGATATGATGCTTGGAATATATTTACATAAATACAGTTACACACACACACACACACACACAGACTCAGAAATTGCCCTTGACCTAGCTAGGGCCTTCCAATAGCCATAAATAAAACAAGGAGTAGTTTTCTAGAATCACTCAGTCTTCTTATCTTTCAGTAGTTTGAATCCTGTCTTTGTCTCTCATTCAAGGTCATCTTAAGATGAATGTAACATTAGCAATATCTAAGAGCTAACCTCCTCAGTTCACCACTCCATTGATTGTCCTACGGGCCTTTACAGGCCATTTCAGCTTCCACTGGCGTTCCCCATCCAGAACTGACAGACCACACAAGTCTACAGTGGAAAACAAACATTGGTGGGCATGATTGTGCCCAGGGATTGTGACTTCTGTTTTATGGAATTCTCTTGACGGTAGCAATTAATACATAAAGAAGGCTGATTTTGTTCATGAAAATAATATTGGCAGTATTTTATATTTTATAAATTATGTCTCAAGTGTTTTCTTTTTGTAAATATCTCCAATTATTTTGAATTTTCCAGATTTAAAAAAAAAAGCACAAATTAAAATTCTCAAAAACTGAAATTGTATGAAGTGGAAGAAAGGGGGATGAAGAAGAGAAGAGAGGAGCCAAACACTCGGGAACTTGGGAGGCAGAGGCAGGCGGATCTCTGTGAGGCCAGTCTGGGCCACTCTGTCCAGGACAGCCAAGGGGTTCTGATGCACAGAGAAACCCTGTCTCAATAAGAAGGAAGAAGGGAAGGAAGGATACAGGGAAAAAAGTAGGACTGTAGGACTGTAAGACATGGGTGGGAGAAGAAGGGAGGGGAGACAGGAAATGGATGGTGGGTGTGCGTGATGCTTCTGTCCACAGCACAGTGAACAATTAGTGGAAAGTCCTTGGTCTGCGGGGAGAGTCTGGTGCACACCTACCAGCATAGCCTGTGATAAGCTGTTTCATGCATGTGTGTGGTGTGTGTGCATGATGATGCCTATGTGCAGGGCACACACTTTCGGGGCCACACCAGACCCTAGGGCCTTCCTTTAGCACCTCCATCTGGACCAGAAGAAGCTTGCTGTGGGGGCCAAGTTGGCTGTTGGAAGCCTGACTCTGGCCCCCAATGCTAAGTTACACACACACACACACACACACACACGCACACGCACACACACAGCCATGATCGCCGGAGATCTGATCTTCATGCTCAGAAAGCCAGCATTCTTACCCTGGGGGCTATCCCTGTTGAGATTTTTATGCAGTATGAAAACAACCATTGACTGCAATGCAGTGATATGATTGTCTGTGAAACCGCTTATTAAATTTTTCAGTAAAAAGAGAGTCTGAGAAAATGCCCACCCACCCCCAACACCCATGTTGTATTTCACTATGGGTCTCATTATTTCAGAAGTAGACTCCCTAATAAGCATGAATGTTGCCAAAATATAAGCTTCTACTTGGTATCTTTGACATGCTTTGTAAGAACAGTTACATGTTAAGAGGAGTATGTGGTGATAACTCATTGGTGAACTGAAGACCCTAGTAAGGGAAACAGCGACTGTTTCAGTCTTGAGCTTGATGGCTGACTCTTCGACCCTCCCCCATACATGCCAGGGAGTAACAGCCTGGCTAGATCCCGGGGGAGGACATTGCAGCCAGCCCTGAGGAGACCAAATGATCTGGGGTCAGATGGAAGGGGAGGAGATCCTCCCCTGTTGGTGCACTTGGAGGGGGCTGGGAGGAGATGAGGGAGGGTTTGGGAGGGTGGGAGGGAGTGAGAGAGGGGGCTCTGTATGGGATGCAAAAAACCTAACCTGTGATTGATATAAAAATAAATAAATTTATTTAAAAAAAAAGAGGAGTATGTGGCATGTGTTGTGTTTGTGATAGGGAAAAATGAGCAGAGCTATAAAAAACAAAGCTGCAAAGTAAAAGTTTCCTTTGGATGTCACTGGAATCTATAGATTCATCTTAGTGAAACCTGTAATGGCTTATTAATTATGACCTACAGTAGCCTGATTAAAATGATATAATCCCTACCTTTAACACTCACCACTGGGAAAGGATTGCTATGGAAAAGATACCAGGGAATAATTTCAGCCAAAGCATCTTACCATATACAAATATGCCTTTTCTAAATTGTTGTAGCTGCCCAGCCATTTTGATCAAACAGCCATACATTTCATGATTTCTCAGGCGATTGAAAACAGTGACATTGATTTGGGTCAGTAGTATTATCTAGGGATGGTAGCAACTTCATGAGCGTCAAGAGATGGGTGCCAGGAAGGTCAAGAAGAGAACAGAGCAGGGAGGGATCTGGCACGGCTCCCTGCTGGCTGGGAGCCACAGAGGAGAGGAGGATGCCTGCAGTCCCCATGCTGCTCAGGGAGCCCTGGCATGAGCCAGTCTCTCCAGTGAGACAGGAAAAGGTCACATGACATATTTAACCAGGCTAATAGTCAGCCACTGACAAAGGACAGGCTCCTCTCCCTGCACCAGGTGGCTCTGGCCAGGCAGAAACTAATTCCTTTCTGAGATGTGTTTTATCTTAAGAACCACACATACATTTGAAGTTATCTACACTCAGCAGATAACAAAGCAGCCTGAATGGCCCTGTCAATGCCCAGTCCCCAACAAATGATCAATGATCATTTTAACTTTTTTGCCAGAAAACAAAAACCATGTATAAATTTACGTCTACAACACTGGAAGATAAAAGGTCAGTTATACTTAGAAAATATGTATTTGGGATAATTGAACTTCCTGCCCATTGCTTTCCACTCCAGTAACAATTTTAACTGCAACAAATCAGTGTCATATTTCTGAAGCTACTGAAGGAAAGAACACAATACTCTTCTTTAAAAAAAAACCAACAAAACAAAACAAAACCTCACTGTTAGTCAAACTAGAAGAAATTTAAAAATTATTGCCAGCATAAGTGGTTACTGGCAGATTCCAGGCTGTCACACTGTAAAGAGGAAAGAAAAATACAGTCACTCTAAGAGTCCTGGGACACATTCACAAGCCACACACAGTCCAGGCTACCAGACTGCGCCTTCCCTCTGGCCCACACTTTTCTACACAAAGCTGAACAATAGCTAATTCCGGTAATCACTGCAGATGAGCCTGGCCAGTGGCCCTGGGAGAGTCAACCTCAAGAGCCAAGGCTCTGGGGATGAGGAGCAGAGTCCAGGATGGAGATATTGCATCTAAATCGCTGATACAAAGTTAGATCATGGAGGTAACTACTTTTTATCAGTCTCTGTCTATTTTCTCTATACCCTCTATAAGAGAGAAGAAAATTGAGAATGGGGTACAAAATGTTCTCAAAATTGAGCTACTATTGTTTTATCTTTCATTGAGTTTTTTTCCTATTTTCCCATTGCACTTAGTTGTATTAATAATATTTTTAAGGTTTTCCTTTTCTTCTGTGAAATTTGTACAGTGAAAGGATTTCTTTGGAAAAACTATAGGCAATACCAATTCTGAGTCTACTAAAACAGTTTTGTAGTTCCTGAGGAAATCTCACTGAGTTGCTGTAGCGCATGCTCTAGCCAGAGAGTCCCAGGGAGTGGGATTGGCTTGCTGAAAGACTGAAGAATGATAGGAATTCACTGTCAAGCAAAAATGCACAGTAGCAACAAATAAACACACACACACACACACACACTCACACTTACACTCACTCACAGATACACATGCATATATCTCATACAGACCACACACACACTCACATACTCATACACACATACGCACTCTCACACACACACTTTATCATCAGATAGCACTACTATAGAGAAAGATGATCAGAACCATTCACATGGAGACAGAATTGACTACAAGATGATATGACGCACACAAATGTATAAGCTCAAGTTAGTATCAGTGTATACTTTTCTTTGTCAGATAAGGTGTTCTGAGGAAGTCACATCTCAGTGACTGTCACATCAGTGACTGTGTCTAGTACCAGGTGTTAGAGAGATACTAACATCATCCTCTGAGAAGAACCCAGAGTCTTTGCAGAATTACGTGATGTTAGGAGAAAGCAAGGAAACAGGAAAGGTAAGAATGGAACATTTTCAGTACCAAATGCTAAGAAAATGCTATGGGAAAGAAGTAGTGGGGGTGGAAAAAAATCCTACAGTAACACGAATGTCAAAGGGACACCAAATCAGCCTAAAAGTGTTCTGAGCCATCAAGCTGAAAAAATTCTGGGAAGCAAAATTAATCACTATAACCATACACTAAATGCTCACATGTCTAAACATTACTGTAGCATATAAACTAATGGGAAGGAACATGCGACTTCCCACACAAAATTTAAATTAACTATGTTGCTCTTCTGCCTTCCAAAGGAAGGAGAACTGTGAGTTCCTTACGCGTGCACAGCTCATGGCAACTCATCCCAAAGAGTACAGAGCAGAAAAAACGGACAATAACAATGCAAAGCTTGGCAGATGGTCTCTCATTCAGATGATCAACATCGGCTGTAATAAATCCTGTTGATATGCACTTGTAAAAAGACGTCTGTGGACTCCCTCAAGCTAAATACAAAACAAGACAAAAAATACCCTCTAACTACACACTTACCATAAGCCAAATACAAGAAAATTTCAATACAATGTTATTGTACAGAGTTCACATACACAAACAAACACACCTCACTGACACATCTTACCGGCTCTGTTTCTCTGAAGAGCAGGAGGGTATTAGAAAACATGAAACAAATTTTAAAAAAGTAGAAGGGGAGGGGAGGATAATAACTAAAGAGTTCAGACAAAAGAAATTAAAGATCTACATGAGTCAAAATACACTCAGACTCAGGGCTGCAAAGAGCTAAGTTTTGTTGTTGTTTTCCTTAGTCTGAGCTGTTAGATAAATGCAGTCTTCATCAGAGAAACCCGCTTTATGGATTTCAACAGTGATTCCAAAGTTCATGTGGAAAGGAAAGGAAATTAAAAATAGCCAACATAGTGTTGAAGGAGAACAGAGTCTAAAACCTAGCACTATCTAAATTCAGCTGTTACGCTGAAGCTAAAGGGCCTTTGGTGCTTACAACAACCCAAAAGTTAGAAGAACAGATTAAAAAGTCCAGAAATACACATAGGGAAAAATCACTAATCAATGGCAAAGCAGCAAAGGCAACCCAATGAAGTAAGACAAGTCTTTTCAACAAAGGACATGTGAGCTATTAGATATACACTTAATTTTTAAAAATCTAAAAAAAAAAGTTTGCAAAACTATTCTGGTTAGTTTTATGTCAACTTGACCCAAGCTTAAGTCATCTGAGAGGAGGAAACCTCAATTAAGAAAATTTCTTCATAAGATTGGTCTGTAGGTGAGCCTGTAGGGCATCTCCTTAATTAGTGATTGATGGTAGAGGAGCCAGCCTATCGTGGATGGCTCCATCCCTGGGCTGGTGGTTCTGGGTTCCATAAGAAAGCAGATTGAGCAAGGCATAAGGAGCAAGCCAGTAAGCAGCACCCCTCAGTGTCCTCTGTATCAGCTCCTGCCTCCAGGTTCCTGTCCTGTTTGAGCTCCTGTCCCAACTTCCTTTGATGATCACTAATGCTGTGGAAGTGTAAGCCAAGTAAACCCATTTCTCCCCAAGTTGCTTTGTTTGTGTTGTTTCTTCCTTGAAGCAGTAGAAACCCTAAGACAATAACTATAAAACTCTATAACACAGAAGAACAGTTAGACGAGCTTGGGTCAGATGATAAGGTTCTAGATAAAACATTTGTAGCAAAACCGATTTTTGAAAAACCCATGAAAATGGACTTGATTATAATTTTTAAAATCTCTATAAAATACTTTAAGGACAATAATAGACAAGTCATAATCTGGGATAAAATATTTATGAAATACTAAGCTAACAAATGAGAAAAACCTGTTAAAACTTAATAAAGAAAAAATGCTGAGCAGATAAGCAGCAAAATCTCAAGAACCTCCACATCAAAGAACACACACAGCTGAGAAATAATCAATGTCATATGACATTACATAACTGTAAATTTAAGCAATGGACACACAGACACACCCACACCCACACATATCTGTCAGAATGACTAAAATCCCAATGTCAGTAGCAAATGATGCAGACAGGGAGCTGGGAATTTTGCATCCTTGTGAGTGGCTCTGCAACGTGGTACAGCCACTCTGAAAACAGTTCCACAATCAATTACAAATCCCAGCCTGCTCTTACCACCAGATATGACTCTCGGTATTTTCACTGTTTACATCCGTATAATAGCCTGCACAGGGAGGTTTACAGCACCTTTCTTCAGATGTCTGCCTCTCAATGGGTAACAAATACACTGTGGTACATTTCTAAGTACAATAAAGAGAAACGTACAAGAATACTTAGAAATGTGTGACTGAGTTATTAAATATAGAGAGAATCCAGGGGGAGTATGGCCGGCTGAAAGGGCCATACTACATGATTCGAATGATAGCGCACTGTGGGAAAAGGTAAAAGTGTGGATAAAGCAAAAATATTATCATAGTTACCAATGGTTAGAAGACGAGAAAGAAGGAACAGTGCATAGACTGCTGGAACACAGGACATCTGTGCTGCAATGAATCAAGTCTGCGAGGCTATAACAGGAGATTTTTGAAAACTCAGAGAATATATAATGGGAAAATTATGGATTAGAGCTAATAATGATAGCCATTGTTGAGTCACTGATTCAAATAAAGGTAGTATTATCTAATTAAGGATTGTAGTATGTTAGTGTAATTTAATAATAAGGAAGTCTAAAGTGGGCGGAAGAGGTAAGCATCACATAGATGGAAACAATAAAGCTCCACCCAACTGTCTTTCAATGTAATACTACTGCTATAAAAGTCAGCCTATGTATTTCAAAACACTTTGCATCTGTGATATTATATCAAGGACAATAAAATGTAAAATCTATTAGGTTTCATGAAACAAATGAGAACTTTTAAGAAAATATTTATGACATAGAAATCCTTTCCAATGAGGCTATTTTAAAAGAACTTCTAAGAGTAAAACTTGAGTGGGGTCTCAGAATGTGGTATTTACAAAAGAAAAGGAATCACTAATTTAATAAGAAATCCGTTTGAAACAAAATTAAATTACTTTTAATTTGGCCCATACAAGGAAAGGCCTCACCAGCAAGTTCAACTCCCGGCCCTGCTTTCCCTTCAATGACTTCAATACACGGGTGCTATTTTGGTAGCTGGGACTAACTTCATGGCGCAGTTACTTTTCATAAGGAAAAGGTCAGTTTTGAAAGTCACTGGTACGATTAGGCGTGAGACCAGGCAGACACACTCATTTACCTCAGAAGCAGTTATGGACTCACCCCTAAAGTAACTGTGCAGTCTGCATGAAGTAACCTGTCTGCTTTAGATGGCCTAATTCATATGACCTCTCCATAACATTACCTGTGAGTGTGCTGTGCATAAGACAAGTCAAATTTCCTAGGAAAAGACAGTTTGGAATTAAGGAGGTTACCCATCTCTGGAATATGACTTGCCACAGAGGTTGGCCAAGCATGCCATGCTTAGAAATGTATGAATAAAAATGTAGGATGTGCATATCCTGGAATTTTTCTGCACTGGTCACTGGGTGGGGGACCTCCAGTACAATGTTCAACAGTAGCTAATCAAAACTGCATAGATTAGTGTTGAGGATGCTAAATATATTCTTTCTCTATATGAATCTAAAACATGGAAGTGTTTAGTGTATTGACACTGCGCATCGTATTCATTTTCCCAAGATTCTCCTTTTTGAGCTTGTGCATAATCCCTCGTTTCCAGTTTGCTAACGTGTTTTTATCAAGAAGAGGTGTTAGGTCTGATTAAGTGCTGGCTCTGCAATTGCTAAGATGGCCATGTTTCTTCAGCTGCAATTCACTAATTTTAGTAAACTGTTAAGTGTTTTAACACTCAACCGAACTTGCATTCTGGAAATAAACTATATTCAGTCAACATACATAATTCTTTTTATGTATAAGTAGATTTGATCTGCAAACATTTCATTAAAAAAATCTCACCTAAGCTTATGAAGAAGAGTAAAGCTGATTTTTGTTTCAACTCTTGCTTCAAGTTCTTCTTACTCAGGTGATCTATACTATGATTAAGGTCCCAATCCCCAAAAGCCCATAGGCATAGAGAAAATGACAATATATAAAAAGTTAAATTAATAAGAAAAATACCACTAAAAGTCAAAATTCTACCTGAAATTTACAGGCTGTATTTAACATTGACACTAATGAAGAAGGGGACAGAATAGTAAAAACGTTTTGGAAAACACATAGCTGAGCAATTTTCATGTCTGATTTCAAAAGCACTTTGCTGTGGGTGCCCAGCCACAGCTGATAAACCCTTCATACAACCCTACACCTAAGACTAGGGAATATCAAGGAAGAGGGGAGCAGAAAGACTTTAAAAGCCAGAGGACCAGAAAGTCTGATGTGATTTGGGCTCTTCTATCCATTATAGTGAAACTAAACCCATGAAATCTCAAAATACAGATTTATCTGAACAAGGGTAAAACCAGTTGGCATGCTAATGCGGATTGGGGAAATTGCATAGGCTACACCCCTAACTGAAGGCAATTCTGAAGAGATGGGGAGTTAGCCCTCCCAGAGGATAACCCTCCCCACTGATTATACAACACTAAGTAGTCAGCCCCAAAACATAAACATAAGTATGCATATGTCAGCACTATAGGGACTTTGCAAGTCATATTATGTATTTATTTATGTATACTGCATAATAATAAGTAATAAATATATATTAAAAAGAGGCCATGGATATAAAGGGAGCAGGGTGTGTGTGTCATTGAAGAAATGGAGGGAGGAGGAGAAATTGATGTAAAGTACACATACATAAAATTTAAAAATTAATTAAAAGAGGCAATGTGATAGTGATATATAACTCAGAAATTTATATGTATTATTTTACATTTTACAACATTTTCAAGCTAATTATCTAAAGAAATTATAATCTTCACAGTGCTTAATGCTTGAAAAAATGATCATTTATTAAGAAAAAAGACCCATGACACTTTTATATTTTTTAAAAATTAACTCAAAATGATCACAGGCTTAAATGCAAAGTCTGGAATATAAAATTCTAGAAGAATTGTTAAAAAAAATCCTGTTGTTCATGTTAGCCCAATATTTCTCAGATACGACATCAGAAGTCTAAGCTGGAGATGAAGCAATTGGTATACTACATCATCCAGATGTAAAAACCAGTTTCTTTGAAAAGTAGTTAAGAAAATTAAAAGTTAAGTAGCTAAAGATAATTACGAAACACATAGCTGGCAAAGACACATGATTAGAACATACAAAGAAATAACTATGACATGAAGACTAAAAAGAGAAAAAAATATATTTTAAATGAGCAAAGCACTTAAATAGAATTTTTTAAATGAATCTATGCATGAGACAGTAAGCACAGCAAAAGAAAAAGTTGTTAAGGAAGCACAAAGTTAAATTACATTAACATGTCAGCACACGCAAACAAGCATCAGAATAATGAAGACAGAGCGGGGCTGACTCGGAAGGTTTGGACAGAAACCAGAATTCTTATGCGTAACTGACGGAGTTGTGAAATAATACGAGCTTAGGACTCGCACTTTCCTGCCAACTCCCAAAGGACTCCGCAGCTGTATTCCTAGATACTACCCAAGGGAAGAGTAGAAACTACATGGTAATGCTTACAGCAATATTATTTAAAATAGCCCCGAACCAGAAACAACCAAAGGTGCAGCGATAGCTCAGACACACAAAAGTTGCCATGTCTCCATTGTAGACTACTACTAAAAATAAAACAAAGCAAATCACAGCCGATGAGATAAAGGCATTGATTCAAAGAAGGTAGGCGGCTTGGCATCATGGTGCTAGTTTATTGATATTAGCAAACATTTACTTTCACAGTAGCAGATATTAGAGATCAATATATTCTCTAGATAGAAATAGTATTATTAGATAAAACTAACATGAGTTCAATTAATTTTTCTAATTTTTCTGCAACCAAAAAATGAAGGAAGAAAGAAAAGGGTAAAAAGACACAAAGAAAAAGAGTGAGAGCGTGGGCAGTCAAGAAAGAAGCAGACTAGAGAGAGCACTGTACTGTGAGACAGCAACGTTCAAGATTGACATTTGTTCCACAAGAAGTTACTGCTCTGTGGCTCAAGCCCAGTAATTTCTAAACAACAGTTGAAACAAACATAGGCCATACAGTATTGGACATTTGTCCCATCTGATCCTCAGAGAAACTTAGCTACATCCAAGCAGAACCTCGAATAACAAGCTAATAACCACTGTAGCAAACCACATCCCAGCACCTAAAGCTAATACTTAGTAGGGGATCAGCACATAATGTAAAAGCAGAATGAAGCTGACAGACTATTAGTTAAAGTTTCCTGAGTAGCACAAAGAAAAGCTACTCATGTTCCCAACATACACTTCATAGCATATCTCTACAACCATTTTACTAGTAAAGTCAATAAAAAGATACTAACTTGGATCCAGAGGACATTAAACCATAATAAAAGAAAACCCTATTCCAAAAGTCGATTTCTCCAAGCCTAGGAAAATACTGTTTTACTCAGAACTACTGTAATTCTTCATACTACATCTTGGCAGTGACTCTGACCAAGTAGAGGTGTGATGTGGATTCTCCATCATAAAGACAAGAAGCTCAGTGCTCTACTGGTTAACTTAGACGCACCCTTCCGCACAGACTCATGTTGGGCCTTGGATGCCAACATAAAACAGGTGGTGACTGCTTTTACGATGGTCAAACACAGGTGACCACGCAGCCAAAGTCTGCCTCATCATGCACATGGTGACATCGTGTACTGCTGACTGCAGTAAGAGATGGGAGAATTAGGGGTGCTCATTATCATCAGGAACTTGAAAGTTACAGATTTTTTCCCTGTTAGCAAAAGGGAAATCACGGAATTTTATATCAAATATATATTATTGTATATATTATACATAAACACTGTATATCACATATATATGACAGACATACATATAGACATGTATACATTACATTTTCATCAGAAGAACCTGTAATTATTTGCATCCCTCAACACAGCATAGCTGTTAACCGCTGTCCTACCTGAAATCACCGTATTTGCAAAGAGCTGCTCATTCCAGCAAGCTGTTCTTCTTTCCTAGTTTCCTGAGTGGGAAAAGAGGATGATAACAGTTTCCCATTTAAAATTATTGTGAAGCTCAGTGGGCTGATACCCATAAAGTGCTTAAAGCAGAGCCTAGCACACAGAAGTCTCAGACCCTTCATTCATTGTTATGACTGGGTTTCATTATTACTTATATCATTATTTTCTCTGTTATACCAATCTCCACTGAGAAATAGGGAATTTCAGAACAAGAAAAAACTAGAAGGAACACAGATCTCTAGACCCAGATGGTTATTCTGTATAATGCTACTTCTAAGGCATAAGCTGCCTTATAAATGAGAGGGCCAGATGAGGCTCAGATGACTTTCCTCTGGAGGCTTCAGCACACTTACACTGAAACTAATGAGTTTGCATTTAAGGACCACAAACAGTTTTTAAAATTTCTAATATTCTAACTTGATAAATTCTTTAGTGATATGTAATGTATTTATAGACACGATGCATTCAGAGTTTTGACACTAAACTTTGTGTCAGGATTGAGAGCCTGCCTTGTGGGAAAGAGACTTGTCTCCAAGCATGACAACCAAAATTCAGTCTTCAGGACTGACGTGGTGGAGGGGAGTGTTGACTCACGCAAGTTGTTCTCTGAGCTCCACCTGTGTGTTACCAGGCACAAGCACATTCACAAATATATGCACACACACAGCAAGTAAAATGTTAAAACATCCTTTAAATGCATCTCAGGACACTGACTTAATCCCAGGCACTGGGATTCTCAAAGGCAGCCTATAATCTCCCTTTTGTTCAGGCAGAAACTTTGCAAATTGGAGGGGAAATTCAGTAAGTAAATGGCAAAGCATTAATAAAGCTATAACGTTCCCAGAAGGAATCAGGAATTTTATTGACATTACACATTGTTAAACTAGTACTCCTTGATTAAGAAGCTGTTCAGTTTCATCAAGGATTCTTGGAAAGGGACATTTTTACAAACCTGATGACTTTAGTTTCTATAGCTTCAGGTGAGTCAATAGGAGACCTCACAGACTCAGAACTGATGCCATTTGTATTCCTCATAAACTCACCAGAACTGAAACCTAACCGTGACATCAGAAGCTATCAGCATCAGAGAGCTTGGCAATTAAGAGGAATGATTTTTGTTTATTAATGTTTTCAAGTGATTTGTTTTGCAACAGAGGAAGTATGCATATGAACTAAATGTCAAGGATCAATGATGAGAAGCCAGTGTGGCTGAACACATATCTTGCTTTTAGCCAGAAATGCTGCTTTATTGGATCATTCAGACTGAAAATGAACATTTTACAAGGAAAAATGTAATTAACATTTTATCACCATCACTCTGTTCTGCTATAAGCTGGCTTTCTCCATCAAGCTGTAGGTGCTTCGATATTTAAAAGCTTAGCATGTCCTTAAGCTAGCATGTACAGTAGGGAGCATTAATTTGAAGATTGATGTTGTCAAGCTTACAGGGGTCTGAAGGCTTTCAATGACACTGTAAAGATATACTCTTAATGAAGTGGCGGTTTCAAAAAAAGTCTGGAAATGAAATTGACTATAAAGTCAGAGGAGAAAAGAGAAGGGATCACAGTACAAGAGCTTCATGGGATATAGCTGAGGCCAAAAGTGGAAGGTACTAATTTCCTGAGAGGAACATGGATGGCTTCAGAGCCCATTTCTGCAACATTAGTAAGATAGCAATATCTGTATCAGGTCAAATAATACTAAACCAGGACAGCTTTGTAGTGAATAGGTCCTACTTACAGCTTGTCCTGAACAGTGAAATAACATTTACAACACAAACAAACCCAGTTGTCTTTGCTTCTGGGCCAGGAGTTGTTATTTCAAGTATTTACTTTCTGGGTTTGCTCATCTATTGAGATTTACATAATAGAATATTGGCCTTTTCAAATATCAGACAAGAAGGCCAACTTTACTAAAACAATTTAAGGTAATTAATAAAATGGAATTTTAAATTATCTAATAAAGGGGGTAGTAAAAAGTTAGAAGTTAATCAAATGAAGAAAGCACAGACAGCGGGCTGCAGGGGTTTCCAGAAAGCAGTTTAAGACAGTTTTGTAAAAAAGTGAAAGGGCTTTGTGGTAGTATCATAATGTACTTTCATGCAAGGTATCCATCAAAAATAAAACCACAAATGACAACAACAACAAGAAGAAAACTCTCTTCCACTGGGCTGCATGAGACTGCTTGTTCAAAGAGCACGGACACGTCAGTGGCACCCAAACTTGCAATGAAGAGCTGTGATTCCATGTTATCGTCAATGAATGTGGTAAAAGAATCTGGTAAAAGAAGAGCCTGAACCCACTTACCAAATGCAGAAGGATACAGTTCTTTGTTACAAAGCCTAAATGTGACTCCAGTTTCTGGGAACTCAGGATGAAAGCGTAAGTGGGTGGATGGTAGCTGTGAGCAACAGAACAGGGATTGGTACCCCCATACCTGACTTGGGGCTTGTGAGCAAATCTCTTTTAGCAAGAGGCAAAAGAGAGATGGGCCAAGGTTCTCAGACCCACCCTCTTTACCTGTGAGAAAGCCATCTTCCTGATCAGAGTAGGCAGGCCCAGGTCCTAGCTAGGTTTGCTAGCTCAGTGAAACCACCTGTGGTCTAGACTCACACTTTGCCTAGGAGCTGGCATCCCACCCACAAGGTAAGAGGCACTCTTTCTTGTTCAGTGGAAGGAACCTTGGACCACCAAGCAGTAAAGGGAGTGAGTCTCTGACAACACTATTTTCCAGCATGCAGTGCTGCAGGTACTTGATGAATGAGTAATGAACATCAAGCAAGCATATCAACACGGTATCAGAGCAGGTTAACAAATTTGGGGAACAGGCTACTAAGAACTTTCTGAAAGCATAAATCACAGTTAAAATCAAACTTGTTGGGCTAGTTCTTTATCCGACATTAAGGTGTTCTTCTTGTGACCTCACACAAATTAGAAAGTGAAGAGCCCAGAGCCCTGGGACTCAAGTACAGAATGTCTTCATTCCACTTTATGACTAATGCTTAAAGGGCCACTTTTCCTCATGGATGTGATTTAGCTCTCGGACTTATACTTTGCTATAGCATCATGAATGTAGCCTTTACCTTAACTCTTTCCCCACGGTTTTCTTTTTTTATCTTCTTCTTGAGATTATAATATATGATTTCTCCCTTTCCCTCCTCCACTTCTGCACTTTCAAATTCATGCCCTCTTTGTTTGATTAAGTGCTGTTACATATGTATATACATATACTGTTCCTAAATACAACCTGCTGAGCCTTCATAATGTTACTCACACATACCGCTTCAGGGGTGAGCACTTATTATTGGATAACCAGTTTGGGAGGATCTTTGCTGAGGAAGATTATTTCTCATGCTCTCAGCATTCTTCAGTAGCCTACAGTTCTTTGTGCAGGACTGGGACCACGTGACCTTTCCCCTACCCACTTTGGCATGTCTATGATGTCTATGTTCAGCTATGTCTGGGCAGTCATGCTGCTGAGACATTGTGGATGTAGCTTCTGATATTTGAGGAGACAGCCTCACAGCAAATCTCCAGTTCCTATGTAGTCTTTCTGCCCACCTTCCACAATCTTCCCTTGAGTCTTAGCTGCAGGAGTTGCTTTATAGATTAATCATAATTTCCTTACATGAGGTCTACACATCTGTCCTGGACATCAAGTCAGAACATGCATTCCTTTTCAGTTGTGAAAAGAATAAAATCCTCAAGGGAGATCCGAGATGGCTGCCACCAGAGAACACTGTATCTGAGGAGTAGGAGAGCAGAAACAACGCAGCGACCAGGAGACTGAACTCTGGGACCTAAAACGCCAGCATTGTGAGTGCCAGATATTGGAGGAACAAGAGGAGAGACAAAAAGAGGAAATGAACAAGGCCCTCAAGAAATGGAGAAGAAATTAACTGCCCACATACAGGAACAATCAAAGATAAACAGAGAGGAAACATCCAAAATAGGAGACACAGACAATCAGTTGAAGGAAACGGTACAAAGCATGAAAACGGAATTAGAGTCTATAAAGAAGACACAAAGGGAGAAGAACCTGGAACTGGAGAACTTAGAGAAAAGATCAGGAACCACAAAGGTAAGCATCAACAGTAGAATACAAGAGATGGAAGAGAGAATCTCGGGAGCGGAGGATACGCTGGCTGAAATGGATTCCTCACTCAAGGAAAGTAAAAAATCAGAAAAATCCCAAGCACAAAACATCCAAGAAATTAAGGATGCCATCAAAAGACGAAACCTAAGAATAATTGGAATAGATGAAAAAGAAGACTCCAGGCTCCAAGGACCGGAAAATATTTTTAAGAAAATCATAGAAGAAAATTTTCCCAACTTAAAAAAAGAAATGTCCATAAACATACAAGAAGCCTACAGAACACCA
>CM053755.1:2489481-2523632 GCA_028658305.1 Pachyuromys duprasi
TGGACTTGGAGGGGGCAGGGAGGAGGGAGATGAGGGAGGGAGTGGGAGGGTAGGAGGGACTGAGGAAGGGGGCTACGCCTGGGATTCAAAGTACCTAACCTGTGATTGAGATAAAAATAAATAAATTTAAAAAAATTAATAAAACTTTAACAAATTCTCAATAAAATACTTGCAACCTCCCCCCTCCCAAAAGAATAAAATCCTCAATTTTAAGTTTGAGAATTTATTTAGGAATCACTTAATCAATTAACAACTGGAATGAAAAAAATCATTAATTTAAAAAATAAAATAGGAAACATTTTCTAAATATAACATAAATAAATATATTAATCTTACAATTAATATAGATATTACACCTGTGAAACCTTAAAGAAACTACATTCTTCTGCAGTTTGGTGGTGCTTTAATAGATGGATATTATCTGTAAATAAAATGCAAATGAACTAGTTCCTCAAATTCCACATTAATTAGGTCACTAAGCTCTCCTGTTTGTATAGTTCTGTCAGAATACAACCATGAATGAAGGTGTGTGAGATTTCTGAGTGCTTGTGAGAAAGCTCTAAGTAAACAAGATGAGAGTCTTGTAACCTCTGTTCCTCCACAACCTGAATGTTCTTGGATGAGCTTTCATGCCCCTCCAAGGTGTAGGAGTGGGTTAGCCTGAGTTAACACTGCTGCTTACTTCTGTTATTCAAAACTGTCTCCAAGCCCAGGTTGCCCTTGTGACTGCACACAGCCTAAAGCTCTGCTCATGACCTTGCCCAACCCTCAGAATAGTAATTGTTTGACACCCTGAATAAAAACTGACAATTGCATGGTACTTCAGTTCCCCCAGTTTTAGGGTCTGCTATTCCAGGTTCACAAAGGGAACTAGAATGTTAACATACACCTTTACAGATTAGGCTGTATATCAAGATATCAACATGGAGATTAAGATAAACCAAAATAAACTATGAATTTTTATTGTCCTAAAATTTCATAAAACTATGGAACTTATAAAGTATGTCAAGCACCTCATTTTTCACATAGTCATGTGCAGATTTTACCTATGGAATATTTTCCCATTTCTCGACAAATATTATTGGTTACATTGGTATTACCAACAGCATATCTGCACAATTCTACATGTTCATACTTTAATGAATGGGTGCAATTATTAAAATAGGTGCTTTTCCCCATGAATGAGAAATCAAATCATGTTTCATAAAATTATTTATTTGAAATTATTGACATTTCTCTTGAGCAATTCAATTTCTTACATAGTTATGAATTGACAAAATATAATTTAAAGGTTAAGAATTGTAAAGATACATAGAATAGGAAAAAGTGAAAATTTAATCCACACGATTAGAGTTTTATTCTGAATGAAACAATCAGTTTGAATTATTTTTCTCGTCTGAGACTAATAGAATGCATTTCATCAAACAATTATTGCAAAGGGAATAGTCAACAAAGCTTATCTAACATTTGATTATTATCCTGAAATACCATTTGCACTAAATTCTATAATTAAAGCATCTTTGTGGGTTCTTACTCTTAGGATATGATCTTCAAAACAACCACACAAGAAAAAGGCACAACAATTGAGTATATTATACCAGGTTTTAATTATCAAAAAGTAATGTTGTTATCATTAATTCCCTTGATCCTGCCCTGAAGGAAAATATTCAAGTCCATCTCTTTAGGTGCTTTCAAGTACGAAAGTACAATGCTTTTCTGTCTGTGCAGCTGCTGTGAATTATGATCCACAGCTGGCATTTGGTATGATAAACCTAGAAGATAATCCTGCTTAGAGATTAGTGTCTAATTCTTATGTCCATGTACCTCCTTAGGAAATTTAAATTATTGTTTTCCTGGGGCTCATTATTTTTTGCCTGCAAGGTAAACCATACTAAACTAAAATTAGCTGAGTTGTGGCCAAAGAATAAGCTTAAAGGGAAAAGGCAGCACTAAAGTCCACTGGATTTGTTCATGGAGTGTATAGGAGGTATGTGTAACGGAGACTAAGCGTGTGTTTGTGCCTCCTTAAAGTGGATCCCATTAGATCCCATCCCATCTTCTCCAGTTATAGCACTAGGTGGTGGTGAGCTCATGAATGCTGGGCACAGCGGTGTCTTCCAGTCCATGCTCTTTATACCCTGCACTGACAAGAATGTGCCCAGCCGCACTTGACACCACAGAGCTCCTGTTGACCCTTTGTCAGCCCTTCCCAGTGATCCTTTTCCATGACCTCTTACTTTAAGTCTATAGTTTGGATCTTCTTCCTTTGGACAGTCATTTAAGTGCTGTAGGAACACAGGGCCCAGCCCTGGGAACCTCTTTTGTTGATTTATTTGTACCCCTATGTCATGGCTAACACAGACAGCTACAGGTACATCAGCGCTGACCCATTTACAGCCCAGGGTTTGCCCGCATTCTACAGGCTGCATAGGAAAGCATGGCAAAGTCCCTAAGAGCTCCACACACAGGAGGCCATCCAGACGGAATAATTACTGAAGTCTAGTTTCTGTCTAGAACCAGGATGACTGAGACCGAACCTCAAGTCCACTAGCTATGTGAAACTGTGCAAATCATCCATTTAACCCTTTTAGGCTTCATTCTTCTTTTCTATAAAACACAGGGATATATTATAACACTGGATTATGAGACTATTGTCAGGGAAAATTAACTTAGTCTGGGCCTTGGCATACAGCAATTGCTAAGTAAAGTATTATTTAATGAAGTAAGTAACCCTATAACTCAGGATTCTTAAAAAATCTTTTTTGTAACTTGGAGATGTACCTCAATGGTTGCACACGTACAAAGCATGCTCAATGTCCTTGTTCATCCCTAGTACCAACAAAACTAAACAAAAATACTGCTAAAAATCCCCTAATGATACATGTACTTGTGGTGTCATGCTGCGATGTAAAAGTGATTATCTAATACAACATTTAATAATTCCTCCCCTCTACGTGTCAGCCTATAAGTGGTGTGCAAGGGTAAGGCACCTGGAGAGAGAATTAACCCAAGTGGACTAGATGTTGGTGGGCTGAAGTCAGGCAAGCAGAAAGGAGGAAAGGAGGAAGGGTGAGTTGGGTAAGAGTCTGATCCATTGCACATTCTATGGAGGACTTGAGGGGTGATCACTCCCCCAACAATGCTCATTTTCTCCAGATAACACAGTTCACCCTGGCATGTGGATGGCTGACATCTCAACTGGGATCTCAGTATTTCAAAGAAACCAAAGTCTAACATTCTCTACTCCTTCTAATCCATGATGATCTTTTCTTGACCTATCCTTTAGTGTTCTAAGACTAGAAAAATAATAAAGAAGTGAAAATGGCTATTGACTTGAAAGGGCAAAGATCGTGCTTTGTTCATTATGACCCCACAACTTCAGTGTGCCTGAACTCAATAGCCATTTCCTGAATGAAAAAATAATTGTCACGTTAATGGAACAAAAGAATTCAAAATTATGTTTCTATTGAAAAATTGTTTGACTTTATTTGCTTTATAAATAACCAATGCAGTCAGATGTCTTGCTATTCAAAAAGAAACACCAGTAAGTGAACACACAGAGACCTTTATTCACCATTCCCTGCAAAGCACAGCTCTATACAACATAACCACAGCTACACATACTATCTGCACTGGATTAGGTCTTGTACGTAATCTATCTGTGGACTAAAGTGAGAGAGCTTCTATAGGTTTTGCCCCATCACTATCCCATATGACGTAATGGGTTTGAGTAACCGTGGCTTTCGATATTCATTCACCACTAGTGGTGGAAGCAATCCCTGTGGCTACTGTGCTTTCATGTTTTGTTTCAACTTGACACTGGGTAGGGTCATTTTGGAACATGGTGGGTAGGGTCATTTTGGAACATGGAACCTCAACTGAAAACGTGGCTTCATCAGATCGACCTGTGGGCAAAAGTGTTGTGTATTTATTTGATTAGTAACTAGCATTGGGGGTCTGAGCCTAACCCATTGTGGGTGCTCTATCCCTGGGCTGGTGCTCCTGGGTACTGAAGAAAATCTAGGCCGAGCAAGCCAAGGGGGGCAAGGCAGTAAGCAGCACCCTCCATGGCCTCTGCATCAGAACGTGTTTAGGTTCCTTCCCTGATTTCCTTGGATGATGGGCTACTACAAACTGTAAAATAAAAATGAACCCTCTTTTCCCTGAGTTGCTTTCATCAAAGTCTTCACTACACAGTGATAACCCTAAGTAAGAAATCAAATAAAAGATGGCTCTAACAAAGCCCCACCCAGCCACGTGTGAAATTCCCATGGATACCTGCTGATTTCTAAAAGTCCACGGAGTGTCAAAAGCACTCTATTATACTTTCTTTTCATATTTGTGAAATATGAAAGGGAAATACACCAAATAATCATATAAGAACCTTATTTAAAGTCTCTTTGGAATTAGATATACCCTACAATTTGATTTTTAATACTGACATGAAAATAATGAAAAGCCATTAATATAGTAGGTTTATGAAACAGTATAATTAACTAAGATGCTCATGTTTTACAATCAGCAGCTTTTGACATTAATTACAGGGTTTTTAATATCTCACCTTCCTGCCCCTCCTCTCAGCATTAACTTCTTAACAGTTTATTTATATAGTTCCAAAAAATTTCTACAGGAAAATACATATAAATATGTGAACTTAATATTGAACTTTTCTTTAAGAAGCATAAGTGTAATGGTAAAATGTTGTTTGGATCCTGGAAAAAGCCAGTTTTACTGTGGTGAACCTTGTTGTTTGTTTTTATTTTTTCTTGCTTAGAATGGATTTGTGTATGAACAGTGGGTCCTTTCTGTTTTTTTGTTTTCAGGTCTAAAAGCAGAAATCCTCTGTGGTTTTCCATCTGCCATTGCTGCAAAGACATAATGAAGAAGTCTGAGTTGATTTGACTAAGTCAAGAAGGAACCACAGAAGACCATGCTTTTAATTACTAAATATGGGATGGGTCTCAGAGGGGAAGGGATGCTAAACAGGACTCATTAGCTGAGCTTGAAATGAGAGAATAAGTAATAATTCTGACATGCTCTTTGTAAGGCTGGAGAGAAGGACACTGGACACACGGACACTCCTGGGCCGGGGTGAAACTCACTGGTATAGCACACGCCTACTTGCCCATGGCCATAGACTTGACTCTCATTTAAAAAGAAAGGCGTTAAGAAAGGAAATAAATGAAAAGAAAAGAAAGGAAGAAAGGCTACAATCCAAGTCGTATTGATTCTTCACAATATTAATGAAACAGCCATTATTCTCCAACTTAATCTATGCTGCGGAAGCATCAATTAGCAGACATTTTGCCAAGCAATTGCATTTTTTTTGTACTACATTTACTAAAGTGATCTTACAGCTGCCCTAGGTACTTTCCAGGCTAAAGGCGTCTCTTTAGCATCATTGTTGATAAAACAGTGGAGTTCCATCTTCACTGGTACTGAATTGAGAAAATGAAGCTGGCATCATCTCTAATCTCTACACGCACAGAAGTTAATATCAACCACAGACTTAATTTGTTATAATCTTTCTGAACAAATCAACTTTTAATAACTGATTGAGTGATGGAACAACAGTAGAAAATGATCTCAGACAAAGGTAAACCCCCCCAAAGGGTATGACTGAGGAACAAACACAAAGATCAGATCTGACGCTTTCTTATCATTTAAACAAGATAAGATGGATACACGTATATGCACTAAGTGAAATGTTAAATGAAAATCATTTTAAAGGTTACACTTATAATTTGAGGATGACTGGTGTCTTAGGACACTATTTGCTTATAATTTATGCTTATTTTTAATTTATTTACACACTGCCTTATATTAGCTTATAAAGTTGTAAAAACCAAAATAAATGTATATTAAGAATGAGAGAGGTGAAGTAGAAAGGACAGAATGTGGAAATCAATGAGATAGTAGTAGATTTGTATATAAGTCAGTAAATAAAGCTCTAGTAGGAAAAAATGTTCAAGCAAACTCATTAATTCATTCTAAGGTTTCAAGTACAAAAGAGTATTTGTGGTAAAGCAAGGCAAAGATCTTATTTTTCCCCTAGGCTTTTCTTCTGTCGTTATGATATGCAGTTGGTCTTCCTGAATTGTGTCTAGATTTCTTAAAAGAGAGGAAGACAGTGGTTCAATACCAGAGTGATAAAAGGCATGAGGGGCCTCGGTTAAAGGGAAGACTTGGGTCAGGGATGCAGGCAGCCAAAGGTGGCCAAAGGGGAAAGGGGCTAAGTCTGGCAGATATTCCAGAGCCCACTTCACTCACAGAGACTTAAAGAGTCTTCTGATGACTAGTGAATCTGTGACAGGAGGTTATAAAAGCAATTAGAAACAATATTAATGGGAATAAAATCCTATCACATAAATAGAAATACAAACTGAACTCTCAAGACACATTTTACATACTATTGATAAGTGGAAACACCACTTATAATTAATAATTATAATAATTATTAATTAATAATTTTGGGGGGAAATTTCTAGAGAAAAAAACAGAAGATTTATATGACCACAAAGGATTTTAAAATAAAGATATTTCAAAAACTTTTTTAAAATCAAAGAAATAAGTACATAGACAATAAATACATCTGTAGAGCCATCACGAGGCAGCAAGAATATACCAAGACAAATAAATAAATAAATAAACAAATAAATACATACATACATACATAAGTAAAGACATAAACAAATAAATAATTCAATGAGTACTACAACAACAAAAGAACAATAGAAGCTCAAATAGAATGGCTGCAGATTTCTCACCAGCAATAGATCATGAAAAAATACTGCTAAATATTTCCTACAAACTGTAAAGTACAGAATTCTACAGCATTTCAGCTATGACAGAAGAGTGAGATGGATAAAAAGTAAACATAATCACCATAACCTGACAAAGCCTAGGGGCTCTCCTTATCACCAGTACCTCCAATGCTGGCCACACATAGTCTAGGAAGAGTAAAGGCACAAGCAATAGGTATTTCTAGTTATCTGCCTACAGAGATCCCAAAATGAAAGAACCTACATCTCAAAGGCTTCCATAATATTCAGATCTTTCTCCCATTCTAGAAAAATATATAACTCCAGGCCTTTACTAAAAGAAGTTATTAAAATTGCTTAAGCTGCAGGCTTTGTAATTTGGTTAGTTTTCATTTTAGCAAAAAGACAAATCAATCTAGTAAAGTGAGTGGGACAGATAGAAAATTAACCATAGATACTGGCAAAACGTTTTGAGAAGCTTATCTGAGTATAAAGAGTATAAAAACAACTAAATCTTACATGAATGTGTGTTTTTAAGATTCTGGTTGATATTAGCACGGATCATTCAGGACCACTAACAGCTTCATCAACAAGAAGACATCAGATGTGGAAAGTCACTGGGCTGAAAAGCTTCAGTTAATAGTTGATGTGGCAAAATTGTGATACATACTTAGCTGGGGTAGCTATTAAGCGAATCTTTATAATCTTTCAGCAGTAATGGAGAACCATTCCTTTTATGATGAGACTCTTGGCTCTGCACTCTCTCTTAGGCTTAGTGATAGAGTTTGGAGCAAGGCTCAGCACCAACTGCTGGGTGCCTGGAAAGTCCTTCACAAGGCTCGGCATGCTCCTCCAGGGCTTACACCACCGACATGACAGGGACTGTAGAGAATGATGTCACAGCCCAGGAGCCTACTTTGTGAATGGAGGCCATATTGCAGTAAGCCTAACCCTTCAGGTAACTCAGTTCATTTGCCACTTGGAGAGTGCCCAGAACACGTATGTGAACTGATTAATCAGGTAGTTATACGCTGCAAGCATTGAGACTCTAGTCAATTAATAAGCAGGGTTATCAGGGTAGTATACAGCTCTGTCTCAGGATAAGAAAGAACCCCACAGAATTCAATCTCGAGTTGGATAGGAAAGGAACAAGCGTTCATTGCTGAGTAAGTTACTTTTCCAAGCAGCAGCACTGAAAGAAAAAAAGTAGATATTTGGCATCATGTTCCTACTACCACCTTAGCATTTGTCATAATAAATAGGAACAGCCTTTGAGTTCCAGAGGCCAGAGGCCATGTCTTATTCATGAATTACACTCTGCAAATTTAGTACAGCACAGTGTTAGTGACATGTATTGAAATAATGACATTGGAAATCTCTGAATGGAATGGGAAAGGGGGCTATGGTTGCTGACTATAGTCTCTTCAACTGATGACTAAATCCAGAACAAGCGGATGCTTTCTAGGATAATTCTAGGGAGGACTGATAAATTCTTGTAATGCCTATAATCATAAAGCAGTGATACTTTTCAAGACATGCATGGACTCAAGAAAGACGATGAAAATGACTGAAATTGTTTATCAACTTGCCACAACAAGAAGCACTGGCAAATCAAAACAACAACAACAAAAAAAACCACCAGAATTTTCTGCAGTCTACTGAGATATGACACATAACTCTCATTCAATGGCATGTTTAAGCAAATGATAAGTATATTAAGTTAGAGGCCCTCATGCTTTAAAACTTAGTAACTGACCAATGACAAACTAACTATATGGTCAGTTTTATTAAAGCAGCAACTTTTAAAGAATGTAGCATTTGAGTCTCTCTGAGTCACTGTTTAGTAATACTAGATGCATGGTGACATTATCTAGGAATGGTACCTGAGAGTATCCTAACAGTTCCAATTTGACTGCTGAAGTGCCAACCAAAGAGCAGGCATGGACTAGACCTAGGCCCCGAACACATATGTAACTGACAGGCAGCTTGGTCTCCATGTGGCTCCTCTAGCAAATGAAGTGGGGTTGGGGTGGGGGACTGTCTCTGACATGGACTCTGTTGCGTGCTTTTAGATCACTTTCCCCTAGCTGGTCAGCCTTGTCTGGCCTCAGTGGAAGAGGATGTGCTCATTCCTGATGAGACTTGATGTGCCAGGGTGGGTTGGTTGGGGTGGCTCTATTTTCTGCAGAGAAGACAAGAGGGGAAATGGGGAAGAGGGTGGGAGAGTGGGACCAGGAGGGGAGAAGAGGAGGGAGTTTTCTTCAGGGATGTGGCCCCTGATAAGCAAATCATAATCCAGCAGATGGCCTGATACTCACGTGCATATGGGCAGCATGATTTGGAATCAGTGGCTTATTCATGTTTAGAACATAAAACGAAATTTAGAAGGATGGGGTCCCTAGAGGAGCTGCACTTTGGAGCTGTGGGGTGTGATCAAAATGCACTGTCCTCACGTATGAAATTTTCAAAAGAATAAATTTAAAATGTATTTAAAAATAGAAAAGGTAAATTAGAGACTTGTTAAAGATGATACTGTGTCAGTCTCTGGAACATACATACGAGAGAGACAAAGAAAGAGAAAGAGACACAGAGACAGAGACACAGTGACAGAGACTAGAGGGAGACAGAGACACAAAAAGAGACTGAGAGAGACAGAGAGAAACAGAGACAGAGAAAGAGAGAAAGGGTGGAGTTTTGAAGTAGTCTAGTTATCCAGAATGCACTCTTTGAATGCTTGTTATATGCTTCATTCCTCAAAAGGAAACTGTTGAAGAATAATGACCTTACTTTAGTCGTTCTGTTGGACTTACATGAATACTAGAATTTGTACTCTTGTCTCCTCGTCCTTCTGACATCCCTACCCACACATAGATACAGAGTAGGCAGCCTTCCTCGCGTTAGTACAGGGAGAAGGAAGTTACTTGGAAGTCATCTTCGGGTCACCCCACTTGTGTTTCATGTCCACTGTGCTCCTAGCAGGCGTGTTATCTGTGCTGTCCTTCCCTATGGCAGTTCAGGCTCTCTGAGTGTCCACTTTCCAAATCTGCTCAGTCCCTCATGTCCTCAGACTATGCGCTGAGCTACAGAACAGCGGTGTGACTACATCCTTTTAAGCCCTACAATAGCAGAACAAACCTGTAGCTTCTTTTCTTCAATTTCCCCCTCTTCTTTAGAAGTTCTTTCTTGCTGCTCACAGACTTTGGTCTTCAGATGAACTGGACACATGAGACCTTAATGTTCTGCTGTCACATTATTTTGCATAAAGAGAGAAAAATTACTAAGTAATACAGAAGTTAATGGGTATATCTCAGAGAATAGCTGTTCCAAAGTAATGATCAAAGTTTTTATAAAAAGCAATTAGTTATCTAGAATATTAAAGGGATCAAAATGTCACTTCATTGTAGACTGAAGTCTTACTATTCATTCACAGTTTAAAAGTAGCATGTAAATCAATGTGCCTGCTTAAACACAGCTGATTCTTCAGGTCGATAGTTGTGAAACATGTCTCACAGAGTTTGACTGCTGTGTACAATGGTGTATATTTAAAGTAAGAACACGACAGTCACACTTTTGGATCTACATAAAACACACATTGCTTGAATTTCAACATGGAGGTGGTATTTGCATATGTCAGCCCCTCCTCTGAGGACACTATTTTATAGAGGATAGATGTCTGGGGTACGTAGGTCATTCCCCTTCATCTGCTGGTGCTTCACTACTTCTCATTGCCTTTTCATAGTCCTGTGGAACAGTTTACTGCTCCTCGGATATTGTCCTTAGTGGTCACACACATCTAGACCATGTCTAACATTACATATTATGCTTTAAAATGTTATTTTTTGGTCAACATTAATTTGCTGTTGTAAGCGAAATAGCAGGCAACTTGCAAAGTCAATTAAACTTGTGTTTCAGTCTCTTTTTCCTTCTGTTAACCTCTTTGCTCCTGGCCATCTTATCCTTGGCTCCTTTTTATTTCCTTGCATGAGCACTATCTTTGAAATAGCAAAAATTACCTTTTCTATTTTTAAATACATTTTAAATTTATTCTTTTGAAAATTTCATACGTGAGGACAGTGTGTTTTGATCACACCCCACAGCTCCAAAGTGCAGCTCCTCTAGGGACCCCATCCTTCTAAACTTCGTTTTATGTTCTAAACATGAATAAGCCACTGATTCCAAATCATGCTGCCCATATGCACGTGAGTATCAGGCCATCTGCTGGATTATGATTTACTTATCAGGGGCCACATCCCTGAAGAAAACTCCCTCCTCTTCTCCCCTCCTGGTCCCACTCTCCCACCCTCTTCCCCATTTCCCCTCTTGTCTTCTCTGCAGAAAATAGAGCCACCCCAACCAACCCACCCTGGCACATCAAGTCTTATCAGGAATGAGCACATCCTCTTCCACTGAGGCCAGACAAGGCTGACCAGCTAGGGGAAAGTGATCTAAAAGCACGCAACAGAGTCCATGTCAGAGACAGCCCCCAACCCCAACCCCACTTCATTTGCTAGAGGAGCCACATGGAGGCCAAGCTGCCCGTCAGTTACCTATGTGTTCGGGGCCTAGGTCTAGTCCATGCCTGCTCTTTGGTTGGCACTTCAGTATTTATGAGGCCCCTTAGCCTAGATAGTTGACTCTTTGGTCTTCTTGTGGAGTTCTTATTTCCTCCAGGTCCCTCTATCCTTTCCCTAACTCTTCTACAAGACTCCCTGCGCTCTGCCCAATGTTTGGCTGTGATTTGCAGCATCTGCTTTGATCCGCTGCTAGGTGGAGTCTCTCAGAGGACACTTATGTTGGGCTCCTGTCTGCAAGTATAACAGAGTATCATCAATATTGTCAGAGTTGGCTCTCTGCCATCGTGTGGGTCTCAGGTTGGGCCAGTCACTGGTTGGACATTCCCTCAATCTCGGCTCCATCTTTACCTTTGCACAATTTGTAGGCAAGGTAAATTTTGAATGGAAGGTTTCGGGAGGGGGGGCAGTTGGGAAGAGTGTCTCCTTCTACCCCAGTGGCCTTCACCCACCAACTGGTCCTCAGACAGAACTGGGCTTTGTAAACTCCCCCTCCCAGCCATGCTAAAATGTTGACTGTGTGGTTTGGATGAGGCAAACACAGGTGCTGTGAGCCTGGCAAGCCCAGGGGGCACTATTGAGCAGCAATCTTGCCCAGCCTATAGGTACAATCTTCCTGTTGTCTTAAACATTCATATCTTCAAACTCATAAATTACTGCAGATCTCAACCCTCATGAAAAGTTCCATTTTGTAGTGAATAGTGGCAAATACAGAGACCCACGGCTGGCCAAAGTTCTGAGAACAAGTGACTTTGAAATGCTCAGGCCTAAATGTAGCTGTATCGTGTCTCTACTTTATTTATTATTACTTTTATTATTATTAATTTATTTTAGAGTTTTCACAACAGGGGTTTTTTGGATAGCCCTGGCTGTCCTGGCACTTACTCTGTAGATCAGGCTGGCTTCAAACTCAGAGATCCCCCTGCCTCTCCCACCCGAGTGCGGAGAGTAAAGGTATGTGCCACCACAGCCTGCCTCTCTTACAGAACCCGGAACACACCTGAATCTTACTAATTCAGCTAGATTAGCTGGCCAGCATGTTCCAGGATCCTCCTGCCTGTTTTCCCGGTCTGGGATTACAGGAGCGCCTGGCTAAATAATGCTTCTCATGTGGCTCCTGGGGATTGAACCCAGGTCTCCATGCTTACTCAGCAAGCACTTTACAGACTGAACCTTTTCCCTGGCCCAGCAAAACCTCTTCTACTTCCTCCCAAGTTATCATTCGATAGGCACTAAAATGTTGCTTTGGGAAAGACCTTTCCAGCTGATTGGCTAGATCTCAAATTGTATCCCTCTCTGAAACAGAGAGAATGAACATATACCTAGGGTTTTAAAGAGTAAAGAAAACAACCAAAATAAAGTGTCTGGTAACATTAAAAGAGAAAACATATCATACAAGACAGAGACACACACTCCCACAGCCACAGAGATGCACGGACACACATATCTTGCTCCCTTACAGCAATGTCTTCAGTCTCCAGGTACAGTAACTTGATATAGTCTAGTTTAAAGTGGGAACATTTTTCAGCTTTACCTGGTAAGTTGCCAGCCTTTTTAAAGAAATCTTAAAAGAGATGTGAATTATCTATTTTGTATAGACCTCCTGTCTATTTTAATAACGTAAGTTTCAGTTTTGTGGGTAATTACTAAATTCTGGTGGTGGTCTAGAAAATAATCCCTTTTGGGCTCAGCCCCATTTTGTGTTGGGGATGTATGCTATCTTTTTAACACTATTTTTTATGTCCATAAGATACATCTATGTTTTCCAGAGGGTAGGCCTAAAAGAAATTATAACTGGGCCATTTGGAAAACACAAGAAATATTCCAGTCATTCTGAGCACCAGGCCCTTGTCAGAAAACTGAGTGAGATGATGATCCAAAGAAAGATTAACAAATGAAAACCTAACCTAAGAGTAAGTGAAGAGTAAAGACATATCCATCCCACCACATCCTACCAAGGGACAGCATGGACCAGCATTTACAACTGTCTGTTCTACACCCCTCACTCACAAAACAGGCTCACATAACACTGTGCAGTTCTATATCATCAGCATTTTCCTGAAAACCACATTTTGTTTTCTTTTATGTAAAAACAAAAAACAAAAACAAAAACACCTTATTTTATTCCTGGGGCTCCGGGGTACGTACCCTCAAGAGCCTGGGGAAGTCTCCAGGGAGTCCAGTAAGTGCATCCAGTGAAGAGAACACAAGACAAAGAAACTTGAGCTGCCAGTCTCTGTTTTGAGCCTCTGAAGGTTCCTGTCTGTTCTTATTATCATCACAAAATGCAGCTAAAGTGCTTTGAAGTTTCCTAATAAAAAATGCTTCATAAATATCAGGCAGTTTATATCGGAATAAAACTCCTCAGAGAAGCAGTATAGCTATAACTTTCAAACTTGAAAATATCCTGGGGAAAATATTTGGCAATGTCCACCTTTTGAGATGTAGCTGGCTACAATAAGAAGAGTGGGCTCACTCTAGCAGGAGGCAGGCACAGTAGGTACAATAACAACCTTCCCAAGCATTCGGGCATGAGATATCTTGTCAAGGCTATTAGGTTGTGCCATTTAAAGAAAATCAGGACTGACTGTATCACATTTGTGTGTTTTCAGAAGACCACCAGGAGCACCAGTGAGTGTCAGCAGTGTTCTCCACAGCCTGCAGAGGAAGGACTCAGGGAAGGTCCAGTCTCTCTCCATCCCCCTGAGCACTGCAGATGCTTCTCCAGGCCTAGGACCTGAATTATAGCAGCTTCTATGTTTGGTCATTTCACATTTTCATCTCCTAACCGGCTTCTGTTTTCTTCTGCCAACACGTAACAACATACAGGCTCAGATCTGCTTCTATCATGGCAAAGACAATAAAACAGATTCAGAAAGAATTGTAAGAGCCATAACATGGAAAGAAACTTAGTTCAGTATCAAAGATATCAATCAGCATTTTAATAAACAGGTATATCTGCACTGTGTTAATCTCAACACTGTGCAGTCTCAACAAGAGGGAGCACTATCAGATTACAGAATAATAAAATCTTGAATTGCCAAACAAATGAATAATTTTATATTTTATTGAATATTAATCAAGGCCACTATGCCAGTGAAGTATAGTAATCTAAAAAAAAAGTAACTCATTTTCTGAGAGAAATCAGATTTAAAAAATCATTAGTAAGAACCAGTGACGTGGTGATCTGTAATAAAATGGGGGGGGGGAGAGCAGAGCCGATGGTGCTAAATTCTTTAAAGCCACCATCATCTATGAAAGCAGATTTTTAAAGACTGCATTTAAAATTAATCCTATTTGAGATACTTTAATATGGAGGGGTTTAAAAATTCATCTATACATCACTCTTCAAAAACATGCCTTAGAGACTGGAGATTTTTGAATCAGTTCTCTTGTTTTGACTTCTTGAATGTCCTTTTCTCTCTTTCAGCTATTTTTTAACCAGGATAAGAGCTTTCCTGTCTTGAAGACATTTAAAAATACTTCATTTTGAAGAAACTATCAAAGGGACATCAACTGGCACATATGCTTGGCATCAGGGCACACCAAATGGCCCAATTAAACCATTTGCAGTCTTTGCAAGACACAATTTAAATGTACCCGAGAAATGTCAACTGGTTTCTCATGCAAAATTATCTTTACCAATGAGCTATGCCTTAGGAACTGAGCACATAAATCCCTGAAGAAATCCCATTTGTGTCAGGCACATGCTGGAGACTGATCCTCAACCACAGAATGGGAGGGGTTTGGCTACTGAACCAACACAGTGGAAACACCTCTGAAAGCAGGTCTGGAGGGCAGATCTGACCCCCTGGCCCCAGTCCCAAATCTGAAATGTGATTCCTCACATCAGTCTCTAAAGCAAACCGGACAGAAACCTCCTAGCTGTGTTTTCTTGCCATAGCACCAGTCTCTAACAGTTCACATGAAGCCTCCTCAATGTGAGAAGTCTGAAGAACAAGGTTTGAGATGGAATTGTGGGTAACAATGTTACAGATTCAACAAGCTACAGCTTCTCCACTAGGACACCTGTTCTGAATCAGGATCTTCTTGACGTGTTCACTAGCCTTGCCCGCACTGTGCTGTGGCCCCTCCGTGCTGGTTGTAGTTTCAGATTGGTTTTGATCACTGCCTACTTTTGCAAACATCTAGCCTGCTGTCTTAGCTTGGCCCCTTTCATTATATTTCTTTGTCACACTGCATGAACTTAATGCCACTCATAGTTTAAAATGTGCATAGGGCTGACTAAAAATTAAAAAATAAATAAATTAAAAGAATGGCTGTTTTGTTTTCAAAAAATGGAGTGGGCAGAAGGATGAGGAAATCAGGAGAAGGGAGAAGACTATAACCAGTAGCCTAAACAGTAAGTATACATAAACACACCTTCCTCTAAATGTGCACAATTATAGAGTAAATTCCATTGGTAGTATATGCTAATGTTGGAAAGTCATTGAATAGATGACAGCGTGATAATAATGAACCTAGACTACTGTTTTCAGAATTAGCATATTTAGAATAAGCATATTTAATAAAAGCCTACAAAACCGAATTGCTATATTATTTGCATACCATTTTATCAAAGAGCATCATCAATAACCCATGTCCCCTCTCTGCGTGTTTCTTCTTATTCCTTACATGTGAGCCAATAACGTGGTGGTTCCCTCTCACTGAAGGTCACACCCTCTCTGGCGTGGACACAACCATCTAACCTTCTTCCTCCAGAAGACAGGAGAGTCTGCTCCTCGTTCCCTGGGAGTTGACAGCGAGCACAACAACAGCTTTGTGGATTCTAATTCTTATTCACTGGACCTAACACCAAAGCAAAACACTCCTTGACTCACAGAAGAGAAAGGAAAGACCGTTCATATAGACCTCCAGGTGTGGTGATGTATGGCTACGAGTCGGCACTTGGGACATCAGGAATTCAATGCCAGCATCAACTGTGATAGCAAGTTTTATGTCAGCCTGGGCTAGATGCGACTGTGTCTCAGAAGGCAAACAAAAAAGAATGAATGATGTGACGCAAGTTGTTTCTTTGTTATTATATCATAGATATTTCTCGTAAAAAAGTTTTAACGTTTAACACTGACTGAATAAATGGCAACTTTGATGGGATTTTTTGGTGTGCTACCCACTGCAGTGTTACCACAATTAGGAACTGTAGGCTTTGTAGCCTGGACTTCATGCTGAACCCTAAGGTCAAAGACTTAACAAATGAGAAGCTCATTTGTTCTTTTAGATCTGATGAAAAATCACCTCTATCCCGTTAGGACAGAAACTCATCAACTGCTAGAAAAGTTTCCTGCCATCCTATAGGCACAAACATATTATAAAGGGTTCTTATCCATGAAGATTTATTAAGTTGCATGTATATGTATACATTTAAATGCACATATACATATGTATTTCCATATTTATACATCACTACAGTATGAATTCAAAATGAATGCTAACTCAAATTTTGCTGTGTAGATTCTTCAGTAGTTTTCTTTAAACCACAATGTAAAGATCCAACGTAACTAACACTTCTGTTTCTACCAGAAGCAAAATCTAATCAAGTAAAACATGCAGTGCCTTAAATTTCCATGAGCGCTTGGTTTCATCTTCTCTCGCTGCTTCAAGTCTGGGTTAATGAAGATGGAGGCTCAGTGAAAGGAGCTAAGTTCCTGCTAACTGAGACTGCCAGTAGGATGACCTCACTATTCTGAGTTCAAGAAAGACAGTAAAGTACACCTTCCAAAACTTTATACCAGGACTACAGTAAACTTATTATGAGATTATAATGATATAATTTTACAATAAAATTATGCTATAATTTTAGGCTTATTTCTGAAATTTCAAGAGTAGTCTGCCTAAAATAATTTAAGTTCAGATTTCAAATACCCAATAATATTTACGGGTAAAGAAGGCAGAGTCAAATAAGAAGAGCCTTGGCATGAATAGGATGCAGGGTGCTTTAGTACGCCTCCAGATGTGTGCGCAGTGGAATGGCAGCTCCTCAGTGTGGCAGTGCTGGTCTGAGGCCCAGTGGGAGGTGTACCCAGCGAGCAGTGCCCTGTGAGCTTCGCCCTTGGAAATGAGTTGATGTTCCTGCAGAAATGATTCACCTACCACAAGCACTTACTCCTTTTACTCCTTTCCCTCACTTCCCCTTTGCTTTCCGCCCTGCTCTGAGGCAACATGGAGCCCTCATCCGAAGATGAGAAGACATGAGTGACACACTCTTGAACTTGATGACCTTCAAACAAAGCCAAAATAAACCTCAGGAATTAGGCTGAAGCAGAAGAAAACCTTAATTAGCAGGAAGTTAGCCATAAAGCATGGGTCCATATACGGCAATACAGTTAAGTGTATTGCTTAAATTATTTATTTGTACTTATTTTTCATATACAGGAAAGGCAAAAAGTTAACTCTTCTCTGAGGCTTACAGGGAACGTTTCGTGTTCCCCATGATGATATGCCTCATAGTTCAAGTTCTAGTTCTTTAGGATATTTACCTGTTATAAACTTATCTTCTCTGATAGATGGCTGCATCATGGGAGCAGCACCGACACGCTACTGCCTCTACTCTCCCAGGGCCCAGTAGTGGCTGTTTCACACACAGCCACCAGTAAACATTCATGTTGAGGTTCTTCTCCATATGTATATGACTATATAAGAACATATATGGATACATACACAAACATCCCTATATCTCATTTAATTTCTAATGTCTATACAGATAGGTGGTAACTACTGTTCAAAATTTAGCAGGATTCTACAAAGCAAATTCTGCGTGAGAATATTTTGACATCATTGCAGTTTCATGTTGGTAATTTTGGTTGGCTGAAATTATATACTATCTGTATCATCCAGGGTGTGTCTGTGTTGCTTTGTAGCATATGTTAATAAATTTAAGACAAGATATCTAATCGTTAAATGAAGGAGGGAGGAAGAAAAAAGAGAGGGAGAAAAGAAGAGAGAGAGCGGAGGGGGGCTTTTCATGTCGGAATCCAGATCCTGTGAAAGTAGCCAACACTGTCTCATTAGTCGGTAAGCTAGCGGAAATGTTGCCAGTTTCTTTCAGTGTCTAGAAAACACAGCCTGCAGTGTGCCAAGACTTCACTGATTTATTTTTGTAAACAGCAGTATAATAAACCCAAGAAATCCAGAAAAGCAAATTTAAAAAGAATAAATATCCATTTGCTATCAAGATGGCTATGACCTCTTACCCAAGCCTCTACTGACGGTGAGAAATACTGTGTGAACTAGTCACTCATTTGTCATGACCGCATTTACAGGCAGTACCACAATCCAAGCTTTAAAACACACTCAATTTTGCATCCCTGTGGCTTTCACGGGATTCACATCATTTTATCCATGTACTTTATTATTCTCTGACCTTTTAGGAAAGTCTGATAATATAAATCCATGAGACAAAAGTAATACTCAAGAATCTGCTTTTCTTCCTCAGAACACCTGTACATAACCCTGCTACTTTGTACAGAAATCAACCAATGAAGTCTAGTGAGGTGCCTAACGGGGCGTTTCTTTGGGTCCTGACTCCAGTACTTACTAGTAAGAATCTGATCTCTCCCCCTGGTGGGGCTGCCTCTCCAGGCCACAGGGGAAGAGGACTTGCTCAGTCCTGATGAGACTTGCTGAGCTGCGGTGGGTGGGTAACAGGACTATCCTTTATTTGAGGAATAGGGTGGGGTGGCAGAAGAGGGAGAGAAGGTGGGGCCAGGAAGAGAGGAGGGAAGGGGCTATGATCGGGATGCAAAGTGAATAAATTAATTAATTTTAAGAAAAGAATCTGGCTGAGTTATCTTGACTTTCCAAAGCTCAGTGTCAAATCTTTATGGGGAAGTAACAGTATTTATTCATGATGTTTTTAAAAAACAACTAAATAAATTCAGAAACTGAGAACTCATAAGAAATCAATAAGCACTATTATACATCTGTATGGACACTTACTTAATCATTTGTAGCTTGTGAGACTGTTCTGCTTATTTTTTCCAAGCTTTCTGTCCTTGTTTGTATTGTTTTCCAGATACTGTCTTAAAAGTTTAGGTATTCTATGGAGGTAGACACTCACACTGTTAGAAACCTGCTTTGGAGAAAATGAGGGTCCACTTCATCACATTCAAAACGTGCCAGCACTTCAGTGACGTTTAGTGCATGATGAGAGAAAAGGCAGAACTGGAGACAAGATCATGCTCTCCCGTGCCTTGTACTCCTAAAATGTGTAACTATGGGTTTTCAGCCTAACTCTGTAATCTCCTAGGTAGGAGAAGAGCTCTGTGCAATAACTGGCCTGTTGGATAGCTTCTAAAACCAAATATGACTTCAGTGGGGAACGAGGCACACGCGATGTGTTAAATCAAGAGATCCAATTCAGAGCATAAACACTAAGCTGACTGGCTAGTGAGCCTTGTGGGCTACTGAGAAGGTGACCATGTGTCAGTAAAGGCCAGGAACAAGACCCAACATGAATAATGGAGTCTTCACTATCTAAGCAGAAAGGATAGTCTGCAGGAAGTCAGGACCAAAGGATTTTTGAGAGCTTGAAAATGATAAAGCAGGCTAGCTCAGAGATGACAGAAGCTGCTGTAAGCCAGGGCTGCAGGGACACCTAAGAGGGATGTTCCATTCCTCCCTGCCCCCATACTCCTCATGTGCACCCCCTTTCACACCTGCCTCCAAATGTACTTCACACTACTAGGCTCTCCTGTGCATGCTAAGCCATTGCACTGACTGCGGCACAGTGCGTAACAGACTCCTCACAGGTCTTCTGGGTGTTTGGCTCACCTGTTCCCATCCAGTTTCCAAAATACTCCATTGCCCCTGCCAAACAACATTTAAAGGTTTAAACTGAAATTTTTCACTTAGTTGCATGAAATCCTTTCTAACTGATGCCCCGAATGAAATCTGCATTCTCCTAAAGCAGCCTTCTCTTGTGGTGCTCTAGGACTATTCTTGTACTGGGTCCTCACACTAAGCTCTTCCTGACTCAGGAAACCCTGTTCCTTTCTTATGGGATGCTCTCCTGCTGCTAAGAAATCATTATCCAGCTGGGTCCTTTCCAACTAACATCTCAGTTCCAGATCTTCTTCCAGATCTAATAGATCCCCATATTATTCTCCAAGTCAGTCTTTTTTCTTTTCACTATTAAAAATAATGTGTATATAGGGTGCATACCCACATGTGTATGTGTTTGTTCGTGCAAGGAGGCGGAAGTCAGCATCAGGTGTCACCTTCTATCACCCTAAGTGTGTCTATGGAACATGGCGCTTCCCGACTAGACAAAGTGGTCAGCCAGAGAGTCTATGAGATGGACCCTCCTCTTTTGCCTCCTCATGCAGACACTACAGGTATGTACGGTCAAGCCTGGCTTTTTACTTATACAATGGGGGTCCACATGCAGGTTCATGATTGTACAACAAGCACTGTAATGAATCTATCTCTCCAGCCTGATTATTTTCTACCATGTGTTAAAGAATGTAACCTAGTCACCATTAAGTCAGGCGATTTGTCTTCCACTTCTGAGAGAGACCTATGACCCTGGATGGTCGCTCATCACTGACATCTTGCTGGGAAGTCTGGCACTAAGACTCAGTGTGAGTGCCTGCCATACCAGAAAAACAATGGGACTTTGGGCCATGTGGTATTGGTCAAGCTAGTGACTAAGATCTTCATCAGTAAGTTTGTTCGGGGCTTCCATATGCCAGCATAGATATAATTAATTGATTATCCCAAACAAACTTACTGAGGAAGATCCTCTGTAAGATCCTTGCAAACTCCATGTTTCCATATTCAGTTTTCAGGGAACAAGGGTATCCTATCTTCACAGGAAACAGCCAATGAAAGTGTCACACAAGGCTCTTTCCAGACCTGCTCTGAGTGCTTCTGCTAGCAGCCAGATTATATTTGTACATTTTCCATATACTAAACCATACACCAGTTTTCGGTGTGATATGCTTAGTCCCTTAAAAGAATGAGACTAGAATGATTTTGGAAACTTCGATACAAAAGTTGCTGGTCTGATAAGCAAAAAGAGGTTAGAGGGCTTTTCCATTCTCTGTAAACTTGACATTGTCTTGAAGTTGCAAAATCTGTAATGATCTTCTCTGACACGGGAAGCAGACCCATATCGACTACATAAAGATCTCAACTTTTGGCTTACGGTTGAATGGAGACAGTGTGGTGCCCACACAAAGGCTCGAGAGAGCATGGCTCTCCCCTGGAGGACTCCTGTCCACAGGCGTGCGCTTCTCTAATGGGAGCACCACTCCTTGCCTTCTCCCCTTAGGTAAGTAAAGCTTCTATTTAGATTAGTACCTGCATAAAGGAATCCTTTTCAATTTCTCCTACTTTGAATGACCATTTTTCTGTATGTTAGAAGTCTCTATGATAGTAAAGAGTAGTATTTCATCTTTTTCTTTTAAAAAAAGGTAGGATAAAAGTTGTTTAACATTATGTAATAGCAATCAAAGTGAGATTTGAATTTGTCAAATAGCAGAGCAGTTCTTTCTATTATAATAGGTAGAAAAAAGTTGGTGAAAGGGGTTTTTTAAAAAAAAGGAAAAGACAGAAAGAGGTAAAGAATATTTTAAAATGCATGGTGCCAGATGGTGGCGGTGCATGACTTTAATCCCAGCACTCAGAAGGCAGAGGCAGACAGATATCTGAGTTTGAGGTCAGCCTGGTCTACAGAGCAAATTATAGGATAGCCAGAGCTAAACAGAGAAACCCTGCCTCAAAAAACTACACACACACACACACACACACACACACACACACACACACAAACTCATGGCTATATTCTAATAGATAAGGAAACTAAATTTTAAAAAATGGACTGAGGCTAGAATAATAGCTCAGCAGTCATGAGCACTGGTTGCCCTTCTAGAAGATCTCAGTTCAAGTCTAAGAACAAACATGGCAGCTCTATAACTCTAGTTCCAGGGGATCTGACATCCTCACACAGACATACATACACTCAAAACACCAATTCACATAAAACAAAAATAAAATCATTAAAAAGATGGAAATCTGAAAATAGTCAGATACTTGGAAATTCTTTAATTATATCCATGTGATATGAGGGTATTTGAAATATAAGGCATTGAGTTCCCTAGTAATGGGAACGGGGATTGTCTCTGCCATTAACTCAGTGGCAGGCTCTCTGATCACCGCCCCCTGAGTGGGGAGCAGCCTTACCAGGCCACAGAGGAAGACAATGTAGACAGTCCTGATGAGACTTCATAGGCTAGGGTCAGATGGAATGGCAGGAGGTCATTCCCTCCCTATCAGTGGACTGGGGGAGGGGCCTGGAAGGGGAAAAGTGAGGGAGGGCTGGATTGAGAGGGGATGAGGAAAGGGGCTACAGTGAGCATACAAAGTGAATAAATTGTAATTAATAATAATAATTAATAATTGACAAAATTAAAAAGAAATATAAGGCATCAACCAACAGAAGAACAATACGTAGAAGTACAAACTCTGCAGTGGAGGCCAGTGAGAGTGCTGAAGGAAAGTGTGCAATTGTCATCACTGCACACATGTTTGTTAACCTAAATAGATGCACACACAAAGGCACCACAGACAACACAAAAAGAGAGGAGCTACATATGAAGAAAGGCAGCTACGTTCACTTCATATATCACAAATAACTCCACACACAAAGAAGCTGTGACTGATGGACCCCATTTTTCATTGTTGAAAACGAACATTTCACAAGAAACTTTGGCAGAGAAAAATGGATTCTGTATGAAATAATTTCTCATAATTTCAAGATGATGTAAATTAATATGGAAAAACGACTGATTTTAGTATTTACATGAAATCTATATGCCACTTAAATGTCAAATTTTTGCACGTTTTGCAAAGCAGCACTGCTTCCTAGTCACACGAGTGATGTAACAAAATGCACAACAAACAGGCTTGAAAGGTCGGAAAAGATCCTTTAATCAAGGGAAAAATATGTCTTTCAGGAAAAGACAACCAATAAATTATGATAATCTAAACTCACCTTTTAAAATAACTATAAGATCACATATGTAAAATTTAGACAAATGTAACAAAACTCCTAGGACCATTTTCATAAATTTGAAGGCTTCTCTTTTTGGATTCTTTTTTGTTTTGATTTGATTTCTGCGACAGGGTCTCACTCTATAGTTTTGGTTGGCCTAGAACTTACTACACAGTTCAGGCTGTCATCAAACCTGTGGCAATCCTCCTGTCTCAGGCCTCCAGTGCAGGGATTGCTGGTGTGAACCACCGCTCCCAACTTGGAAAGCTCCCCTTAATTTCTAAGTACAAATTAAATGCATACAATTATAATAGTAAAGGAGCTGTCCATTCTCTAAACTTTAAACGTCCCAGGAGAAATGGTAAGGTCATTCTACTTCTGGAAAAGACATTTCTGGTCTCCAATCCAAGTCCCCTTTGTTGTCTTGTCCATCAAATTAATGATCCAACGAGAAGCTGGAGTCATCTAACTCTTTGCCAGCAATAACAAAAGAGCAAGTCTTTAAGAGAGCTGCCTTTATTGAAGTTTGAGTCTGGTTCGCAGCCACGAGGGAATGCTGGCAAACACACTTTGGCAGAAGTGGAGGGGCTGCAACACCAGCCAAGTGCTTTTCTTCATGTTTGATTCCTTCTGCAGTCTAAACACGTTGATTGCTTTGTTTTTAATTTTTTCTATCCTTTAGTTGAGTGAACTTAAGGAGCTCTGGTTAAGCAAACAGATTCCTTCCTTTGAAGCAGCTCCTTGCTGCTGGAGAAAGCTGCTGGGCAAGAAGGAGTATGCTTGCTTTGTGTCAGTTGAACGCAGTGCTCTGATCAGTTGGCAATGTTTGCTGTAGATAATCCACAGCAGAAATGCTGCCTTTTCAGTGTATCTTCACCAGATGATTGCTGGGTGTCCTTTAAAATGAAACATTTGGCAAAATGGGGTATAATGAACATTGTATAACAATGTGCAATATAGAGCAATGAGATCTTTATACATATAAAATTTAAAAGCTATAGTAAATAATATCTAGTATATCATACAACTATATACAATATTCTATGTTAAAGCATAATGCTGTTTCATATGTTGTCCATTTCTACTTAGAGATTGATGATTGTGGTGAAAACACAAGTATATAAACAAATGTTAAGTAACATTTGACAGCCAAAACATATAAAACATTCGTATAACCGCAAAGCCATAGTATCCTGGGACCCTCCACCAATGACCTCACCAAATTTTCACTTTGTGAACTGCTGAAGAAGAGAGATGAGAAACTGGTCTCTTGCCAAGAGAGACTTGTAAAATGGAAAAGCAGTTCACAATCACAGAGAATGGACTCTTCAGCTTGTTCACAGACTGTACTGTGGAATCATTTTCTAGAACCAGAGGCAGGATAACCCTAAAAATTTCCTCTTCTTATCTGCCAATACCTCATGAAATAGGCAACATTTCAGACATAGGGACAGTCACCCCAAAGCTGCTCAATCTGGATGTCCTTCTTCAACTCCAGCCCACAGGTAGCACCAGCCATGCACATTACCCAGAACCTCCCCACTCAGACACAGACACTTGCTACAACACAGCTTCTAGTTAAAGCAGATCACATCTTTGTCAGAAATGGATGTCTACTGTAAGATAACAGTGGAAAACTTCTGCTAAGGTGTGAAGTCCAGAGAAGCTTTCATTAATGGAAGGAAGCTATCCATTCAGTTCAAGCTATCAAGAAAGGAATGTGCTTGAGATGTCTGATTAAGAAACCAAGAAGAATTAACAAGAAGTAAAGCTGCTTTTGCAAACTAGGCTTTACAAGGAAAACTGCAAATGAGCCTTTACCAAGTAAATGCTAATGTTTTAAAATGATTTTTCCTGGTGAGCTTTGATTGCAAAAACACTGGGGAACCCAAAATGTCCTACTACAGCGCAATGGCTGTGCTAGCACAGTCTTTGATACCAAGTATTTAGGATATTTCTTTTTTTATAATTTTTATTTTTTTATATTAATCACAGGTTATTTACTTTGTATCCCAGCTGTAGCCCCCTCCCTCCCTCCCAATCCCACCCTTCTTCCCTGATCTCCTACCTGCACCATTCCAAGTACACTGATAGGGAAGGTCCGTCTCCTCTTCCATCTGACCCTAGCTTACCAGGTCTCTTCAGGACTGGCTGCAATGTCCTCCTCTGTGGCCTAGCAAGGCTGTTCTTCCCTTGGGGAGCGGGGGGGGGTGGTCAAAGAGCCAGCCATTGAGTTCATGTCAGAAATAGTCCTTGTTCCCTTTACTAGGGAACCTACTTGGATACTGAGCTACCAAAACAAGCCCTGGACCGGATGGTTTCAGCACAGAATTCTACTGGACCTTCAAAGAAGTGCTACCTCGAATTCTCTTCAAACTATTCCACAAAATAGAAACAAAAGGAACACTACCAAACTCATCCTATGAAGCCACAGTTACCTTGATACCTAAACCTCACAAAGACCCAACAAAGAAAGAAAACCTCAGACCTATCTCTCTTATGAACATTGATGCAAAAATACTCAGTAAAATATTTGCAAACCAAATCCAAGAACACATAAAAGATATCATCCACCATGACCAAGTAGGCTTCATCCCAGGCATGCAAGGGTGGTTCAATATATGGAAATCCATCAATGTAATCCACCATATAAACAAACTGAAGGGAAAAAACACATGATCATCTCCTTAGATGCTGAAAAATCATTTGACAAAATTCAGCACCCATTCATGTTTAAAGTAGGATGATATTTCAATTGCATCTTAGCCATTTGAGAATTCTGTTGCTATTTGTTGTATATAAAAGCAGATATATATTCACATTACAGTCAGGTAAGTTAAAAGCATTATCTTTTTGATAGTTTTACACTATTGTCCAACCAAATTTCTTGCTTAAATTTCAAGAGCAAAATATGACTTTAAAACATACATAATATTTACTTCTGAAGACAATGAAGTTATATATTACTCAAAGATTTTTTTAGCAGATAAAGCCTCTTCCAAGTCAGCAAACAAACCCACTTTTAAAAATGGGTGACAGACTTGCACAAACATTTCTCCAAAGATAAATAGCCACTGAGCATATGAAAAGATTCTCAACATAATTAGTCATTAGAGAAATGCACATCAAAATGATGAGATGGCACTTCACACCCACTAGAATAATTAGGATTTAAAAACCAAAACAACAACAACAACAGAATAGCACACTCATACAGTGTGGGGGCTGTAAAGTAGTGCAGGGAGTTTGGAAAACAGTTTGGTCATTTCTCAACAAGTTAAACATAGACTGACCACCCGCTACAGCTCGAACCTAAGATGCTCCCAAAGGCCAGAGTGTTACAGGTTTGATAGGCTTTCAGGAAATGACTGAGGTATGAGGCCTCTGTTTCATCAATGGATAGTCCACCGATACAGCAGAATGTGATGACATCACTGGGTGATTTGTAGAATATTAGGAGATATGGTGTCATTGGAAGAATTAATGGTGCCACTGGAGAACGCCTTTCCAGAGCACACCAGGCCTAGGCTTCCCTTGTCTGCCTGCTGCCTTGAGTTGAGCAGCTTTCCTCTACAGTCCAGAAACAACCAGCTAGTCAGAGAAGTCTCTGGAAGGAAATCTCTGGAAGATGAGTAAAAGTAACTCTTTCCTCCTTAAGTTTTTCTGTCACAGAAAATAGTAAATTAGACATCTTTTCACCATTAATTCCATCCCACCAAAACAGAAACTAGTCATGCAAGCAGCTTGTTGCATGATATATTTAGTAGCACTGTTCACAAAAGCCAGGAGGTGAAAACAACCCCAGATTCTAAATGGATGAATCCCTAAATAAAATATGATACAAGAGAGATCAATTCAAGTACCAAAGGCGTGAAATAATGGCCTGTGCAGCCATGTGAGGCGAATAAACACTTACATAATGTTTTACTTATATAATGTTGTTGGAGCAGTAATGACAGCTCCCTGCGATGGTAGACTTGTGCTGATAAGAAACTTTACAGGTTCAATTCAGAGGAAACACACTCATCAGAAAAAAATATTCAGTTGGATGTGTGGAAACAGATCTGTGGTCACAGGCTTTGACGGCCAAGCTTAATTATTTGTGTTTGATGGTGACAGACAGAACTGATTCTCTCAAGTTTTCTTCAGGCCTCCCAGACATGCAGTGGAATGTGCTCTCTGCTTTCCACTAAATACATAAGTAAATGAAGAAAAGAAGAATAAAAGAAAAATAATTCACTAGAAATGCTACAATGAGGGACATTCTACAAATTTTTAAAAACCAATGCCATCTACATGGCTAAAAGCTACATATTTTTAGTCTAAAGTATTTTAAAGGAGCTTGAAAACATGGTCCTGTATTGAATCCCCCTGGGACACAGGGGTGGGACACAGGGATGGCTACACAGAAATATGAGAATCGCTGACGGCATTTGAATATAAACTATATTTTAGGAGATAATATTGCACCAATAAACACTGAAATTGATCATTATGTTTTAAAGAATGCCTTAGAAATGATTTTGAATTAAGAGGCACCATATCTGTAACTGATCTTTAGATAAATCATCGATGTCAGGAATGAAAATAACATTAGGGTAAACACACAGACAAATATATTTCTAAGTCTGTATACAAATATAAAGCATGGGGAGCACAGATGGATCACAGTGTCAGAAAGCTCTCGGTGTGCTTTAACTGAGACGTTAGTATTCCCTTCTTGTTATTTTTCTACAAGGTTGAAACATCTCAAAACCAAACACTACTTAAAAGATGATTATCTCTAAGGTAAGCTGTTTCCCCCAGCCAGCCTCCATTATTACACACATATGAGATGTGTTCTCATACCGAGCAGGGCAAATGAAAGGAACAACGTTGTCCTCTTTGCAAGTTGTTCTGCCTTCATTTCCTGCAGCCCCACCATTAGTGGAGCTCTGAGACCATATTTCAGGAACCTAAGTTGCGTGGGAGTCTACCACACCACTTGAGAGCCACCTTCCATTATTGGTCATTTGTTAAAATAGAGTTGACTCTTCAATCTTTTCCTAGCTGTGCTACCAATTAAGTAGCAGAACTCTACCACTCAGCCAGACAATGCTTATTTATCATGGTCTGTACACTAACTTCCTGGAGTAATTAACCTCTGGCTTCCTTGAAGTGAAATTTGAGATATTTTCTATTTGGGATAAATTGGTGTGAGTGTGTATGTGTGTGTGTGTTGTGTATTTAGCGGCAAGCTCTCTGTTAACTGTTCAAGCTCTGATAGTCAACTATTCAAATGGTAATTGCATTTCTGTAGGAAACAGTTTCTGGATTCTCCACCTTTATTCAGTGATTTTGACTGCTGGACCACAGGCTCATAAAGCACAAGCTGGGAAGGTTTGGCTTTTCATACCCTTATTTCATAGAAAAGTAAGGCCCAGAGGGGTAAATGTTCCACCCAAGCTAAACATGAAGCTGAGATTAGAGACAGAATCACTCAGTTATTTATTCCATGACCTAGAATAATAATGCCTCAAACAGCTGAGTTTCTTCGGCTGAGTATCACTTTAAAATATTTGAGAGAACCTACAGAACAATAATTTGCTTTTCATAAGCATTATATTCACATCTTTTTAAAGCAAGATTTATTTCCAGAAATGGTGGGAATCTTTATTTCTAGAGAGTCAGAAGAAACCCCAGTTAATGTTGGGCCCGTGTAAAATATAAAATAGATGGGCACACTACGCCTATCTTTAGCCTTCTCATTTTTAGACATATTTCTGCTTAGATGTTTGTTCCTCTGCCAACTAAGAATTCTTTGAACATTATTTAGATTCCTTTGGAGAACGGAAGTTGGCTCCTAGTGTTCTCATGAACACCGACCTGCTGGGTGCTGTTCTAATTTTCTTGTTAATGGGGCTAGATTACAGTACAAGAGGGTGACAGAGTCCCAACATTTCCTAAAATGTGTTCTTAACTTCTGGAAACATTTGAACACTATTATTTTTTTTTCTTCACTTCCTGATCTAGCCAAGACTGTAATCATATATCAGATTTTAGCAATAAGAGTAGATGTGCAGAGATTTGGGCTATGATCAAAAAGAGAAATGCCAAAAATCACCAGACAAAGTCTATTTCTATAGAATATTTAAAAATAAAGAAATCTGGGGCAATCTCCCATATGGCAGTGACTGTGCAGAACCTTTCCGCAGAACCACAGCGATCAAAGACCAGTGGCAGAGGACTGAGGGCCTGGAAGCAGGGCAGGGCACGCAGGACCGTGACCTGTGCTCAGTGTTGGTGTCCCGATAGCAGAGAAATGTCATGGTCACCAAAACCAAAGTGTGTTTCCAGACTCTTAGACATTCCATTCATGTTGGTCATAAAATATATTAGTAGTTGCCAACTTGATGGCTAATATTTCAATTTAATACTCAAAATTGCAGAAATATTTAAAATATACAGTGCCTCCCCCCCCCTTTTTTTTGAAAACAATACTTGAGTATGCTTCCCTACCACTAACTGCCTCTGGGTGCTTGTTTTGTTTTTTGCTGATGGCTCTTTCATGCTCCTCTCCTAGTCTGTCACATTCTTGGAGGCTGATCTGCATGTTCTTTCTTCAAATTGCTCATCTACAGACTTACTGATGACTTCTACACTTCCACCAACTCTAAACTCTATGTTGAACATCTAAAAGGTGGAATGTATATATTTTGGCTGAAAGTAACCTAGAACTTAACATACTATTTTAAAGTATATAAAGTTGGGAAAGAATGCCTCACTTTTGTTTACAAGCAAATTGTCCTTCTCATTCTTACAGGGCAACTGTCAGAAAAATTAGTAAAACAAATAATCTCATGCAACTGAAGTTTGGTCTAATCTGATAATTTAATGGATCCCCGAAATACTTAATTGTTTTGGATTAAAAAACAGGGGTGTGAATTCTTCAAATAGCACCTGCTTCAGTATTGGAGAAAAGGGGTCCACTGATTTTTCTGTATGGACCGTCTCCTCACAATTCAAAGTTTGTGTGGGTCTAACTGTGAGGATGCTAGAGATTCAGAGTGTCAAGCTAAGCCCCAGATCTGTGTGTGACTCACATACACAATCTGCAGCTTTGTGGAATCTGTATGTGGTTCACACCTCTGACAAGTGCTGAGAGCTCACACCTACTGAGTACTGGGTACTTGCCCTGCTGACATTCGGCACCATAGGCTACAGCTGAAACCACTTTGCAGGATTTTGCTTTGTCTGACTGTGCTTGGGGTTGTGACCTGCTGTGCTTTGCACAGAGCCTGTCTGTTCTCTTTCAGCAGTACTAGCCTCCACTCAGCTTCCACTGGAAACAATTTCCCGAAAGACGAACTTGTCTTCCACTCAGCCTGGAGCTCAGAAACCAGTCCAACCTCTGCAGCAGGGACTCTCTTCACGGTTTCTGCTGTGGTCAGATTGTCCCACCATGGCATAAAACCAACAGAAGAACAAAGAGATGCTTTATGAGAGACCTACAGAATGGTGCTGTGCGATGTCCCTGCTCATCTCCTAGCTAAAACTATGAGGGGAGGGGACTTTACCGAAACCCTCTACAGCTATATCACCCTTAGCTCTTACTTCTACTTCTTCCCCAAAATACAAAGTAGGAAGCATTTCTTTTTTCCCCCTATGTCTCCTTTTTCTTTTTTCTGATTCCAGCTAGGCCTTAACACTTGAATGGGTCTCTCTTCCAACTAGGGAAAATTGCATGAGCTGAGTCACTGTGGCTCAGATACACACAAGAAAATCTTATCTCAAGACAAATGCCTGGCTTGCTGTACTTGGTCCAGGAACTCACACCATAGGGCTTTTATACAAGGTGTTTCATCTGTGTGTTGCATAATTTTATTTCTGAGAAACAGCTGAATATTATACTATCCACTTCTTGGAATTTCTTTTGTTACAAATATTAATGTGTTTTTAGAAAAATAGTTCAACAGCTCTGATGGGTATAAAGGTGTGTGTGTGTGTGTGTGTGTGTGTGTGTGTGTGTGTGTGTGTGTAAATGCACTTGAGCAAAACATCAAAGCATTGTAAACATTTTCCTATCTCTCTGAATAACACCACGACCAGCCTGCCGGCATAAACTCACCAACTGAGTACCAGAACAATGCACCCCAAGGTGGACTTTCTGTCCAAACCCTCAGTTTTCTGTATGCCTTAAAATCCACCTTGAGTCCGTTCAGGTCTGAATGTAAAGTATCTTTGGAAGGTTGACAAGATGGCTCAGTGGATAAAGGTAATTGCTGATGGCCTGATTACCTGAACTCGATCCTTAGAACTCACATGAAAGTGGATAAAAAACTGACTCAGCCAAGTTCTGTTCTGACCTCAACACATCTTCTATGTAAGCACACACCCCCCCGCCACATGCCCATGAATATCTTTGAAATCCTAGCATTTTCTTATAATTTCTTCAGCTAAAAGATCTGCCATCATCATCACATACTTCTCTACCTACCCTCTACCAATCCTCAAAATAACAGTATAGTCATGATTAAGACAACAACAAAGATTAACACAAGGCTAGAGAGTTGGCCAGAGGTTAAGAGCGGGTCTGTTTCCTAAGGGACCTGAGTTCAGTTCCCAGCACCTCTGTGGTGCCCATGGGCACGGTGAGTGTCCTTTAATTCCAGGTCATCTCACGCCCTCTTTTCTTCTCCTCAGGAGCCTTCACTCATGAAAAATACACACAGGGACATGTACTCACATACGTAATAAAAATAAACAAAAAACAATAAAGAGAAATATTTATGTCCTAATTAAGAATATTCACTGGCTGCCCATTATAATTAAAAACTGTTTCTTGCCCAGATCTGCAGGGCCATGGGAGATCTGAGTCCATCACCTGGGACCTCTCACTTCCTGTGTCCTCTGGAGTGTTCCCTGGAGCTGCTGCACCCTCAGTATATGCCAACCTCACGTTAGCCTTATGACCTCTGCACACACTTTCCCTCTGCTTGGTGTGCTCTCAAGTGGTGTCTTGACATGACACACTTTCTTTCAGTATTCATATCTGAACTGAAACTTCATTATCTAAAAGTGAACTCTTCAATACCATTCCACTCATTTTACCTCTGTGACTCACTTTGCTGCTACACTGTTAAATTTTCTGAAACAATGCATGCTGGTATTGGAATCATTTATCTGCAAGCGTATAACTGACTATTATTCCACACCCACTTCATCACCCCAACAAATAAAATTTCAGATCAGTGAATGTGCTTTCTTTTTGTTAGCACCATTACCCAGAGCAACAATCGGAAAGGTATTTAGATGTATTTATTATTTATTTATTTTTGATTTTTCAAGATAGAGTTTCTCTGTATAGCCCTGGCTGCTCTGAAACTCACTTTGTAGACCAGGCTGGCCTCAAACTCTGAGATCCACCTGCCTCTGCTTCCTGAGTGCTGGGATTAAAGATGTGCGCCACTAAGTCTGGCTTGAAAGTATTTCTTACACGAATGAATTAATCCAAGAATGAATATGGGAATGAATGAGTGAATGCTAAAATAACATGAAAGAAAAGAGTGCATGTAAACTTGGAATCAACTTTTAAGAAAACAATCTTTGGTGTAAACTAAGGTTCTTGACACGGCTTGGCCAGGAAAGGCACCTGCCAGCCTGCCTGATGATCTGATTCCATCCGAACTTACTACCTTCAGGTTATCCTCTGGCCTCGCTTATGAGTCATGGCAAGCATGCATAGCCACAAACAAACAGATGTAACAATTTTTAAAAGTATGATCTTAATATGCCTTAATAATGGCACTCTTTATCAGGCCATTATTTAGAAATCAGCAGTTGTACAGAATATTGGTAAGCCATTTCGTATGACCAATATCTGTCCAACATTTCAGTAGTAAATCATTTATATGGTATTAGTGTATGTAGTTCAAATAATGAAAATCCTTTTCTTTTCATGACATAATTTTTAAAGAGCAGAATATTTTCTTTCATGTTAGAACAAATCACAGGCTAAAAACAAAGTATACTAAATTGTAAACCATGTTTCTTTCCTGTCTTTAAAATTTCTGAAATTTCTATAACATCCCATGATATCAGTGGGCTTCTTAAACGCTGCCTTCATTTCCTAAAATAAATGGAAGTGAAACCAATATTTCCTTGGCTTAAATATGACTTATCTATAAATCTAACACTTCAGAATAGATATTTATCCTTACTTAAATTGAGTATCCTTTAATTTTTTTCATAACTGAATCTGCCCCAGTAAATTCTGACTTGGGGTTAACATCATGCTGTAAATCACAAGTGACACTGTGTCACAAGTGTGTAACGTATGCATGCATCCTGGCAGATACGATTATTTTCAGCGACTCTGCCTAACTTCAAAAACATGTAGAACAAATTTTGCAATATCTAAATTCTGTTCTTATTTTCACTGTTATTGGGGGTGGGGGGTTGCTGACAAGTTTACGTCCTCTAAGTACTTCTGCAAGTAAGAGCAAGTCTAGTCTTAACTAGAACGTATCCTTATTACAATGGACTACAGGCATTACTGTTCCCAGTAGAAACAGAACCGTATCTGATGCTTTCTGGCACTTGGACACAGTTTGAGAGCTCTCTCATTAAGACAATGAAACACAAATTTAACTTCAGTAGGCTTCAAACAAAGCAAAGATGGAGACACAGATTTGACTTAGTACTTTCAAAACATTTTTCATATGCATACACAAACAGATGCACAGAATTTTCAAAGGATTTGGAGATGATTTTAATGACACTAGAAACCTAGAATTTGTTAATTGAATGTTAAAAAAGTAAAAAAAA
>CM053755.1:2524132-2536680 GCA_028658305.1 Pachyuromys duprasi
CAAACAGTCTGCAGGCACAGCAGATGAGAAACAGCTGGCAGCTTCAGGCTGCTCAGTGCTAAATGAATTGAAGGCTCGTAATCAGAACTACTGAGGATATTATTGATAGGAGAAGTATTTGTGTACTTTCCTGTGAAAAAACTTCTTTTTGTTCATGGATTCAAATCTAGGGGCTTTGAGTGATGTTAGTTATTTCTCACTTAATGCTAGGAAAAAAACCTTAATTTATCATTACTGACTTAGTTTGTCTGTGACTGTGACAAAACACTGAATAAAAGCAACTTTGGGAGGAAAGGATGTACTTTCGCTTAGTACAGTTTACCATCAAATGGAGCCAGAGCAGAAGCTTGAGTCCGGAAGCTGGAGGAGGGCACTGAGGCCAACGCCCCTCTTGCCACTTACAGTCTTATACTACCTAAGGCCAGATGTTCAGGGGTATCACACCAGCTGCTGTACTAGTACCCCCACACTGACCACTAATCAAGAAAATGCCCCACAGAAATGCCTACAGGACAATGTGTCGGAGACAATACCTCAGCTGAAGGTCCCTCGTCCCACACGGGTCTGCTGCTAGCTGGAGTGCTTACTCAAGGCTGCGAAATTTGGTGTTTTTAAATTGATCTGACAGAAATCTGAAAAAGGCACAGGGCTGCTCAGATGGCTCCGAAGGTGGAGGAGCTCATGGTCAACCTGACAAGCTGGAGTTCAAAAGTCAGGACCTTCATGGTGGAAGAAGAGAACTGGTTTGTTCCAGTTCTCCTCTGACCTTTAACATGCTTTGGGAGGTAGCATACATGCATGTGCACGTGCGCGCGCGAACACACACACATACACACAAATTGAGTGTAATAAAATTACAAATTTTGAGAAGGGTATATATTTAAAATACATGTTTATTAAAATTGTGTGAATGGCAATGTATTTTAAATGACTAAAAGAAAAACATCTGAACATCTGAAAACAAACCAGAACACCCCACAACTCTCACTCTCACGCCAGGCCGCCTTGAACTCGTGGTTCTCCATCTTCTGCTTCAGAGTGCTAGGATTATGGATAAGTGCCACACTCAAGGATTAAAAAACCAAGGCTTTCCAATGCAGCCGTTGGCCTTTCATGTTTATTAAGCTTATTCTATTGGTCTGTAGGAACCCATGAAGAAAAGGAGCTGCGTTTGCACTTCCGGGTGTCCAGGTTTTGGCTACCTTGGCGCTGTTACGTCACACAGAGGCTCCAGAGAGCCTCCAGCCACTGTGGACACTAGGCAACTGTGTGCAGCACAGGACTAAAGCTCATGCCAAGGGTTCAAAGATCTCATCTGGTCATGAACTCCTGTGCTAACAGGTCCCTTAACTGCCATGGCTGTGGATTAAATAGTGGACTAGCAACTCACATCCAAAACGTACTAATTTCTCCGTATGGATAAATCTACCTGCTGGGCTAGCTCTCATGCTGCAAGCCATGAAGTGTATTGAAGCCTCTCCTCTGAGTCTGTAATCCCATTTCTCCTTGGAATGGGTTTCATTGTAGCACTGAAAGCAACTTTAATGGGGTATTAGGGGGTTATATCAAAACTTGGGGTGGGAGATATAAAGAAAATGCTGAGTTCTGAACCCCATAGATCCCTCCTTTGAGGCTGAGCACACAAATCAGTCAATCAATTGATCGATCAATCAGTTAGTTTTCTTCCTGTGAGCTGCTGGCAGCTAGATGGTGGAGGAAGCTCTCAGAAACAGTGCTTTCTCACGCCACATCCAACCTACACATCATTATCAAGCGCCAGGCACTGGTTTGCAGGCACCATTCTGAATTTAACAGTGACAATCTGGAGGCTGCGAGCTGCAGTCTCTGACACTCTGAACACGTGTTTGTTTAAGGGAAGAGACAGCACCACACAATCTACCTACAAAGACAGCAGAGCAAATGTACCCGAGTATGAGAATCCATATTCTGCTTTTCCCAAACTACAAGGCACAGTTCTCAGTGAGACCCCAACAACGGTGGGAATTAAGAACAAGTCACAAAAGAATCCACTTTGCTTCTTTTGATTATGTGGGCAGGCACGGGAATCTGCTTTTATAACACTCAAATAACCTGGAATGCGGCAGAAAATAAATGCACCTTCTGTTTCCTGGAACGTTATTACAGTGCAGCGTTTTGTAAATGCCTGCTGGAATTTTCAAATAGTTTTTGTTCCTCTCGTTTCTTTCTTGGCTCCATAATGCAGTCCTCATGGTTTGAGCACTAGACTTCAAATGAGACACCCATTCAGAGCATGTTCAGACAAAACGAGTGGTTTCCTTAGTAATGGCAACTATGGGACAGCCTCAGGCAGCCAGGCAGCCGCCTGAGCTCAGCAATCACAGATAGGCCCGTGCTGGACACGATACAGCTGGAGAGCACCCCAAAGCCTCACTCATCCAAAGCACTACGCACCCACAGCCTCCCTAGTAAAAGGTGCACATAACTAAGTTTTAGGAAGGGGGAGGCTGGAAGAAGCACACTTAACAGCAAGGGTTAACTTGCTCACTTTCCACACCACGTCTGTGGACCGGAAAGAGAGCTATGTGAGTTCTCACACATATGCTGTTCTTCTGTTTGATTATATTTTAAACATTTCCTTACCTCAAGAAGCAAGGCTTGTCTTACTCTTTTTCTGTCTATGCTTAACTGTTGCTTCCGATTTTATAGTTTTCTGCATGGCAATTATTTTAAGGATGAGAACTTTGAAATTCCGTTGTTGAACGGGGACTGTCTGTGTGCAGTCTCATGCATGCAAACATTTATGTGAAGTAGATTTACATACAGCAAATGAACATTGAAGTTGTGTGTGTGTATGTATACATTTGCTTAGTTTCAGGGCAATGCAACACTGATAAAAAGAACTGCTTTCTCTCATGAATAAGATAAGTAACCTCTGTCTTAAATAACACCCTCAGGGTGGAAAGATGTCTCGCTGGTGAGTGCTGGCCTTGTGAGCAGAGGACCTGGATTTCGATCTTTAGCAGCCTTGTAAAAGCAGGACATGATGATGTACGTCAGTAATCAAGTGATCAAGTGGGAGTGGCATGAAAACAGGAAGACTCCCAGGGCTCACGGGCTGGTCAGCCCAGCCAAATGAGTGACTTCCTGTCACACACGCGCGCGCGCGCGCACACACACACACACACACACACGAACACAATGTAGAAAGTGATAAAGATACCTAACTCCCCTTTGTCCTCCACATGCATGTACACATACTTACATGCACACACAGGTACATACAAATAAACAGGTACATTAGCACACAGCATACACAATAAATAAATAATAACAAGATTAAATACTGACCATCAAGGGCAGTCAAACACAGACAAATACCCTGAAATAAAAATTATAAAAATTATTTTAAAAGTATCTGATTGAAAATAATGCTTGCCTTTGAACATAAGAGTTTATAGATGTCTTTATGTCAATTATTAATTAGAAGGCTAGGAATTGTCAGGGCACTGATTTCGAGTCTGACTGGTGTCCGGCCTGAGTGGCTCACTAGCTTCAAGGCTGCAGCAATTCAAGCCTCAGTCCCCTCGTTATAGAAGGACAAGTTCCTGGGTGCCTCCAGCATGGACAGAGCAAAGCTGAGTGTGTGCAGGGCTTGCTGTGTGTCAGCGTCATGCACACAACTGAACTCAACACTCAGTATTTATTATCATTCTAGGTATTTTTTATTTTTCAGCATGCATCATTTATCTATTTGCATATAATACATTTTAAAAATATGATCTATTCCATTGTGGTTTGTGGATAGCTGAATAAAACATTTATACTTTCCTGTACAACAGAAATAATAAATGTAATAAAAGAATAACAATACTATATTTGCCATCATGCACAATTGTACATCACTATTCTTGAGTCTGAAGGGTTTTTTTTTTTCTGTTTTCTTCAAGAACAAAAAAACAAAAACCAAACAAACCACCTCCAACAACAACAAAAATGCCAGGCATGGTGGTGCATGCCTTTAATCCCAGCACTCAGAGGGCAGGCGGATTTCTGTGAGTTTTAGGCCAGCCTGGTCTACAGAGACAGTTCAGGTCAGCCAGGGCTACTCAGAGAAACCCTGTCTCAAAAAACCAAGACTCTGTCTCAAAAAATAAAAATAATAAAATAAGTAAACAAAATGGTTTTCTCCTTGTTCACACCAGTTCTTCAAACCATTAATCTCTGGCCCACCAGTCAATGGATTATGGCTGACTTGCACAAGCATCAAAGCACATCTGTGCTCATACAAATGTTCATCAACCCTTTAAAAGTAAGGGCTTAAAGACTAACTCTGCTCTGCTTAGGAAGAATTCCTTTCTTCTCCATCAAACTTCTACTTAACATTTTTGCACCTGTTTATTGAGTGTTTATTGAGCAGTACATTGAGATAATTACTCTGTGATATAAGCCCAAAGGCAAAGAACAAAACTCAATTCCTCACTATAGAGAGCAAATTACCCAGAAGAAGAAATCAACCCGAGATTAGAGAAGACACAGTGAGAGACAGTCATGGAAAAGTGGCGGGCACGTCTGAGTGTGTTCTGCAAGAAGGTGAACGAGGCAGGACAGGAATGGCAGCCGGGAAGTCAGGGGCAAGCACAGCACCTCAGAGACCATGAAGGTCCAGCAGGGACATGCATGACTCATCCACAGCTGGGAGCAATATGAGCAAGATTCACTAACCAAACGCAGGATTTGAGAAGACACCAAGGGTTCTAGACTTCTTTATGTAATTTGGGAGAGACATTACAAGAGAACCACTAAGCAAAGGAAGAGAAGCCAAGGCAAAGGAAAGCTAAAGGACCGGCTTTACACACATTGAATATGAAGTCATACAGACAGAGTTATTTATCAGAGTTGGAAAAATGATAGAGGACAGAAGTACAGGTAGGTAGACAGGATTGTGTTTGCAGTGTCAGTGACGTGAGTGTGCTAGGACACGAGAAAAGATCACTGTGCTTAGGAGAAGTGAAGAGCAGCAGCGAAGGAACAAATTTAGGATGAATATGTAAGAGGCAAATGATGGGGAAAAGACTAGTGAGGTGAGCTTAAGGGCGAGGAGGAGGGTGCACAAGAACCACATTCAGAGGGCGCTGCCGCTAATCCAGGGTGGGATCTCAGGGTCAGTCATTACCGCCAGAGCCAGATTTCAAACAAACAAACAAAAACCTCAGAAAGTAAATAACACATGATGGTGTGACTCAGCAGGGCGCAGCTCCTTTGTGAGGATTACGATGACAGGACAGGATCAGGGCTTCAGTGAGGATTGTTATCATTTTACTGTTATCATGTTACATATGTGTGGATTTTATAGAAATATGCAAACCGCAGGGTGGTGTGGGGACCAACACTGACAGACACAAATCCCTGACAGCACAAAAGCAGATGACTTTGAGGGACCCAGATACTGACAGTGGGAAAATCATGCTCTGACACTAAGAAGAGGACTTAGTTGGGAGTCTGAAGAAATGTGTGTCCGTGAGTCTGGAGGGTGAAATTAAAAGAATCCGTTTACCATGGCCTAACCCTAACTGCTACTCCTGACAGGCAATGACTGAGAAGGGATGCTAAAGAGAATGCTAACGTTGGGAATCATTTGGGAAAAGAGGACCAAGTATGAGTGACGGAAAGGCAAGACTGCAGCATCCCTGATGAAGGTCCTTCTGCAGCAGGCGGCACTGTGTGGCCTCCCCCACAGGCCACACCACACACCTCAGAGATCAAGCGCTGCTCAGTGGTTCTCCATGCACAAGCACGGCAGAGGGCTGGGCCAGGAGAATCACAGTGACTAGTCAGTGTACAAGACAGACTGTGGTGGGCACCACGAAAGACACAATAGAGGATATCCAGGTGCACATGAAGATGTTGAGTATTTGCCCTGTCAAAAAGTAAGCACAAAGGAAGAGCTCTACATTACACTGATGGACAGGAGTTAGTTAAAAGCACAGTACAGGGCTGGAGAGATGGCTCGGAGGTTAAGAACACTGGTTGTTCTTCCAAAGGTTCTGAGTTCAACTCCCAGCAACCACACGGTGGCTAACAACCATCTGTAGTGAGATCTGGTGCCCTCTTCTGGCATGCGGGTGCACATGCAGGCAGAACGTTGTATAAATAATAAATAAATAAAAGCACAGTACAGTGGCTCAACACCTGAAGTTAAATAGTCCCAGCTACCTGCAAGATGAAGGTGATCCTAAGAAGTCAGGTGCTCAGAGGAGAGAAGGGAAGAAAGAAAATGTGAAGGGGGCTTCCTTTCATTAAGGAAGATTAGCAACTGCTGAGTATCAAACTTAAAAACTGCAATCTCATGTTTTTAGTAATAACTTCGGTACAAGATCCTGTTTGCCAGCACTCAAGTCTGAAATCAGCTGTGAACCAGGCGAGCAGTGGCAAAGTAGGAAGGTAAGGCACAGTCAGTGCACAGAGCAGGGCGGTATTGAATGGACTGCTCCTGGGACAGGAAGTGCAAGAACATGGCCGTCCTTCCCACACACATGCACTCGCAAGCACAAGACACACCAGCCTTAAGAGAGGACAACATGACAGGTCTCCAAGACCAACCCCCATTTGGGTTAAGGCAGACATTTTTTTAAATGTGGAAAATGGTTGAAAGAATGATGAAAGTTGTACCTAACTGATGGAAAATAGAAAAATAACTGGGAGCTTACCTGTCATTCTAGCAGATTAATTAGGACTTTACGATGGAGATAAGTTTGTGAATCCAGGCTAAGTTCTGCAATGACATCTGCAGGGATGTCTGCCCTGAGGGCGTGGCTTTCTCTCTGGAAAATACATTTCCTCCAATAAAAGGCGTGGCTCTAACTGATGACCAAAATGTACACGGTGAGCTTTAAGTCTAGGCTTCCTGCACTCTCCAGTATGGAAGAAGAATCTGGTCGCAATGTAACATCACGTGCTACCTCTTGTCTGGTGGAACTCAAGTGACAATGGCATGAAAATAAAATAGTAATGGAAATTCAAGCACTCCCTTAGTCTCTAGATGGTACAGTGTGACCACATGCCTAAATCTTACACACGAAAATCTTTGCTTGCGTTTCTGAATATTACCGCGTTGACCACTTACTTGTATGATAATAGTTTTCATTACCCCGCCTTTACAAGAAGGAAGTTTTAAAGTGAAGAAAATTCCAACAAAGTTGCAAAAGAAAATCAAAGTGTGAGAAAGTTATCCCAGGTCACCTTGGTTTTTCTTTTTTGCCTAGTATTTATATGAACTTACATGTCATCTTGGTTATTAGGTTATAAATTTTGACAAGAAACTATGTGGATCTCAATAGCATTAGATGAACCTAACCACATTTATAGAGTCCTAATCAAGGGTGGAGAAGAGGAAGCAGTTGTCGAAGAAAAGGGCCAAGTCAAGGCAGTACCCATTGTGCCCTCATCACAGGGTGCTGTGAGCAATCTCATGTACTTATGTCACCAAGCTGACCAGATCTGTCCCCTGAGGGGACACTTGACTTACATGTTCTTTTACATAAATGGAAGAAAATGATCACACAACTGCTGCAGCAAATTACTACCATAGTTAATAATCTTAAGCATATAAATATAAACAGTGTTATTGAATATCTACGGCACAGGGGATCCACATTTTTTGCCCTCATGCTGCTCACTACCTGAGCAGAGATCATATGTAACCTGAAATACATATTGAAGCAAGATAAATGGCAATAAAGATTTTTGAATGTGATAAAATAAACGCTAACTTTTTTTTTCTGAGACAGGGTTTCTTTGTGTAGCTCTGGTTATCCTGGAACTCACTCTGTCTACTTGGCTTGCCTTGAACTCAGAGATCCATCTGTCTCTGCCTCCTGAGTGCATAGATTAAAGGTGTGTGCCGCCGCCACCACCACCACCATCAGTGAGATGATGTGGCCTCTTAAATTAGTATCACTATGTTAGCAGAAGTTTTGTAGAATACTAGTTCCACTACAGAAACAAACCCTAAGAAAGAAAAGTATGGGGCAGGAGAACTGACTCCTAGGTTAAAAGCACTTTTTGCTCTTATTAATCCATCCATATCCAATCATGAATGTGAATAACATACACACATTCAGGCAAAACAATCACACATAAAACAAAACGAATAATTATAATTAAAAGTCCAAGAATGGAAAGTTCAAGAAGTGACGACAAGTAAGATGTTTGTGTTCTCTGAGAGATGGACAGGTTAGCAACAAAGACTAGAAATAAAGGCCGGGCAGCAGGAGGGCGAGAACTGACAAGGTCGGACAGTCCCCAAGTGCCAGTCTTGGTCACACATGCTACCGTGGGTTACAGATCAGGACAGCGAGCAGCTATGACACATCACACGTAGTCAACCAAGTCTGCTGTTGCTTAATTTTCCAATGAGGCTAGCCATCGGGTATCCTATGTGTCTGTGCACAGGCACATGTGTGATCATGTGTGCATATGTGACAGTGAATAGTCATTTGTATGTGTAATGCACATGTATGTGGAGGCCGTAAAAGGGGGGAAGCCCCTCCTGTGTCATGTGTTAATCATCAGGTGCTGTCTACATTTTTACTTACTGTCTTTTCATTGGCTTAGAACTCACAACGTTAGCTAGGATAGCTGCCAGTGAAGCCCAGAAGCCTGCCTTTCTTTGTCTGCCCAATACTGGGGTTACAAAAGCATGTCTGTTAGGGTGTTGCTGTTGTTTTAAACTGGACTCTAGGGATTGAACGCAGGCCCTCAATCATGTAGCACAAACACCTAACCAACCCAGCCATCTCCCTACTTAGTTACCCTGTTCTCACAGGGATTAACGAATAGCACTGCTCACGAAAATCACATTACTCTTAGCAAGGTACACACTCAAAGAATTGTCATTATTGCTGTGTTTGCTGTTAATGTGACTAATTACATGTGGATACAATTGAACACTGTTAGGAGCATTTGGGTTGCATGAAACAAAGAAACTCTAAAGAAGTCATGAATTATTTTTAAATAATAGTTATTATTTATACATAGAAGAACAACATTTATCAACTACACAAAAGTTGAAGACATTTTTCAAAAAATATACAAAAAAGAAACACCACCCATTTATTCCATTGATTTTATTTTTAGCCTTTCAGTATGCTTATTTTTCAGTTACTTCTGCACAACTTGAAAAATGTCTATGGGCTTATATTTTGTTTCATTTTACTTTCTTTTAAGACAACGATCCTAGCATATTACAGAGGCTGAGCCAAAACTTGGGGGCTCCTGCAAATCTCCTGTTTCAGTCTGAAGAGAAGCTAGCATTTCAGCTGGTGCCAGGATGCACAGGAACCTGCCGTGCTGAAAGATCTTTTGACAACTCTGGATTATGCCAGGTACACAGAGGGCACATGCTTCCTGCCCTGCACAGGATAGCAGCTAGGAGCTTTGCTGTTCATAATAATGTTTTACGCATAGCTAGGGAAAAAGTCAGTCTTCTAAAAGAAAAGAACTAAGACAGGCAGATAAGGAAGAAGGCAGAAGTCCTGGGGCCCAAATGAAGACAGAAGCAGAAAGGTGGGGGCGGAATTTGCGAACAGAACAAGAAGCGAGCATCTGTCCTCTGACATCTCATGGCTTCCCTGCTTTGGGTTGTAAATCTCAGAGATAAACTTTCTTTAGATGAAGTAATAACCCTAATGGAAAGTAAGAACTACCTGCAGACCTCATTGTTTGGCCTGTCTCTGGTCTCACTCTGTATGAGTCTGAACTGGTACCTGCTGGATGCCTTCTTGCACCGTCTCTCCCTAACAAAGGGCTTTGCTGATTTTAAACAGATCAGAACTTATCACATGGGAAAGAAAAAAAAACAAAAAAAAAAACCCAAAAAACAGAGCTTTGATTTTTGTCTACAATTAATTCTACAAGCTGAAACTCCTTTGAGAAGAAAACTGAAAACCATGGTCCAACGTGATTTAAACCAACACTGAAGTAATTGACAAATGTTCCTCGTCTTAACCCACGTTTCCAGGTAGAGAGCATCCTGATCAGCCTTAGTCCACAGCAGACCAAATCACTGGAGATGTCCCAAGGCACAGTGTCAGTCCGCCATCATCAGCAGTTTATCCATGGGTGTGTAGCTCTCTGGATTGATCAGCACATATTTCTGACTAGGCACCTGCATTTCTTTTAGCGTTATTTTTCAAATCATGACAGCAATAAAATTCTGTCACCAACACTGAACAACATAACAATACAAAAGCATCCACTGTCCAATGTATAAAATTGATTTCTTTTTTAAAAATAGTCATTTATTTTTGCCTTTCCTTGTTGCTGACGACATTGAATTGGCTGGCAAAGCTCTCAGTCAAGCACTCATTTATTTTATAAATGAATATTGAGTGCCCTGGACAGCGGAACGAGCACTGGCTGTGTAAGCAAACTGAACTTAGTTTAAATTTTGGCCCCTTCATTTAATAGTTTGGGGACGCAGGGCAAATAAGCACCTTTTGACCATCTTTCTAAGCTGTTCAATGGAAATAAAAATCTCTGTCTTTTATGAAGATGCTTATAAGGTTTAAACTTACAAATAACCCAGCTACTTAAAACAATTTAAAACCAACCCAGACTAAGCTAGCATTCAGCAAATGTTTTCTCTGCTTTACTCTCTTATGGAAGAAGCTTAAAGACACACTAAGGCATATAACTCCTCCCCCACCCCCAAGAATATTAAACTGGAGAAAAGGCAAAATTATATAAATAATTATGAGAGGAGAAGTGCCGAGCTGCTTAAGAAATAAAATATGCTTCCATGTCAAGAAGAGGTCTCGCATCCTAGTGAATCACAGTTGACGTAACTCGCTGAAGAATCGGCAGACATAAAAAGTCAAGGAATGGAGTAGAGTGGAAAGAATGTCACAAACAAGGGGGATCTACAGCAAAATGATGACGGTGCTGTGGGGAATGAGGATGAGGAGGAAAGGGCATCTAGCGTGCCTGGCCATGGCCACAGTGATAAGAATCACAAACATGAAGCTCAGACGTCAGCTTTGCTATGTTTTATGAATGTTTCTAGACTCTGTGTAGGTATCAGATGCTTTAATCTTCAGAAGAATCGGAGGAGGAAAATGGTATGCCAGGTGCTCCTTACGCTTCCTTCCATGGATGACATTTAACAGAAACGGTCCTTAACACAGCGCTCAGGTCACAGAGCAACAAGCTGCTCTCCTACAGCAGCTCTGTGTACTATTGAAACAAATCTAGAGCAGCGGTTCTCAACCTGTGAAAGGGTCACAACCCCCACTTGGGTTGTGGCCCAGCGGTTGAGAACCCATTATTCTGAAACATTTGTGTTCCATGATATCATGGTTCTTTTCTAATGACCACAAGCAGTTTTAGGATGTCCAATGCCCTAAAATCCTTAGCCGTCTACACCTGGTTATCTCCATACAGTGTTCCTTCACAGAGGAGATGCCTAATGATATTTCACAGAATGACTGTTGTCCCTATTAAGAAGTTCCACAAATTGTGATTCTAAACTGTTGACTATTTTTACAGCAGGAGGAAAACTACAGCCAAAGAGCTCTCATCTTCATTCATGGCCAGAGTGATCCTTCCTTCTAACAAAATCTCCTCTGCAATGCCCTATATTATACTTCTGGACAAGCACAATATACTTTTGACTTACCATGTACCTACATTAAAAGAGCAATCTCATTTCTTACATTCAAAAATACAGTAGTCATTTAATAAAAACAATTTTCTAGTCAGCTTTTGAAATAGTATTCAATCCTAATTAATTATGAAAACGTTTCCATTAACTTATGAATACGTTCGATTTTAAGTATTACATGTGATTAGTAGTTTTTCAATATTATTTTAAAAAATGATTTCATGATGTATCTGCTTTAGCCTCATGACTTACATTCATTATGGGAGCATATTATAGTCAATAGATTATAATAATTAACAGATTACTGGATTTGTTTATTACATAATTAATACCAATCAATCAAAATAACTATCAGGATAATATAAAAGAAATTTTTCAAATAGTTGCTACGATAACAGCACAATTCTGCTCTGTGTATAAATAAACCCTAGTAATGAGATGCACTCCAGGGCAACAGCTCAACGCCCGCCATCCTCCAACTATGAGTGGACGCTCAAGGACCTGTTAGTGCTGGTAAGAGGTTAACATTCCGAAGCAGGCATCTTTGGCCAACAAAAAAAAAGCCACTTTTGTTTAGAACTCATTCTTATCAAACAGGCTAGGTCTATGCTTATTAAAATAAAAATATTCTGAGGAATACCTGCAATATCAGCATTGAAAGTGCCTAGACAGAAGCTCAAGACCCAGTCTCAATCAACCGCTTAATCAGTGAAACAAACAGCTAAAGCACTCATGGCTCCTCTTTTGAAAGAAAACTACATGGAAACATTTGGTAGTTACACCCCCCCCCCCCCCCCGCCAGAAGCAAATCTAATAAATGTCATTTCCTTTTTCTCCACTGGAGGGCAGTCTTTCAAAGCAAGGGCCACACTCAGATAAGGCAGCTTTTGACCTGTTGAAAACTGAT
>CM053755.1:2536780-2578321 GCA_028658305.1 Pachyuromys duprasi
TGTGCATATGCATACATGCAGACACACACACAAGCAATGCACACCCATAGCCAACCTGCACTCTCAGATTTATCGCCCCACATAAAAACAAACAGATATAATAGGAAAAGTCTGTGTTGCCAATGCTTGCCCTTACATACCACTGCTGTGACTTTTGGAGAAGCAAATATTTGTTGCAATTTAAAAGTCTGGTCAGTGCAGATAAGAAATGCCATTGTAAAACCTAAGCAAAGAAACAAACATAAAAGTCACAGAGCCCCAAAACAGCAACCAAAAAAAAAAAAAAAGGAAGAAGGAAGGAAAAGAAAGAGAGAGGGGGGGTGGGGGGTGCCACTAACTGCAAGCACACAGGCTAATTTAAGCAGGACCTGCGGGGAAGCACACACCACACAGAAAAGCTGCAGGCTGCTCTCCTTAAATATAAAGCCCCTGCTAAACTTCACAGAGAGGGAGTCAGAGTCGCTACCAAGTGCTTTTAATATTCAGGAAATCCTTCTTCATAAGCGTTTCCTGTCTGCTCTCTGAGAGAGAAGGAAAAACACACACACACACACACACATAGTTTCTCCAAATGACTGATAACACCCCAAATGGGAAAACTTGTTGAAAATTGCTGCACATTCTTCCAAAAGGAAGAAAAGGGGGGGAAGGAAGGAGGCGATTCCGGGAGAGCCGCAAGCCCGTCTGTCTGTGGTACCCAGGCAGCGCTGTCATAGGACAGACAGGCGGCGCCAGCCAACCAGGCTGCAGCAGCTGCGAGCGCTCAGCGGCGGGCCGAGGCCATTGGCTGCTCTCTGGGGAGCGGAGGGCGCTCGGTTATTAATGACCGCCGAGCAGGCAGCACCATGTCAGTGTGACAGGCGATCTGGTGGACGAGGCGCGCCTAGCCACCATGGAAACCGGGAGAAATACAGCCGGCCAGCAGGGTCTGTCCTCGCTCGGCTGAGAGCCTCCGCCTGCGCCGGAGACGAAACTGGGCATCCTGGCTGCAGGCTCCTGCCTCTGCGTGTTTTAGGAGAAAAAAAGAGAGAGATCCCATTCGCTGCATGTGTGCACATCTATAGTATTTAATTGGGCACACTTTAATCACACACACATGCACCTATTTATGCTGGGGCAAGGCGACAGCCATGTGATTATTCAGCCCAGGGACTGAGCAAGCAGGGACGCCGGAGGAGGGCTGGCCCTGCATCTGCTACCTTAAGGTAAGTTTAAAATATACCTATGCACGTAAACGGTCTCTAGTTCGTGTCTGGCTGGTGCCCGTGTTTTTGCACTGCAGTTCTTTGATGTTTCCCCGTGTCTGAATTCTAAGGGCATTTTCCTTTGCGTTTCACTTCTGAGTGAGCATGCAAACCCCTTCTGGCTCTGTGTGTGCCTTGCTGTGTTCGTGGGATTCTCAACCCGGCGATTTACTAGCTTGAATGCCCATCAGAGGATGTGAGTGGGAGAGAAAAAGCAGTGCTGGGGAGGAGAAATAGGAGGGAGAGAGAAGAGAGAGGGACTGAGGGGGAAGAGAAAAAACCGAGAGAGAAGCAGGGAGAGGGAGCGGAGAAGAGAGAGAGACAGAGGGATGGGTGAGAGGCAGACAGAAGACTGGGGGTTCTTTTTAAATTTTTTTTCCACAGTTCTTGAAATGAAAAGCAGACCACTCGGTGTCCCCTGTTCTGAAGCCAATGCTTCTCACCCCATTCCCCAGGGGAAGGAGATTAAGGAGAGTGCTGTGGTGTCGGAGTGAAGGGCACCAGGAAGAGTAGCAGAATGAACATATCACAAACAGTTATTGAATTTCTGCCAGGCTACATCTTACCGATGGTGGTAAACGACTTCCCTTTAATAACCTCCCATCCCCTCGCCAGGCTGAAGGGACCGTGCAAACGTCTGATTGTTAATGCAGGCAAAGAAGCTACCATGCTAGGTGAGAGAATCCAAGGAAGCAGAGTTCTCGTCCTACTAGTAATTAACAGGATCACATAGGAGGCTTCAGAGTGCAGCTCCTATTTACAGAGCTTGTCTATTCAGACCAACGGTAATATTCCCTTTGCTCTAACAGAGCTTGATGGCGTTAACTCGGCTCTAATTTATTCATTTTTAACAATATGTCCTTGTTCCAGTGCCTGTAATTTTAGTGAAAGCAGGCAATGAACATGAGTGAGAATCTTCCTAGTTTATGGTAAAGGAGACAGTGTGAGAAATAAAAAGGGAAGTAAAAATTTTAAATGCCTGTCAGGAAAACAGTGTGCCCTGGTACCACAAGCATTGCTTGTGCCCTGGGCGCCTCATCTTCAGTCCCAGAAGCAACGCCTTTGAGACAGAATTACTGTCAGTCAGCTCTGAGAATCCATGTAGTGATGATTCACGGAATACTCCGTGGACTGATTTTTATTTCCAGCCTTGTAAGTGGAAGCCAGCTACTTGGAATATGCTTTCAGAGCGACACCAATTGAGGATGGCTGTGGGGACCTTCACTGCCCCTGCTGATGGGTCCTGTGGAGACATTAAAACAATCCCAGCATTCATATTTCATCGGCTGAAGCCCTCCTCTCCTCTCTCAGCTCAGCACACAGTTAACGGAGTCAGCTGCTTTGAAACTGGGTGCTCATTTTTCCCCCAAACTGTGATTTGAGACTTGCTGGTTTCCTAGTTCTTACCAGACGCCAGAACTGAAAGACAATAAGCAGCCACTTACATCCTGCCACCTTCCCATAAATGTGTCAAAAAAAGAAAAGAGTAGTTTACACTATGTAACGTAAGAAGTCAATTAATTCCAGCGACCTCTGGAAACGACAACAATAAAGCAGCCTGACAATCTGCCCTGCCTTCGATTTTCCCTCTGTGAAACGAACAAGTTTCAGGAAAGGGCTCCTGCTTGGCGTGAAAAATGAAAGGAGCTGAAGCATTAGCTAGTATTATTGGCAGCCCGGCTTGCACTGCCTCCAACGCCACATGCAATCTATATGAAAAACACAATGATTTATCACGGGGAGGAAAGCTGTTGCATTTGCTTTTCTTCTCTTCATTAGAAGTGCTGCTGTTGGAACAGATTGGAGCCGTTATTTTGAGGTAGTACCTAACTTCCTGAGTGAGAGAGGAGGCTGGGAGTGGATGCACAGATAGATCCCCATGTCTAATGCCTTTCTAGTGGAGCACTGCAGTATGCATTCAGCTGTCACCAGACCCTTTCCCGGGAAACTTTTCATTACTGAACAGATGCACCCTTACATCTTACCCAGCCTAATTTTAAATCACCATCAATAACAGCTAAGAGCAGTGGATTTATTCTTTAACCTAAGAAAAGCTCTAATAGATATTTCGTATATTAGCAGTACCCACTCGGATCTGAGAAACCCTGGCAGTCCAGGCCCTTGGTGGACTGTCACTGTGTGCCAGGGAGTTTGGTGATATGGTCACCCACCCGTGCTGGGATCTCTGGAAGACTTGCCCACCCACATGCTCGCCAGTTATGAAGCAGTGTTTGAAATGACAGCTTCGTGGCAAGGCAGGCCACTAAGGGCCATCTTTGCAGGGTGCTGTTTGTCAAAGGCAAAGGACTGAGTTAGGATGCCGGTGAGGAGGTAGAATTGTTCTGTGGAGGCTGTAGCTGCTGCTGCTGTTGTTAATAAAGTGTATTATGTTGTTTTCTTGGGAGACAACTTAGGAATGATGAAAAAGATGATCAGTTTACAAATCATTGATTCTTTGTTCCTATTTTCTACACTTCCTGCTTCTTCCCTGAATCAGTTTGAAGTTGCAATTTCTCCTTATGCTATTGTTTCTCTCACTCTGGTGTCAATTTACTGTTTAACCTAACATTGATGCTCACTAGGAGCTAAGGAGGTTGATCAGAAAGGATGGTAACCTAAGATTTTTTTTAAGTTAAGTGTTAATGCTAGGCTGATGGATCTGAAAATCATTAAAAGGAAGCTACTAGCATGGCCAAAAATATGCCACTACCTCAAGCCCAAGTAAACATGTCCCCAAAGAATAATTCAGTGTGAAAGCATATGGTTCGAACCTATCTTAAGAAACACTTCATGTCTGTGGGCCACTGACATAGTCTACAAGGCTTTGGTTTTGAGTGTTGAGCTATTGAGGAATTGCTTCCTTGACATGAAAGTAAACACAGCAATGATCCCTAAACTCAGAAACAGAACTTGTCCACCCTGTCAATGCAAAGCTCTCACACTAGCTATTCAAGGAACATACAGGAAAACTTGGCTAGGTACCATGTGTCCATGGGACAGCACAGAATCCGAGCCTTGGTGGTAAAGCGCACAGAATCCGAGCCTTGGTAAAGCGATGTCTAGGACAGGAGTCTCAGGGCTTCTGAGCCTTTGGTCACAACGTAAAGGGAACTCAAATTCTAGTATGGAAAAGTAGACCTTAACAATGGATGAGAAAAGCAACTTGGACAACAGGAATGTTTCCTTTTACTTGATGAGAGGAGTGGAAGGTCTCCAAAGACACTGTTTGGAAGTCAATCAGCGCAAGATTAGTGAGGAAAATGTAACATTCATCTCAGATCTTGGTAGAGTGTATAATTGTGATGTTTGTACAGACCTGTTTGCTAACATATCCATTCATCTTTAGACCATAAGGAAGGACTATTTTTTTCTAAAAAGACCGTTAAGTATTTTACAAATTTACACAGCTTTAGCATGGGAGAATGAAACATGGTATCTTCATGGCCTAGTAGCATATTAGAATAAAAAGCAATTCATCTAATATGTTCATTTGATAGGTGAAGAGGCCCAGAGAGTTTGACATTTTTATAATTACAATGAAATAAAATCATTAGATGTTGAATTTGCTCAGCTATCTACTGGAGAGTTCTAGAGCAAACCCCTTTTTTATGTTCATTCCATTATTCAAAGTTGGCCTCCTCACAGAAAGATGCAGCATACACACCATTTAAAAATTGCTTATCCAGATAATGAAGTATTGTAGAAACAGCAGTCACCATGCAGTGATTATTTCAAGTGTACAGTGCAGACATTTCAAAGCCCCAGTTTCCATTTATACACAGGCCATTGTAGTGGAAGGTGAGTCAGGCCATGCAGAGAGCGCCCCAGCTGTTCAAGCTCTCAGGAAGAAAGCAGCTACCCTTTGCCCAGACATGCGCTTGTTAATTATAAGCTGCACATTTTCTCAAGTCCATATTATTCTGTTTCAAAGATTTCAAGATATTTAAGACTGTCCTTCTCACCCCATGCCTAGCTTGTACACACCCGGAGAAGACAATCTACCCCTTCTTCCAAATTCTGAACTACCATTTTCACTGTAAGAAAAGAGCTCTGATAAGCAATGCCATTTCTCTACTTTTATGACTCATTTTTTATCTTGTAAAACTTCCCTCTATTTCTGAAATGTTCCCCAGAGTTTAATATAATAGTAGTTAGCAGACCCCCAAACTTTGGAGAAATAAAGAAGAATACTAAAAATGCATAAGAACACAGAGGCTGTGGATGTTTAAAGCTGTTGTTCACAAGCACGTTTCCACCCTGGCTCCTCTGAGCAGCCTGGAAGGTCAGGAGTCATAACTGTCATCATCAAGTGAGGTCTTGTTAGGTCGGAGACAAACAGACACAGGAGGAGCCGGGGTTAGGATGAGCAGGAGGCAGAAGGGCGGTCCTCACTGCCACGTCTGAAACTCCAGAAGCCAACTTTCTCCTTTGCTCTCTTCTCTTACAGACCTGACCCTTCCTGGTCCTACGTTTTTCACATGATATCAAAGTAGATCTCCATGGCTTTCTGCAGACTAAAACTCTACATTTCTTAACTGAAATTAGAAGTGCCATGCCTGTGTTAAATAAGAAAAGCAACTACTCCGCACTGACACGTGTGCCTGGGGGCAGGGACTTCCAGTGGAGCTTTGACAGCCTGTTAAGGGTCACAGCACTTCAAGAAAACTGATGCTTTTCCATGTGGTAGGAGGTGGATGAGAGGGAGGCAATGGAGAGAATTTGATCAAAACATATTACATGTCTTACATAATTAAAACAAATATCAGTCTTTAGAAAGAACTACTCTAAGGTGCACTAAGGTGCCCTGACTCTTCCACACATGTCTGACATCAGCACTGTGATAGTCACATGAGCATGGCCTCAGAATCTGGATGGAACCAGTAACGGGCCATCCAGGGGCTTTTCTAGTTACCAAGGGTAACTACGCAAGTTCTCAGGTCACTAGAAGACCCACCAGTGACAACAGGGAATGTAAACCCAGAAGCTCCTCCTTTGGTATCTCCTTCCTGGTTAGTCAACCATGAGAAGGAAATGACACACAACAATTCAAAAACCTTACTAACATAAAGATATAAACTGCTCAATTTGCAAAATAATAAAGCTAAAATTCCAACAAACTTACGGGACAAAATATTTCTTAGTTTGAGAACCTATGTGATATATATATTACATACATATTACTTTAAAAATATTATAGTCTTTTAAATGAATGAAAATACCCCCAAAATAAAAAAATAAAAATAAAAAAATGAAAAGGTGCCTATGTGCACTGTCAAGATGTGCTTTCAGCAGGCAGAGCACTCATAGCCCACAGCAGCTCCGCTCAGGGGAGTTTGCTCTTCGTGGCTTTGACTTCCACACTGAGCAGACCCTCCAGGGCAATGAAGAGCTTTGTGTCAGTAACCAGTTCCCTTTCCTAGGGGCTGAAACCATGAGGACCCACGTCTCTGTGGAACCTGGAAGGGGAGCAGGGTTTTTCTACTGCACAAAAGAGGGACTCTGGGGCCGGGTGCTCCAATAACCTTGCTCATAAGTGCGCCTGAACTAGGCCAGAGCCTCAGAAAGGCTCAGATTCAAGGCAGGTGTGAATAACGTGAAATTGCTGGATGTTTTGACTGGAAAATGCATAAGGGGCTTCATAGTCACTATGGTAAAGAAGATGAATTTAGGCTTTTACATTTTTCCTAAGACCACTAAATTAATAAAGAAAGCCAAATTATTTTAGTAGATTCATTCCCTAAAATATTTTTCTGTAATATCCTACAGTCTCATATCAAAAAATTTAAGGCATTTAAATTACACTGTCACAAACTTGTAAGTTTACTTTAGTTAAGAAAATAAAAACAAAAAATCAAAACATATTCAAACCAGACATATTGTCACCATATGACTCACATTTGTGTTTATAACTTTAGAGCATTTATTCTCCTTATCACCACATTTAAATGCCTAAGAAATCCTGGCTTATCTGAGCTTGCTCGGTGTTTATGGGCTCTACTTCATTCTATTCTTATCAAAAGTGAGGCTCGGAAACATTGAGTGCTAAATATGTTCTTCAGACTATTCAACACCTGCAGGACACAGGGGAACACAGTGACCTTTGCTGGAAATTCAGTAGTTGTAGGGAATCACTTCGCTACAGAGCTAGGAAGACGGCATACAGAGCTAGGAAGGGCAAGGGGGTGATGGTCTCATACTGCAGGTGCCTAAGGCCCTGAGAGCAAAACTACAGACTAAGGAAAGGGTCCAGTTTCCAAGACTCCATCACCAAAGAGAAGGGGCAAAACTACATGGGCACCGCACGTGGAACAGAAATATACTCAAAGGACACACAAACCTGGGGAGCTCTAGTCACCGTAATTTTTGCATGAAAACTATGTAAAAGGTCATTATAAGATATGAGCTTAGATTTTATTCATCCAGCGTGAGCAGCTGATAGCATTGACTTCCCAAGAAGATCATTTATATTTACTCCTCTGCCTGCCACACATTTTAATGATCTTTTACTCCTCAAAGGACGGCACAGGTGATGGTCAGCCACCTCTTCAGAATCAGTGAGCCTGCTGCCAAAGTACCATTTCCTTAATCAGTTACTTTGTTTTTAAGGAACAAGCAAATTCCACTTTCATTTCAAAGTCCCATTTTTCACTTACACTATGCTGTTATGGAACAAAATGGTCAAAGAAACGGAGAATTAAATACTATGGCATGAATTATATAAGCAGGAAACTTGTAAGTCCAAACCATGTCTCTTCTCTTGGACAGTACTCTATTGACTCGGACAATGGTAGTAATATTAGCAATTCTCATTTATCTATAACGTGCTTTATGTGACAAACACTGCAGCAAACTCCTTAATGCTCACAACAGCCACATCAAATACCATTATTAATTCCATCTTATAAATGAGAATTTATACAAGGCTTAGAAAAGAAAAGCAACATAAAAATTAAAGACAGAACAAGAATAGGAGCCTAAGTCAACATGGCTCTACAAACATGCATTTGTGTTGTATAGGTCAACTGTGCCTCCCATTGATGCAGCTAAGTCTAAATGGCCCTCCTTGGAGTCACACTGCTCACTAAACTCCAACACCAATTATCATTTCATACCACATTCAAGTGACAGAGCGCTTTGCTGCACTCATTCATATGTCCTTTTTCTGCCTGAAGAATAGTGGTTTACCTAGCTCTAGGTAACTGTTGATACCAATTGGACTGAGTTTTATAATTTGGTTCCCAAAGTTATCTTCCTTCACATTTTGTAAGTAAGAGTCAATGTGCTTCATCACCAGAGGCACGGTGGCCCAAAATAAAAATGCAGACCTTAGCTCCCATGTCTCAAATTTCAATACAGACTGGTAATTCCATGAAGGATTTAATCTCAATCTGTTGGCCCTTTGTCCTCTTGCATTCTCTTTTAAACAAAGGCAGGTTTTTTGTTTTTTTTTTTTAAAGTCTGAAAAACATCATTGAAGCAGGAGCACCACTTTTCAGTGAAATTCATTGATCATCCCTAGGATCAATGACCTTCTAGCTCTGTGGAGTTAATTGATGGAGGGTGTCATTTGGTTTGCAAAGCAAACACGAAGCCAAACCTAAAACTTCATCAGAAATTATTTACACTGGATTTTGGTAAACTGAGTTTCCCACTGTGACCCTCCAGCAAAAGCTAGCAGGGGAATCCTCAGCTTCTCTGTCCTACATGGAAAAGCTAACTGAGAAATTAATGTAAAAGCACTTCTGAGGGTAGTTTCAACAGTGAGGACACACACTTGCCACCAAGTCTGACACCCTGAATTGAACCTCTAAACTCCACTTGGTAGAAGGAAGAAAGCCGAATCTCATAATCTTTTTTTAACTGAGGCTACCTCCAGCAACTTGGAAGAGAATGTATAGCCACATACAATGTCTTATAAAAATAGAAATATATTTTAAATCATAACTAGTTAGACAAATGAAAAAACAAAATTCAATTATCAAAAATGTTCAATTCTGAAACAATAAAAAGTCTAATGTATCATCATCACCTAACTAAAAATACATAAAGGACATGTATATATAAAAGTTATTGTACTTATTTATTTTTTCTTGTGTCTGTGTGTGCATGTAAGTGGGGGTGGCATAAATCCACACGCGTGGAAGTCAAATAAAGACCTGTTGGAGCCAACATGCTCTCTCCTTCCATCACACGGCCTTCAGGTTTGGTAGCAGGCTTCTTTACCCCCACCCCAAGTCATCTTGTCTGCTGAGCATGAATAGTTTTAATTGAAAGCTTTAAATAGCATATTTCCTGCTACTTCTTATATTTATTTGCAATAGTAGATAAAGAGGGTGGAAAGGAAAAGAGAGGCTGGGCAGTACTGACTGAACAACAGTGTGTCCTGAACCTTGGTGAAGCTCTATACAGGCCTCATCCCCCCATAAGGAAGCTGGGCCTCTGTCTAGATAAACACCTTTCCAAAGTCATTCAGTGGCAGGGGCTTGACTTCAGCCTTCAGATAGGCTGCACAAGCCATATTCTGAAGATGAATGTGTTTGTTCCATACCAGTGATGGTTTCTTTAGATATTTAATTTTTGCAATAATCCTGTGAGATGAGTGAAAGCACTTCTCATAGACATTTCTGACAACAGGCCACAGTCTTCAGTTTGTCAGCAAAGATCTTACATAATAATTAGTTAATTTTGCCACATGGGATAATTTGAGCATTCCAATCTTATTTCATGAATAATGAAAATTTAGTTTACTTCAACTAATTAAAAATTTCCACTTAAATTTATTTATTAATCGGTACAGCCAAATGTACTATGCACTAAAAGGATCATGGTTGAATTGCAGAAGGACTTATGAACTTCTAAGAGTTCCAGCACATTTTAGAGAAAAGTTGGATTTAAAATAACTAAAGTTTCTTGAGCATAAACATCATACAAGTTGCATAAGAGAACAATGTTCCTAACATCATTTTACTCCTAAAAAAATTACTCAGTTTGGAAAACACTGCTAACTTTCTATTATTTTTCTATACTTTGAATGTCTGGAAAAGACACAGTCAATTCTATGTTTAAATGTGTCCCGTAAGTAATTCTCCTGATCTAGCACAGGAAGCCCTCTCCGGGGCCAGCACAGGTCTTTCCCCACATTGCAGTCGAGGTGCTAACACACCCCGCTATACACTTCGCATGAGGAGGAGCCTTCCCATTCCACAGCATCATACCTAACCATGGCACAACATGCCTCCTGGTTTGACTGGCCTTCCCATTCCACAGCATCATACCTAACCATGGCACAACATGCCTCCTGGTTTGACTGGGAAGTGACATCTCTGTATCTTTGAAGGAGAAGATATTCTAAGACAAGACACTATTTGGTCATTCATTGAGAGATGGGATTTTATTTTGGTTAATGAGCATGGATTCACACATATTCAGTGCATACTGATACATATCATAGCAAATAGACTCAAATACTTTTATTCATGTGGATAAATTTCAAACTCCCTTGACAATTTTATTTAAGTGTAGAATTTCAGAAATTCTGAGAGTAACATCTCAGAAGCTCTAGTGAAATACTGCAAAAAAAAAAAAAAATCCTAAGCAGTAAATAGCTAACAGATCAGGCCTTTGCTGTTCTATTGTCAGCCAAGTAAATATTTTTTAATCTGTGAAAACTGCTTGAATTTCTACAGAATATGCATATAATTGGTATTCCACCACTAAGCTAAAGGTAAAGTACAAAGGATTCCAACAAAGTAGCAAAATAACAGAAATAGTGTTATTCTGATAATCACTGGCATGAATGATGGCTTCATGCTTCGGGATGAATTTGTTCTGAACACTTTAGATATTTAATTTTTGCAATAATCCTGTGAGATGAGCATCATTATTCCTCATCCTTTACCAGTTACCGAGACAGAGACATGTAATGGCAGGGAAACCAGAGTCTGTTTGACTCCTGGACTCCGAGGCTACTTCTGTTGAATCGTGTTCTGAGATTACAAGAGAACAAAATAGAAAAGTAAAAGATTTGTGTTCACTATTTGATAAAATTTAGGGGTGAGCATGGAACTAAGAGGGGCACAGCTCGGCAGCATCCCTGGAAGGCATGCTTGAGACCAAAGAGCCATTTCTTCCTCAGACCCCCAGCTATCTCTGGGTCACATTTATACCCACACAATCTTTCTGTAAGTCCACTTTGCTAGACAAATGACCCTCTCTTAAGGGACCACCTCCTTCCTATGTGCATGGATTCAGCCTTTTTTTTTTTAATTTCAGAACAGGCAGTTATGAAACCCCAAGTGGAGAAGAGATAATAGCTATATAGTTTTATAGCTATCAGTACCCTTATGTCTTGATTCCATAACCATAGCTCAGTTATTCATAAGCCAATATCATCTTAGGGACTGACTGTTTATTTTATCATCTTATTTTGATGTTTTGTTAAACAATGTCCTTGCTTCTGTTCCTTGATTCCAGTTTATATTTTTTTATTTAATAAGCTTACACTATCACCATATAATTATAAGAAAGGAAGGGAGAGTAGAAATGAAATTACTGAGTACAGCTGTCGACAGTCATGAGAAATCATGCTAAGAACAGTACAGCTGCCGATGGTCATGAGAGATCATGCTAAGAACAGCACAGCTGCCGATGGTCATGAGAAGTCATACTAGGATTAAAGTCCTGTCAGTCCTCCATTACTTAGTCTGCTCAGTTTCCGGCTTTAGGAAAAAGCGCTAAAGATAGACTTGGAAATGAAGGCAAGTATAAGTTTGTTAGAAGGGTGACAAATGGAGTTCTTACCAAGGGAACATGGAGATAGGACGTTTGTGCATTCCTAGGAAGCTGTATGTTTCACTTATTCTAACTTTAAATATGTTTAGAAATAAGCAGGTTCTCATTCCATTAGATCATGAGCAAATTTGATCAAAAGGTCATGACTTCCCAGACATTTAGATAAATAAGAAAATGAAGAAGAGAGACTGCCTCATACATGTAAAAGCAAGGAAGAATTTGAAGACAGAGCTGAGTGCAACTTGTGGGCCCACTTGCTAGACTGCACAGAGCACAGGAGAAGCTGTGACATTTCATGAGCGTCCAGTCCAGAGCTAGGCCCATTTCTGTAGCGCAGGTCTCCTTGAGAGAAAAAAGGTTTCTACCCATGTAGATTATTAAAAACACTCACTTAAAATTCTTTTAATTGTCCTTGAAAATTCACTTGAATCTTCCTTATGAATTGATATCCCAATACTTAAGAATTGATATACCAATATGCTGAAGAATTGTCAAATGGATGTCAAATAACCTTCATTTTGCAATAATAACATTTCTACATATCTGAAACCTAGTTATTCAAGTTAACATCATATATGAAACTCACATTACACAGCTGAAGGACAAAATATTAATACATGGCAAAACATGGGCAGTGAGTGGGGACGAGGCATCACAAATTCTCATAAATTGGCCAAACACGGCTGCATGTGTTACCAGCCTCCATGAGAACACAGTTCATTGACTGACAATTTGTATCAGTGTTGCTTGCTTATTCTGCAAATCACAAAAATGGGTTGCTGTGGCAACTGTCACATGCTGTTTAGCTTGCCGTTGGGAAATGCCTCCTGAAGTACCTGTGAAGAAACAAATACAGCATGCTTTTCATTGTTCCTCCCACCCTAGGGAGACAACTCTCCTGACAGGACGCCTCATGTTTTTATAGCTTTAAAATGGGCCTGCCTTTTTTTTTTGTCTTTTTCATTTATATTATCTGTAACACGTATTTATGGGAAAGGAAAAAAAGGTCTATCAAAATACACTTGCCTGTGTGACGGGAACACGATGAAAACGCTGCCTGTGCTATCCCTGCTTGATCAACATAGCTCTGTTAGTGATGCTAATTCTACTGCCACATGTACTGAACCCTGTTCAACACTCCCCACAGAGTGCTAGGGCTCAGTACTCCAGGTACTGAGCAAAGGCAAATTTATTTTCATAGGTCAAAATGAGAACAAGGAAGACACCATTAACTCCAGGAAGCATTCTTGACCTCACAATTACACACACACACACACATGATTCACAGGACCTTAGTACATGTCACAGCAGCGTCAGCACACAGCAAAGCAAGCAGCTTAATATCTTCATGTTAAGTAAAGCAGAGCATTCATTCCTACCCCTTGGTCATACAAAGCCCCCAAGACCAGGAGGCAGTGTATCTAGAACAGTCCAGGCCTACATGGTACACTTCCTGCTTGCTTTTGTCAGTTTTCTTTGCTATTTTCCTGTCCATCTGTCTGTCTGAAACAAGATCTTGCTCCCAGGAGGAACCTGTCGGGGTGCCCTCCAAGAGCTAAGATGACAGGCCTCGGCCACCCACGAGGCCCTGTTCTTCTGACCCACCAACAATTATGACAACTTTTTTGACTTCGTCACGCACTGATCTGACCAGCACAGATGTCTTCTCCCTCCGCTACCACTGCTGCTGAGGGCCTTGTCAGCAACTCCCTAGCAGAGTGCCTGGAGAGAGCATGTTTTCAGTTACAGATGCAACAGGCCAAAGATTTAGGGAAACACATCAGCTGGAAGAGACCAAGGCACTAGAAACAACACTACAATAAACAGGAACTAAAGAGGGTGGGAAAAATGATCCCCCAGCTGGGTATACCTGTTAATCGCCCTTACAGAGCTGCAGGGAGGGAGGCCTGGATGGCAAGTGTTGTGCACTGGGCAACTGTATCAGACAAAAGAAACGGACTCACCACATAAATGGAATTTCCCCCACTTTTCCTTGAGCAACAATAAAGAACAATCAATTTAAAAATAATTGGAGAAATTTGTGTTTTGCTCAGATGAGTAAAAGAAAACATTCATTCAATAGTACCACCCAGAATCGCTTGCTTAATAGCATTTCTAATATGTTATGCATTTATTCAATCTACTTCCTTCTATATTAAAATGCAAAAACAATTACTCTGGATGTAAATCCGAGAAAACAATCAAAGTTTCTATTAAATCAGAGAAGAGACAGTTAAGCTGTGAAGTGATTTGCAGAGGCTCAGGAATAGACAACACTTGGAATTCCCCTCTAGGATATGAAGAAGAGTGATAGAAGCACAGATTCCTTTCCTGTCTGCTCTCTTCCCTTTCTCCTTCCCCTAACTGTTCTACCTGTCTTGATAAGTCAGAATTGGAAACTGTATTTTTATTTTATGTCTAATCATTGAAATTGTGCCATTATGTGACACTGCTTCCTGCTGTATACCAGCCCTGTAACAGATATAAACTCCTTTTCAATACTTTATTGTTAAACAGTTTACGTTCAACTGATCATTCAGAGGAATATTAGCATTTCAACCACCTTGTTCCTTTATCTCTTAAAAAGAAACTGGGTAGCTCTATGTATGTAGGCAGGTATGCATATCCACACATACACAAAATATGCTCAAACTAAGCATATTTGAGAAAAGGCAACCAAACATGAAGCAATGAATAAAAGAATCCATGCATTAATAACAAGCATTTTACAATTTACTATCTCAATGAAATTTTTAAAATCTGCATGCTTTAATTGGGGCACTGCTGCAGTAATAATCTCAAATACGAGATTCAATAAATGTGTTTTCATGCTCTGATTAAATGTCAAGGCCACAGATTTGTTATTTCAGATCTGGTGAGCCATAATTTTGTTGGATAATCATGAACTCCCGAAGATTTATTTGAAACACTCAGCTGCCCATTACAAAGCTCTGATTCCCTGCGATAATTTCAACTCTGCTCAAAGTATTAGAGCATCCAGCACAGAAAGCTTACATTTTGAAGTACACTTTCCTCATTTCCTCTGTGCAGTATCAGCTGGAAGTTAACACCAACAATATTTACCCCGTCCTCCTCCCAGGAGGTAGCATTTGAATTCGCATGGAGTATTTTCCTTCCCAGGGCATGGGTGTTTTTCCTCTGTGAGGCTCTCTCTCTTTCATGGCACCTTCTGGCTCTTCTCTAGTCTAAGGCTTCACTATAAAGCAGCAACGTCACAGGCTGCCATGCACCCATTATTTCCACTTGACCACTGTCAGCTGGAACAAGCACAGACTGGCCTCCAGCCGCATCAAGCCAGTCTTCAGGACAGCCCTTCTCATCACCTACACTCAATTATCTGCATATTACTTTTTGTTGTTCTCACAGCATTTTCCATTACCTAAAAAAAAATCTTTTAGCACTTCCAGACATTAAGAGCACATTATGTCCCAATTTACACGGTTCCCTGTGCTGTCGAAGTAAAAGGCCGCAAATGAAGAATCCGCATGACTATTCCCCATCGCAATGCCGTTACCATGCAATAGAAATCAACCGAAAACTGCACCTTCATTGAAAAAGATAAGCAAACGCTGTTTCCTTTGGTTTCCGCACAGTGTATTTACTGAAGATCTTACACAGGAGAGATAGGCTGAAAGTTTTTAAAGACTGTTTTTCAACAGTGTGGATTTAATTATCTCCTTGCATGATGGTATTTTCACATGGGTTTTGTTCTAGTTTTGTAGTGTCCTGAAATAAAATACATACATACTGATGTCTCAGTTGCTAAGCTTGTATCCCATTCAGCAGCCCACTCGTCTGTACTGTAAGAGTGAGAGTAGCAGGTAAAATGACTATCTGGCAGAGGACTTTAAAAAATGTTTATCACCATACTGTATAATTAAGAAAAATGGTAGCCATTCATTCACTCGTGTGGTAGGCACTGAGTCACACTGCCAGACGCTATCTTAGGTAAGTCTGGGGCTCACCGAACAAGGGCTCAGTTGGGAAGGGCTCTTACTGACAGGACTTTTGACCTGAGTTCAATCCTGGGCCCCAATAATGGAAAGTGAGAACTCACTTACACAAGCCTTTCTCTCACTTCCACATATGTGCCATGACATGTACACTTCCACACATGTATGTGTTCACACACACACAAAGTAAATAAATAATAAACACATTTAATTATATTTAGAAAATAAAACAAAAAATAGGAAACTATTGAAGAGCTAATATTCTAGCAAGAATATAAGAAAGCAAAAAAAAAAAAAAAAGCAAGCAAGCACATTGTTTCTGAAAGTTTTGACTGTTCTATACAGACAATGGCAACCTGTCATAAATGAAGATCTCAACCTCTATTTATTGTAGGGCACCTACAAATAAGGCATTATTAAGTAAAGAACTGAAGCCAAAATTTTATAAACGACATTCATCATCATTTAATGTGTTCACTGCTATGTAATAAACCATTAATTTTCCTTCCCCAATTAAGTTTTTTTGAAGTAATGCTTAATTAACATCACTGTATAAAGAAGAAAGGCATGGTTCATGCTAATGAACTGAAACACAGCGCATATATATTTCATATATTTATGAAATAAGTAATATCTCATCATCTAAATATAGAGTATAACACACTTATTTTCTGCATTTTTATGTGGGTTTGGGGCCCATGCCTCAGGCGCTGTGGTGGTTAGAGGACAGCTCCTGGGAACCAGGCCTCTCCTTCCACCCTGTGTGTCTCACGGATCAATCCCAGGTCATCAGGCTTGGTGCTGGGTGCCTTCCCCTGGTGAACCACCTCAGTGGCCCAGCATTTTCCAAAACATGAAGCTCACAGTGAGCCACTCTTCACTGAGGAAGATGGGTTGTCTGCTATAGGAAAATGTCACAAATGAAATAACTGTACTTTACAAAATAAACGTATCTGCTCACATGCAATAGTACAGTTAAGTGAACCAAATTGAAAGGATTTTTGATGTCAGGTTATGTGACAATCAAGGGAAAAGTGTTTCTCATCAATCAAAAGCAAAATTTAAATAGTACTTAAGAATATTTAAAACCCTACACTGAAGCTGCTACTGAATAGTCTAGAACTTTCTTTGATATAAACTGATACTCTGAAGTGAGATTTCAAATTATTTAAGGATAATTCACTAAGACCATACTTTAAAGAGTTGATTTGTCTTCTGTCTTTCATTTGATCCATACATGAAATGAGGACTAGGCTAAGTTAAGTGGGTGTAAATGTAGGGCCTGGTTTTAAAGGACACATTTCCTCTGCTAAGGTTTAGAAATTCATACTCAACTTTGAGGAAAGATTTAAATTGTTTATACTGCCTTTAATGAATGAAATAAGAAATAAATAATAAATGTTCATAGACCCAGAAAGTATCAGAAACTAACTTTGCGTACTCTTTGAGACATTTTCAATGTCTCATCAGTGATAGAGACCTTTTTACCATTCACAAGACCCTGGGTTCAGTCACTAATACCATAAATTAAAAACAGGGGATAACATCAACATGGTGCTAGGTAATCTAACATCAGCATGTCCCAATGTAAGGGTCAGAGGCACAGTCAGAGCAAAGAGGGATGTGCACACAGCAAGAGGCACACACAAGCATACAGACATGAAAGCTGCATCTGTGACTCAGGAAGCTTTTCTCAAGCCTTCAACTGAGTTTGTGTTGTTCTATTGTAGAATACTTCTTGTAGTCCCTGGACAAAAATACAGCAAAGCTGTACAACTTTAACAAATGACTTTCAGGATTTTCTGAGCAAAAACAGAGTACTCCAGTACATGCAGATATTTTCACAAGAAAGCATTTGTCATGCCATATCAATAAAAAATACATATATGTGATTCATTATTATCATAGTTAAAAATAATCTCCAAGGTTAAGGATGTGATGAAGTGAGCAATTGCCCAGTATGGACAGAGGCAGAAGTTCAGTCCTTAGCACACACACGCACACATGCACGCACGCACACACACACACACACACACACACAATCTCAAAGCTTCCACAAATCTGTATTTGTCCAGGTCCTAAAAATCATTCTAAAGATTAAAAGATGGTGATCCTACCAAAACTATATCCATAGTATAGCTTGTAAAACATATTAAACATGTAAGTAAATGTGCTAAGAATATGAGTATGATGAAATTTCAGCATACATGACCTTAGAATCTGATCAAACATCTAATATTATGGCTTCACAAAGGACTACATTGAAAGAATTTTGAATGTATTTAAGGTTATTATGAAAACCATATAATTATAAAGCCTGAAGGTAATTAATTATGCAAATAAGGGCTCTCCTTATTTGCACAAGGTCTCCTCCTTCTTAAATATGCATATTTTCATAATATTCTGTGACTAGTGTGTTTGTCATTTAACAAAGAGCGCCTTCCACATAGAGGTCTATATATGTAGTTCAATTACAACATCAAGCAAGCTTGTCTCCTAATTTGAAATGTGGGATCATAGCACTTTAGTCAAGATGAGTCAGTGTTAAGCACAGCCCAGAAATGAGCCCTTTCCCCTAAAGAGGAATGCACTTAGGACTACATAAATGCTAAATAAGGGAAGGATAGAGGAGACCTAAAAAGGGATGCAAAGAAACCAATATTCACAGATTCTGAAACAATACTAAACAAAGCACAGTTCTATGTGAATTAGATTTTCCCAGTGCATGGATAGATGCCCAGACAAGTAACCCAAGCACAAAGAAAGTCTGTGGCTTAGAATGTCATGTGTTCTGCTAATTACATTCAAAAATCATTTTCACATATAATATACAATTATTGCTTGGCTGAGCAAAAACTGTAATTAAAATAAATATACATAAGAATTTTTTTCAGAATGCAAACACTTGGATAATCTGTGATGATCCAGAAACCAAAGCAGCAGTGAGAATCCTCCCCACTGCATCCCTCCCTCTCTACAGCTCCCTCTAAGAAGACTTCCTGGCAATGGCAGCTCTTCACTTACAAAGGCCCTAGAACCATACAGTATTAACAAAACATAAGGAAACATGAAAATTTAGACTGAAATCCACTTTCTGTCTGAGACTAAAGCTCAGAGAGTAATCAGGGTTGTCAGAAATGCACAGCAAAATTACCACCAGGGACCAGCCAGCTTTGTCACTATTGTCCTTCCACAATGCCTGCAGACGTGGACCACACACCCACCTGAGACAACAGTCAGGGGAATGGGGTGATTTCAGTCACAGTTTGCAACAAAGTGGATCTCGGTGATTCAAGTTCAAAGACTTGAATCCATGGCTGTGTTCGGATCGAGGCACCTAAACCCAGGTGTTTGCTCCTGGGTGTCTAGTCAGCCTTCATTTGATGACATGATGGTCTCTTTCATTTACTATAGTGTGGTTACGAGCATGCACTGAACTATCAATGATGATAGACAATTAATTTGGGATAATGACAGACAACTAATTTTATAGCCTTTAAAGCCTATTATGAGTGAAATTCACTGATCCTAATTTGTTAATGGTGTAGGATAAAAGTACTGAATACAAACATGATCAAATAAAGAGTTCAAAGGTCAAACTTAGATAAATGAGTTAGAACCTGGACAATTTTCAAACACCTTAAAGCATTTTTATTCACAATCTAGTATCATAGATCACACGAACTTAGAATGAGAAGAGAGCTCAAATATCATGTAATCCAGTCAGTAATTTGCAGCACAGGAAAAACGGTTTTCTTTCCATAGTTACAAAGTGTCTTATAAACCAGAACCATGTTTGTTTCTTTATGCAAAACAAGAATTATTTTATTTTATTCAATAGACAGGTACCTATGTTAATTATGAATATTTGAAATATCCACTTCCTAAAAAGGTGACAAACAAGCACAAATAACTGGGTTTGAGAGACTAGAAAATAACTATTTCCCACGCGAAAAAGAAAGGTTGTGTTATTAGAGATGTGTGTAGTAAAACTCAACAATTCTTTGGAGTTATGAAACCTTCAATTAGAACTGCATAAAGGCTGAATTTTACAATAAGGAGCTCTAAAGTCAGATAATAGGATGATGGATTTAAAGATCTTTATACAAATGAACTCAGATAGCAACTTGCTATAGAAGAAAGGGGAAAGATGGGTCTTAATGTAGCCATGGCAACTTTCTATCTTCACCAATTTTTCCTCCTGAATCAAGTATCAAAATGTTTCTTGTCTACACGGTGCAGCCTTTATAATGCTCATAATGAAGTAAGAGGGAAAGGCACATTTTGTTCTTACACGTTTGAATTGCAAAACTACACTGAAAAGACGGTAGGTTTTGAATATTTCTTGTCCACCTGTTTCTTCACTACCCTAAAGGAACATTTTATTCCAAACATCATAAAATAACATTTCATAAGATAACATTTCAGTTACTCCTGTGGTACAGACAGAATTAAGCATTCTTTCCTCAGCACATCCACAGACCACTACATATTCCTTTATTGCAAATCAGATCTGCTACACAGCATCCTCCTAATTGACTTGATCCACTGAGAACATTGCAAGCAAGGACTGGATTTCACTTGTGGCCAACTCCATGTCTGCAGGACTGCCTGCCTCGAACTGGCAATCGGTCGGCCACACAGACAAGGGAGCATCCGCCTATGGAGCTCCCAAGACCTTTCTCCAGAGAGGGTCCATATGGAATCCCATCTACAATTTTCTTTTATTCTTATATAAAAATACACTATACATCAAAGAAATCTGAGCTATGATAAGTGTCCACAGGCACTAAAAAAAACCATGAGAATTCTTAAACTTGATTCTTCCACTGACCTAAATTGGGATGCTTCATGCTGTCAGTATTCCATATAGAACATTTTAAGCCGGTTGCCTTCTGCAGGCAAAATCTACCTGGGGGGCAATGGGAGGAACCAAGTCAGTTCTGAGAAGCACTCAGGGAGCTCAGATGTGGAAAAGAAATTCCACATTTCCAAGTGCTTCTTAAGTTGAAAGAAAGAAAAGGAGGAAGAAAGGAAAAGGAAAGAAAGAAAGAAAGAAAGAAAGAAAGAAAGAAAGAAAGAAAGAAAGAAAGAAAGAAAGAAAGAAAGAAAGAAAGAAGGAAAGAAAGAAGGACTTGGAACAGGCCACAAAAAAGGCTTAGGGTAGCTGCAAGACCATAACAAATATCTTTTTTTTTTCCAGTTTAAAAAATAAAGTGATTTGTAGAGTGAAATGAAAACACACTAACCAGTATAGCATGCACCCACATTTTACTGAAGGGTGGATAACTAAACAACAGGGAGAGCTCGTGACTAGATCCGCTGAAAGGGCGCTTCTGAGCTCGCAGCTGCCGTTCCAATCAGGTAAAAGCATCTTTCTAACTACCATGTGTTAAGAGAAAGGTTTCCATTTCTAAGACAGTTCAGTATCATTTACACCTTTAAAACACTCAATTTCAATTTATCTTGCTTTAACATATGGGCGTGAGTATGTTGTCTTTAGGACTAAAAGATTTTAAAATGTTTTAAAATAGTTTATAGTTCCCTATGAAAGCAAACAGAAGCTGAGTCTCTAACGCCTGATCACACACACATCCAACCACTTAGAAAGCTTAGAAAACTTGCATGGAAGGAGATGAGAGAGTGAGGGTGGGATTAGGAGGGAATGAGGAAGGGGGCTACAGCTGGGCTACAAAGCGAATAAACTGTAATTAATATAATAAAAAGAAAAAACTCCTTAAAATAAAAAAAGAAAAAGAAAACTTGCCCTCTGCTCTTAGTAACGTATGTCTGCATATGCTTGTTATTATTGTTATTATTATTAATTATAATTTATTTGCTTTCTATCAAGAGGATAGCCCCCTCCCTCATCTCCTCCCAGTCCTACCCTACATCCCTCCCTTTCCCCCCCTACGCCCTTCCCTAATCCACTTATAGGGGAGTTCTTCCTCCCCCCTATTTGACCCTAGCCTATCAGATCTCATCAGGACTGTCTGGATCCTCTTCCTTTGTGGACTGGTTAGGTCACTAGACCATGGAGAGGTGATCAAAGAGCAGGCTAGAGACAGCCCCTGCTCCCATTACTAGGGAACTCCCATGGAGACTGAGCTGCCATGGGCTACATCAGTGCAGGGGTTCTAGGTTATCTCTATGCATGGTCCTTGTTTGGAGTATGAGTCTCAGAAAAGACCCCCAAGCCCAGATATTTTCGTTCTGTTGCTCTCCTTGTGGAACTCCTGTCTCCTCCAGGTCTTTCTATCTCCCCCTTCTTCCATAAGATTCCCTGCACTCTGCCCAAAGTTTGGCTATGAGTCTCAGCATCTGTCAGAGGCCCTCTGTGGAAGGCTCCTGTCCTGCTCCCTGTCTTCTTCCACTTCCTATATCCTGTTTGTCCTTCAGAATGAAGATTACGCATCTTCCCTAGAGTCCTCCTTGTTGTTTAGCTTCTTTGGAACTATAGATTTTAGTATGTTTATCCTATATTAAATGGTTGATATCCAGTTATAAGTGAGTAGATACCATATTTGTCTTTCTGCTTCTGGGCTACCTCAGAATCAAATCAAAGATTCAGAAATAAACCCACACACCTACAGATACTTAATTTTTTTACAAAGAAGTCAAAACCATACAATGGAAAAAAGACAGCATCTTCAACAAATGGATGTCTACAGGTAAAAAGAAAAAAAGAAAAGAAATGCAAATGGATCCATATTTATCATCCTCCACAAAACTAAAATCCAAGTGGATAAAAGACCTCAACACAAAACCTGATAAACTAAACCTGTTAGAAGAAAAAGTGGGGAAAAGCCTTGAACTCACTGGCACAGGAGACAACTTCCTGAACAGAACACCAACAGCACAGGCTCTAAGCAACACATTGTAAGGAAAAGAGTAAGAAAATTTGTCTGCACATTAAGTACTTTTCATGAATTCATCAGTCAATTCATAACATATACTCCTAAAATCTTTAGGACTTAAGTGAGAATACAGACTTTTCCCGGAAGTATGGAATCCTTGATAAATGATGGAATACAAGAAATCTTTTAAGTATATCAGTCAGGATCTAGTTCAACTTCCTAAATTTGAAATGCTTTTCAAAAGGTCTCTATCTTTCATTAGGTATGATCAAAACCAATGCCCGGCAGCTGGAATGCTCGGTCCTGGAGGTGAGAACAATCTTTGAAATTCTGAGAATTTACTAAGGTGCAGTTAAGCTGGTCAACGTACCTTTAATTACACAATCAGTCATTTTAAAACTTTTTATACGAATGCATAGGAAAAGGAAGAAAACTCTTTTAAAGTCAACTATATAACCCAAACCCTCAAATGGCCAATAGTGGTAAATATTTTCTCAGTGGCAAAGCTGAAACATAAGTTGAAAAAATTAGCTATATTTTAAAATGGCTGTTACAGCCATCATTTTCTCTCTTTCATGCACACAGTCCATAAAGAAAGGTAGAATTTCTATCTTTTAAAATATCAAGACAATAGGGAATAGCTCTGAAACAGTCTGGGGAAGCATCTTTTCTCTATTCCCTTCTGACTGTTATTATTGTCAGATACTTTAATCATTTTTTAAATTATGATAATTATTGTTTGATTTGATATCATTCAATAAAAACTGTGGAAAGACACACTCGTAAGTTATTAATCAGCAAATTATTAACTAAGTTCTGATCAACCAATTAAATGCACTGATACAATCAAATAAATTGAGCTGAATAATAATCACAATCATAATAATGTTATGCTCTAGGAAGAATAATAATCAAATCATTACATATCTAGGAAAAATAATTAGTCAGTACACAGATATTCATATCTAATAACCTAATATATTGTCTATGACTAATTATCTCAGTTTGAGTAGATTCTTAAAGAATCCAGTAGAGCTAGGAATTGTGATCTTTCTTTCAGTCACATTTCTTGTAATAAAATGACACTTCTGCTTTGTATAGTAGTTCCTTTTAGGTTTTAGCTTGTGTGAGTCAGACCTTCATCATTACTAGTTTTGGCAAAATGAATTTTTTAAACTTCAAAATCTGAATATAAGAGTTTTAACAAATCTTAAAAAAAACACTGTACTATATTTTTAATTTTTTTAAATTGTTAAAATTCCCTACTTTCTACACATGTGGGCAGCATGACAGTCTAAAAATAGTTGAGCAGGTAAGGGTGGGGAGTGTCCTAACCACACCCTACCGTTATTAGGCATGTGTTCTAAGGCAGGGGAGGTCAAGCAGGAGTGACGATAATACTGTAGAGTGTCAGGGCCTGTTCATTAGGAGCACGTGGTTAGAGAGGATCTTAGTAGCCTAGCTCACAAGGCCATTGCTAACAGGGACACTCAGAAGCTCTGAAGCACTGAGAAGATGATACTGCTTCCGCCTTAGGGCTGTGCAAAGAACCCACGCTAGCAGCTGCTGGGGAAAGCATCGCAGCAGTTTCCACAGACAGAAGGAAAGTCAATATTCTAATCAAGGTTGAATGTCTATGTGTGCTGTGCTGCCTTCCCTGACAGGCTTCCCATGTACTAGCCCAAACAAACACACTACCCAAGAACTCTTACATTAAAAGTCTTGCGGATGAACCTAGGTCAAACTCTGTTGTCTCCAGGTTATAGCTATGCAATTAATGAAATGAAACCAGAAAAATATTCTGATTAAGCATAAATATAAATGTTCAAAGATGCCCACCAAAATAATTTCAAAATGAAAAGTTACATTCTTATATTAATCATGCCACTTAATAATCCACGTTGCGATTAACTTGCAGGATATAGGCTCCACTTCCCACAGCTGGAGGAATCTATACAGCAATTAGCTGGCAGAAATCATGGCTCCTTTGTTCTCAGCTGAGTGATTTATGAAAACACAGGAATTATTCTGTGCTTTCCTCCTAGGCTCTCATTTCACCTTGGACACAAGAGGTAATGGGCTTCCTTACTGGTTTCCTTCAGGTGCCATTTCTGCTCACTACAGAAAGTGACAACATCAAAGTGATCTCCTTCTCTAGTGGCTACTAACCCAATAACTGAAACATGGACTTTTTCAATAAATGTCACTAAATTACAAATGAATGAACCACGTAAGCAACTCTCAAGTCACTCTATACAAATGGAGTAAAGAGAAGGGTAGAAAGTAGGGAACTGTGCTAGATATCACCACTTAGCCCATTCCGCAATCAGGAACACTCTTGCTCTCATGGGGTCACTCGGAGGAAGGAAGTGCAGGCATACTATTTGACCATAATAAAACAGTATTATTTCTATACACCATGGTTCACTTGAAATCAGCAGATCTCAACCTGTGGGTCATGACCCTTTTGGGGGCCGCATGTCAGATATCCTGCAAACCATATGTACACATCACCGCCCATAAAAGAAGAAAAATTACAGTGGTGAGGTACCAATGAAATAATTTTATGATTGGGAGACACCATAACATAAGGAACTGTATTAAAGGGTCACAACATTAGAAAAGTTGAGAACCACTGCAGTTGAACACCACATTCCTTTGTGTTATCAGAATTAATAATTCATAATTATATAAAAATATAGTTAATATACAGTTTTGTAACTAGTAAAACAATCAAATTATATCAGTTAACTTTATTTAAGCTTAGAAAAGGAATGAATGGCTTGCTTACACTGACAGTCAAGTGATGGAAATGTATGTTTCCTAGCGGGTTCCACTCACTGGCACACTCAGAACATTTCCTGAGCAGGTGCCGCGTTCCAGTTCCCATGGTCAGAAACTGGGGATGAAAAGGCCAGCAAGTCTCCTGTTCTCCAGGAGGTGTGACTGAAAGCATGAAATGCTGAGAGGCAGGAGGGAGAAGTTATATGAAAGGCAGGCTTCCCAGAAGACACAGGCTTGAATAGTGAAGAAAACAATCTCAGTGTCCCTGACTCAAGGCAAGTTAGTAGTTAACTGAGAAATAAAATCATCAGTCAATACTACATAAAATCACACTTCTGAGTCTTAAGGGGAAGAGACTAGTTAACTGTGAGTTTGAACTGCAAGTGATTTATAATTTTATGTTAAAATAGTAATATTTCTACATCTCCACAGAAAATACATACCATTTATGTTTATGTACTTAGGTGGTTATGTGCATTGACCATATTCTCATGCAATTTATGCCATTGTATCCGTCAATACAGGGAGGCAACAAGCCCGAAATGAAGAGTCTAGCCATGCCTGACTCTCTGAAATGTGTGAAGAGTGGCAGCATCTCACCAGCACCTGCCTAGATGGAGCATGAATAGACCTACCAGGACTGTGTCCTGTTGAGTAGAGTGTACCTCAAACTGTAATTTGCTTTTGGAACTCCTTATTTTTCTGTGACAAAAATGCTGGTGTCCATTTAAAGAAGGAATATCCACTCTACTGCTATAAAACAGTTGCTTTTTATTGTTAGTTACTGATATAATAATTTACTGAGTAAATTATTTTCAATGACAAACAATCAATTCCTAACCTGAAGTTAATTTTATACAGTAAGGTAGATTTGACAGCCTCCAAATTCTGCACCTCTGAAGTCTCTTTATATAAAGCAGAGAATACAGAGAGGTAAAATGAAAGTAGGGAACTGCATTAAACATTACTACTTAGCTCCTTCAGCAGTCAGGAACAGTTGCTCCTAAGGGCTGACTCTGAGGGAAGAAATACAGGCACACTATTTCATTATAATAAAACATTATTATTTCTGAATACCACACCTTCAAGGCTATTGTTATTTTTTTCACTATCATTAACTCAAAAGACAAAGCAAAATAAAATAAGTAAAATTAGAAATATAAACAAAGAATTGAAACAAATGAAAATTCTGGAAGCATATTTATTATACTTAATGAAACTTCAGTCTTTTGAAGATTAAATTTCTTGATCTACCTAATATCGGCTCTATAGTCATCAAAATGTACTGAAATAAATGTAAACTGAAATAAATGTAATATTATATGTGAATTATTATAGTTAGTTAAACATTAATTATGGACTTTCTTCTTGAGCTAATTTTTTCTCTTCTTTTGATTGCATTTAGAATATGCCTCTACAGCTGCAAGTACTGAACAAGCATGGGATTTGAATCTTAGGCCTCTAATAAATGAATCGCTCCATTTCCTATGAGCATCTATACATATACCACTTTCGAAAGGTCCATCAACACTCTATCACCGAGGAGACAGCAACCATAATTTCTCCATTATGCATGCAAATTTGGGAAAATACATGTGTGGCACTCATAATTATTTCCATGAAGGAAACACTTACAGTTCTATGGCATTCATCATTTGACAAATGCAAATCCTTCCCTTGTCAGTCAGCTCGTACTGAACTTATTGGCAGTGACTGGAATCCTTAAGGGCCTATGGAATTTCTGAAGACGAAAGCTAAGATGAAGGACATGCCACTCCAATTTCATGTGCTACTTGGCCTAGCTATCACTACACTAGTACAAGCTGTAGATAAAAAAGCGGATTGTCCACAATTGTGCACATGTGAAGTCAGGCCTTGGTTTACCCCCAGATCCATCTATATGGAAGCATCTACGGTGGACTGTAATGACTTGGGGCTTTTAAGCTTCCCAGCCAGGTTGCCTGCGGACACAGAGATTCTGCTCCTACAGACTAACAATATTGCAAGAATCGAACATTCCACAGACTTCCCAGTAAACCTTACTGGCCTGGACTTATCTCAAAACAATTTATCTTCAGTCACCAATATTAATGTACAAAAGATGTCGCAGCTTCTTTCCGTGTACCTGGAGGAAAACAAATTAACGGAACTGCCTGAAAAGTGTCTGCACGGCCTGCGCAACCTGCAAGAACTCTACGTTAACCACAACCTGCTTTCTACCATTTCGCCCGGCGCCTTTATTGGCCTCCACAATCTTCTTCGGCTTCACCTCAACTCAAACAGGCTCCAGACGATCAACAGTAAGTGGTTTGACGCCCTGCCCAACCTAGAGATCCTGATGCTCGGGGACAACCCCATCATCAGCATCAAGGACATGAACTTCCGGCCTCTCCTCAAGCTTCGCAGTCTGGTCATAGCGGGCATAAACCTCACGGAAATCCCAGATGATGCCTTGGTCGGACTGGAAAACTTGGAGAGCATCTCTTTTTATGATAATAGGCTTAATAAAGTACCCCAAGTGGCTCTTCAGAAGGTTGTAAACCTCAAGTTTTTGGACCTAAATAAAAACCCCATCAACAGAATACGGAGGGGTGACTTCAGCAACATGCTGCACCTGAAGGAGCTGGGGATAAACAGCATGCCTGAGCTCGTGTCCATCGACAGTCTCGCTGTGGATAACCTGCCGGACCTGAGGAAAATCGAAGCCACCAACAACCCCAGGCTGTCTTACATCCACCCCAATGCATTCTTCAGACTCCCCAAGCTAGAATCCCTCATGCTCAACAGCAACGCCCTCAGCGCCCTCTACCGCGGAACCATAGAGTCTCTGCCAAACCTCAAGGAAATCAGCATACACAGCAACCCCCTCCGCTGTGACTGCGTAATCCGCTGGATTAACATGAACAAAACCAACATTCGCTTTATGGAACCAGATTCTCTGTTCTGTGTGGACCCACCTGAGTTCCAAGGCCAGAAGGTTCGGCAGGTGCATTTCAGGGATATGATGGAAATTTGCCTTCCTCTTATAGCTCCTGAGAGCTTTCCTTCTAGCTTGGAGGTAGATGCTGACAGCTATCTGTCCCTTCACTGCCGAGCCACTGCAGAGCCTCAGCCTGAAATCTCCTGGATCACACCTTCGGGTCAGAAACTACTGCCAAATACTCTGAGAGAGAAGTTCTATGTCCACTCTGAAGGCACGCTAGACATACGCAGAATAACCCCAAACGAAGGGGGGTTGTACACTTGTATGGCCACTAACCTGGTCGGTGCTGACTTAAAGTCTATTATGATCAAAGTGGGAGGGTCTATTCCTCAGGATAACAATGCCTCACTGAATATTAAAGTGAGAGACATCCAGGCCAATTCCGTTCTGTTGTCTTGGAAAGCGACCTCAAAAATCTTCAAATCCAGTGTTAAGTGGACAGCCTTTGTTAAGACTGAAGACTCTCGTGCAGCCCAAAGTGCTCGGATACCCTCTGATGTCAAGGTGTATAACCTAACCCATCTGAAACCATCTACTGAGTACAAAATTTGCATTGATATTCCCACCATCTACCAGAAAAGCAGGAAACAATGCGTGAATGTCACCACGAAAAGTTTGGACCATGACAAAAAGGAATATGGAAAGAGTTACACGGTGTTTATGGCCTGCCTTGGAGGCCTTCTGGGGCTCGTTGGTGTGATGTGTCTTTTCAGCTGTGTCTCACAAGAAGGGAAGCGAGAGAATGAACACAGCTCTGCTGTGCCTCACTTGGCATTCAGTGAACTTTACCCTCCTCTCGTCAACCTCTGGGAAGCCGGCAAAGACAAAAGTGCATCATTGGAAGTAAAAGCAACTACTATAGGTGTGCCGACAAATATGTCCTAAAACAGTCAACCAAACCTACTTCAGTGAAAAGCTCAGGACTGCAATAGCGCTTAAAAACAACAAAAACCAGGCAGAGGAATGTCACTTTCTGGAAGGAAGCTTCAGTGCTGCCCCTGACCAGTGGAAACATGGCAAACTTCAGCGTTTTAATCAGCTGGCTTCAAAGGGTACTGTGGCAACCAAATAAAACAGTTCCATTTTCTAGAACTTTCATGTAACTTTTATGTCAGAACTACAGTTAATGTGATCAGAAACATTTCTGTATTTTTTTTAAGTATAGAAGAGTAGTTGAACTGAGCAACAGCTCCTCCTGTGTTGTATTACACATATTAGCCACGAGTTTTTGCAGTGACCAGATAAACTTGAATTGACACGTGGTGTAATGGAAAGGACAAATTCTGTAGAGTAGACACAGTGAGTATGTGGACCTCTTTTATAAGGAAAAATACATTTTGGATTAAAATCAATTGCTTTTGTCTTGTTTTTGTTTCTAAATAAAGAATAATTTCTGGGAAATGCCATCTGATTAGAAGTCATTTAGATGCCAGTGTTTCTTAAAGGTGTTTTCTACAGTCACATTTGGAATGTTAACAGTGAGACTTTTATTGGGTTTGGAAACCACATTTTTCTGATATACAAAATGGATGTTAGCATTTTATCAATACTAAAAGGCTATAATGTTATATTTAATATGTTATTAATTAAAATAAATCCTCCAGAAAATTAGGAATTCATTTAAAGATTTTTGCAAACAAGGAGCTTTTGGAAGAAGAATTAAATATTTAGTTCAAATGATGTAAATCCAAAACTGGGGTATGTCAAGGCCTAATAGTAATAATTAATCAATTAGCTGGAAGTTGGTTCTATGCCAAAACTTTTGCCACATTTCAGTAGAACTTATTTATCTAAGTGTATGTTTATATTTCTTTGAGATTTTAAATAATGAACTTCAATGATATCATAAATAATTTAATAACCTGCTATACCAGAAACCCAGGAAGGAAATCACATGTTCCATTTTCACATCAGGGTTTTAGAATTTCACTATAAAAGCTGAATAAGTAGCAAAACTTTATGAGGTTCAACTTTTTGAAACTCTTACATTTTTCTCTTTTCCAATGTGAAAATGTGTGATGCAAATGACTGCAGTGTTCACTGTAAAATAAAATACAGTTTAAGTTTGGAAAGAGCATCCATGTATGCAAACTAAACTCACTTTAAACTCGCTATGTAGCATAGGGTGGCCTTGAACTCCTGATCCCCCTGCCAGAACCCCTCATTAACAAAGGTTACAGGTGAATAAAGCTGATAAAAAATGCCAGGAAACAGTTTCCTTAACTGAGAATGAACTCTGAAGGTGATTTAGGGTAAAATACAGCAATAAAGAGCAATCCACTAAGATGTTTATAAAGTATCTAAAAACATATGTTAAAATGATTTCAGATTATAAAATGAAAATACCATTTTGAAATCCTTTATATGAAGTGAAATAATTTTACTTGAAAAATTAACAAAAACTAGTGAGATTGAGAAGTTAAGTCATTTCACTAATAAAAGTTCATCAAAAACAAGTGCAACTTCCTTGTACAAAGGAAACATTCTAAATCATAAATATCAATCTTAAATAATAAGCCATAGTTTTAATGGACAAATTGCTTTTCTCTCCAGCTAGGAGCTTCTATATTAATGACCACTGTGCTGTTTAACACTTTGCGGTAGCTGAGCACATATTACCAGCAGCCTGTACGCATTCCCAGCATGGCAGCCATATCAATTTATTTGTTGATATTACACATTTCCTTTGTGTTAGCATTGACAGTTTCTAATTAAACCCTAGCTGGTTTTGACAATATGGAAGGTAATTGCTATGAACTCTTTAAAAATGAAAGGACAAACTGTGTTAATTTCTACAAAACCGAAATATGGAACTTGTTAATTCAAATGTGTTTCCCAAGCACAAACTTTACAACCTGATGAATCACTATCACACAGAAGCTGACATTGGAATTTATCAGTAAGACATGCTCATATATCATAAAAGGTTTCAGCACCATGGACAGAGCCTTGTACACAGCTATTATCAAAAATATGAAATATGACCTATTAGGATGCAGTTATTGTGTAGGTTGGCAAGAAATTGAGCATGTTTCTTGTGCTTCTTTTAAATTTACCTTCATGAGAAACCATCACAGCCAATATCTAAAGCTTACAATGCATATCAAGCTTTAGGAAGGTGAAATTACGCCCCACATTTACTTCATTATTTGTACCAGATATTACTTCTTTTGAAAATTGCCATGAAATAAGACCAGTTAATAAATATGTAGTGGAAGGCATATAAATTATTTTGTCACTAACAAATTGATGCAAGTACTTAATGTTATTGTTTGATTTAAGTTTTAATCAGATGCAACAGCTAGAAAGAATTCTGCTTCAACAATGAGACTAGAACTTAATATTCCTATACAACCTCCTAACCATCACTACATAAATGTGTACATGACCCACACGTGATTTACAGGTGAACTGGACCCTGTGCAATTACCAAATTCAGTGAAGTTTACCTAAGCAGAAGCATTCTGAAGCTTAAACCTCCACAAATACCTAGTGATGTACTTATCCTTATGGGAAAAAACAATCTCACACAGAAACTATTTGAAAAGAATGACATAGTATCACGTATTTTAGTACAAACAAAACTCCATGTTTTGAAAAGAAAGCATGCCAAAACAATGTGAAAATAGTCATGATTGTGTAATGAAGTTTTCATAATCAATACACTGCCTATACAAAACTGGTGCCATTACATGGAGATGAAATCTGTTAGCTGGTGATATCCTGGCTCTCCTAATATTACAGTACACTGCCTTATATATGCAAAGATGTTCGTGCAAATGAACTCATGTGCTGTCAGGTGAATCAATGTGCAACACGTACAATTACAGATAGTACCTGATTTTGAGGGCTAACAAACAACTGTTACTAGTTGAATATTACAGTATGCTTTCATCATCAGAAAGATAAATTTTTTGTAATTATTTATTTTATTTTATGTACATTGGTTTGTAGCTGTACATACTCATACTACTCAGAAATCAAAGAACTTTTGAGCTCAAATACATAACTTATAGAAATATGCTGACACAGGAGCTTGTTAAAAATATAGTATTGATTTTATTCTCTGTATCATTAAGACTAGCCTAAAACTATCTTTAGGCGGATTAAATACAGAATCCTATCTACTTCTCAGAACTGTTTTGCATGAATGCATGTCTGTGTGATGGTGTCAGACAGTTCTGAGCTGTCATGTGGGTGCTAGGAATTTACCCCTGTCCTCTGGAAGGGCAGCCTGTGCTTTAAACCACTGAGCCATCTCTCCAGCACCAGTAGATGTGTTCTTAGCTGAGGGAGGTTAGTCACCCAAGCAAAGGAAAAGTTAAATTCAAGAAGGTAAAATTTAGCATGGATCAAGATGTTTATACTTCTTACAAGGAAACTCACCTGGCTCTCAAAAGATCCTTCTCCCACTGACTCTTAAAATATTCAAACTGTAATATCTAGCAATTCCAAAATTCACAATGAAAGAGCAAATTTTAAAGGAATAAGTTTGCTAAGGAAGGGCAAGATTCCCACAGAACTTCCCTGAAACTGTTATAAAAGTCAGGGGAAACTTCTAATTGTATTTACCACCATCAAGAGACATTGAGCTCACGAAGTGAGTCTAGAAAAGCCAAGGCTACACAGAGAAGCCACATGTCAGAAAAAAGAAAGGATGAAGAGAAACATCGTGCACTCCATTCCAATGATGACTTTCTAGAAAATACGGAAAAACGTATAGGACTAATTTCTGTCCTAGAATTTTCATGACATAATAGCATATTGTTCATGAGATATTTGTAGATGTCATAAATATCTGTTTATCTTTTTTAACTGGTATATATTTAAAAAAACATAGCATTATGTAACCACAGTAGAGACCAAAAACTTATAATTAAAACATACAGATTAATATCTGAGTTTATCAATTTAAAAATCCAGTTGGGCTCCCCATGTGCAGCATTTAATAATCTCTGGTGTAAATAATGCAGTTAATGTGGGGAATAATACCTCACTTTGAGGGAATCAGAGTGTACTATAAACACCCGCCTGGTGTTTGGGACAGCAGTCTCAAAGCTGGGAGAGACAGAGTTTGCTCTTAAATTCTCAGAAGCGACAGTATTAAAAGAAAGTAACCAAACAGACCAAAACAATTTTTGAAAAGTATACGACACAATATCAGGACTAGTAAGGCCAGAAACTTAATAGTTACAAAGAAATGAATCCTTAATAGTTACAAAGAAAAAAATATAGGCAATAAGAAGCCAAAATTCTTATCCACAAAATAGCATAAAGGTACTCGCCATCTCATTCCTGCTTGCTACTCAAGTGATCAATAACCCAGAATTTTAATACTTAATATTTCATAGAAAAACACTTATTTTATGAGGATACCAAAACATGTTCACATTATATATCAGCAAATCAATTCAGGTCCATGCATGCACTAAATCACAGCCTCCCAATCTTTCAAAAGTCATAAAACACTGGGAAACAAAAGGCCCACTTCTTTCTCTTAGCAACATTTTTATTCATATAATCAATAAAAATAAAGAAATTATAGCATGAAAAGAGCTTTAATAAAAAAAAGTGTGGGGTATACAGAACAAGGTTTCCTTCCAACAAATCATGGGTGACTCAATCCATTTCATTCCTGAAGAAGTCAGTTAATACATCAGAGATTTTTCTATAAAAAATATCACTTCAAAACTGTTACTGATATTTGTATTAATACACATTCTTATTAACTTGGGAAGAAGGAAAAAAAACAAGGAAACTTTTGCCAACACTGAATGTCAGACTCAAAATGGGCAATGATTTTTAGGGTGTTTTACCAGGCTTTAAAAAGAAAAAAAAAAGAAAGAAAAAGATGAGAAAAAGTAACTTCATAGTTAGGAGCCAAAAATATGATAACACTTCTTTCTCACCTTCTCTTCTCTCCCTTGCCCTCTGCCAGACAGACCATTTGACTTATTTATATAAAATCAATCATATATTATATACCTGTACAGATACCTAATTCACTCATAGAATGCCAAGGAATACAGTATTAATATTCCTACTTTATATGCCATGTTACCATATAACTATGAAATAGTGTGAAAAAAATTAAGTAGGTTTTCTTCCCTCTAAGTAGAGTGGGAAACACAAAGAAAAAGATACAAGATCATGCGCAATGATAACACCCAGTGTACCTGAGCATACCTTGAGCAGGCCATGAAAATGGGTGATTTGGAGAACGTAAACAATACATTACCATGATAAACTTGGCCAAATCAGTACCGTAAAAATGAAATAGAACTCTAATTGTTATTACCATCTAATCAACTACATCAATATGTTTTTAAAAAAATATTCCAATCTCAGGTTTACACCAGGACTTGAAGACAAAGTTTGATGGATTTCTCTGAGTGCTTGTCAAAGACTAACAACACTGATTTTTAAGGATCGAGGAAAAAGAAAGTCTATGTATATTGTTGTAAATAAAAATTTAGATAAGCGTATTTGCCAAGTGTCCAGTAGGTACAGGGCCAACTAAGACACTTTTCTTTCTGTATTTATTCCTCTATTGATCTCATAGTTCTCACAATTCTACTAGCTATGAGTGGAGGATGGTCAGTCAACAGCTAAATATGCCATTTCTAAAAGAATGTAGCTTAGAAGTCACCTTCTCTGTTAGAAAAATAAATAAATTACATAAAAGCTGAAAAATTAAAATACCAAAACAAACAAATAAACAAAGGTTCCTCCCAGTTCTTTGCCAGCAGGAAGATTCTTCAACTACCTTTGCTCCACCAGCCAAGGAAAACAGCAACCTCACAGCTTCCTGTGAGGACTCAGTGTGCTGGGCAGCTTGGCATTGCTAGTGTCTTCTAGTCTACTTAACCTCCAAAACCCCAGGAGAGCACATTTACAAACTACAGCTATAGTTCTAGAGAGAATGCCATTATTTAATGTAGTTTAGATGACACGGATTATCTGGTGATAAATGGAACAGCAAAAACTTAAATAAAAATAAGCAAAGCCATGTGACTAGAACCTGCAGGGGCTCATTTAATAGAAAGTCATCCAAAATTGCTAGTCAAAAGACAGGAGGTGGCTGTTTCAAACCAATAGATACCCCATTACATAAGCTGGGATGCAGCTTTCACCGCAAATGCTTGAAAGCTACTATGCTCAGAACTTCTCTTGTTCCCAATGACTTCCTTCTACCCTGGGTTATGCCACTACTTAGTTGTCTTTCAAGTAAATTTTGTTTCTTATAGAGCTCCTTCTCAGTAAGATGATTTGGAAAGCAGCAGCAACAACACAGTGAAAAACTTTATTTGTAATGTATCATAAAAAGTACTAGGTTTCACTACGGCATTTTGCTTGATCTCCCCCACCCAGCAAATGATTTTAAACAGGTGGATACATCACAGGCCATGTCACCTGCACTTTGTCCATTCACTATTTACTGGGAAATATGTATTAGAAGCCATACCAATTACTAGACATTCTGAGTGATTCCATAGTAAATCCTTCAGCATCAAAAAAGCAGTGAAAAATAGATATTAACAAATTAATCTGGAAAGTTCAACACATAAAAGTAGTACCATCATAATAATTAAGAAACCCAGAGGAACAGCTAATACATATTGAGAAATGCAAAGCATTCGAAAGGAGCCTCACAGGCTGCAAACTCACATTGCTTTTTGTAATCACCTAACTAGAGAACGCAAGTAGATTAGACATGGTTTGGAAGTGGTAACGGGCTGGAGCATTTTAAAACCGTAAGAACACTGAGCAAATAGGGCAAAGTTCTAAAGGAGGAAAGAGTGAGAGCCAACTGCAGACTAAGAAATGTCCACGCCAGGTTTTATTTGGAGTTAGCCATGGTGGAAACTATCATCCCAGAGACAAAGGGTGCCAAATTAAAAACAGCATGAGGACTTCATCAAGGAATACAGCCCTTGTTCGTGTTGTCCTAATCTGCCACCACAGAAACACATGCCAGCATGCACACCCTTGGGTACTTACCCATCATCTTCTGTGTTAGGATCGTCCAGTATTTCAGGATGAACTAATTTCAGATTTGTTTTCAAAGCACCCCACCCCTTTGAAAATATATGAGAGCCAAAATGTCACTGTGTCTCTCCATCGCCTCTATAGAGGGAAATAAGCAAAAGAGCCTAGAACTGCTGGGTAATTTTATACCTAAAAATTCAAATAGGTATAAATGTGTGGTTTATGGCTTTGAATGTAAGCCTGACATAATGCTATTTCCACTATCATTTGCATTTCTCGTTTAAATTTTCAGAAATGTGTTACACGGGACTTAATAAGTATGTAAGGATGAAAACAGATATGGGGTCAGACAGCATTCAGTTCCGTGCACTGTATTCTGTGAAGCATCATAGCTATCTGGGTGGCAGCAGGTCACTCTCTTCAGGTTATAGTTCACATTTTTATGTACTATTATTACCTAGATAGGGTGTTGAACTCATTCAGTCTTCATATGCACAGCACATATGTAGCTAGGCAGGTCACCACACACAAACACACACACATCGTCTAGGCTTGCTGAATACTATGAGCACTTAGGAAAAAGGAGCTGGTGTAAAATAAAGTTATTGAATACAGAGCTTTTTAAACTCTCATTTTGCAGCCCCTTTCCACCTTAGATATTTTTACATGACCCCAAATATATGGGTTTATATAATAACCACATAAATAAAGCATTGACTGATAATAAAACATGAGGAATCAACATTTATGCAATTCATCAGTATGCATACATTCTTTTCTATTTAGGAAAGATGAAACATTTCTGTACTAATAAGGTGAGTATAATTGCCCACATTTATATATCATACACTTTAATTATTTAAAAACTTGACTATTTAATATTATGAAACACATCTTCAACTTTTTCCATCATTCATCAGTATTTTGATTTTGTAATTGCCAATGCTGCGAATGCTACTTTTCATAAATACATAGCACAAAAAAAAAAAAACAAAAGTGTTTTTAGGGCCAAATCAGAATTTGTAAAAAATTTAGTCCTAATCTTAAATCAGAGTTCATTTAATGACATTTTATGTAACTTAAGTCAGCAATTCAAATGACAATTTTTAAAATCTAGCATTTGAATGTAACATAATCTGAAAATGTATCAATTTAATACTTAAATGCTGAGGAACAGAGGTAAGAAGATGCTGAAATTACTTGCTTCTACCCTGAAACCATTCCGTTTATATGGTGAATACCAAACAATAGTTTTCACCTGAGCCAAGATGCTTCAGGCAACGTGAACGGGATCCGCAGAGCGTGTGCATTCTGTGTACTGGAAACAAGCCAAAAGCAGCGGCAGAGTGACCCCTACGGCAGCATCCTGAGCTTGTTCTGAGCCTGAGTTTGAATTCATCTGTGATCACTGAGCCTTCACCACAGCAGTCCTCCTCACACAGTTTTGTGATCCTCACACTCACTTTTACAATTTCCACACAGGGTTCTGAATAAGAGTTTAGGAAGCTGGGGTCAGGGCTGGAAAGATGCCTCAGCAGTCAAGAACACTGGTTTCTCTTTCAGAGGGCCCAGGTTCAATACCCAGAACCGCTTGTAACTCCGGTTTCAGGGGAACCAACATCCCACTTCTGGCCTCTAAAAAGTTCCATGCATGCACGTGGTATACGGACACATGCATAGGCAGAAAACCCATACACATGAAACAAAGAAATAGATAAGCCAAGCGGTAGCATACGGCTTTAATCTCAACACCCAGGAGGCACAGGGAGGAGAATCTCTGAGCTTGAGGCCAGCCTGGTCTACAGGCGAGGTCCAGGACAGCCAGAGCTACACAGAGAAACCCTGTCTTGAAAGAAGAAAATAAATTAACTAATTAATTTTTAAAAAGAATCTGGAGTCAAATATAAAGAGATTATTAAGGAGGTATATTACATCACAGCATTTAACTCAATGTTAACAATATTTTAAAGTACTGGCATCCTTCTCTTATGTAAAGCAAAACTCTGATGATCATTTTGCTATTCATGTGCCTCAACGGTGTTTTAGGTAACTGTGATATAATATATTAACATAGTAATTTTCAGTTCTTTGGCAATATTTCTTTTGAAAGCTTTCCTAACAATTTTCACCTGAAGCAAAGAACAAAATTCTAAGCAAAAAAACAAAAACAAACAAACAACAACAAAAACCCACCAAATTCGGTCAAGCAGATATACTTTCCTTAATATTTAAATCATGGTATCTAAGGACCTGGTGCCCAGAGCCAGCTCCGGAGTTCAGCTGCTGCCACAGCCCGTGGATATGTTCCACTCACTAAGGTATAGTGACGGAAAAGAGCCATGTAGTCTGTCAGACAACATACAAGTGTGTCAACAGACCGCGTGTTTACTAATAAGAGGACGCCTGACCCAACATAATGCCATATTGCTCAGGCCAACAGTTTATTAACATAATGTCACATTATTCTTTTAAAATATATTCCTTAAAGGCCAGGCAATATGGAATAATCCTTTAACCCCAGTACTCGGGAGGCAGAGGCAGGAAGATCTATGTGAGTTCCAAGCCAGCCTCAAATATAGAGCAAATTCTAGACATGCCATACATATACAATAAAACTCTGTATCAAAAATAGTTTAGATACAAAATAGTTTTGGCAGTATTTGCTTAGTGTGTTATTGCAGAAGTAACAGATAGTTAATAAACAAAATTAAGTACAAAAAGGAAAGTTCAACCTCACTATCAGCTTACAGAAGCCTGCCATCCTAGCTAGTCTAGTTCTTTTTAAACTACTGTCAATTATTTGTTGAAAAGGAAAATTTCTGTTGAAATATAAATTAGTACATTTATAAAGTATACATTTATATATATATATACTATTGTACTATATTTATATATACTAGTGTAATGTAAATAAATTAGTACATTTATAAAGTTTATATACATATACTAGTGTACTATATACATATAAATCTATACTTTATGAATGTACTAATTTATAGTACATTGATATATTATATATAGTACACTAGTATATGTATATATATACATTTATATACCAATTAGCACATTCATAGAAAACAACATGGGATGTTCAGAAATATTCACTTCCAAACAACCACAGGATCCAGCTGTGCCTGGTACATTCTGAAAGGAAACCAAGACAGTCTTCAAGAAAGATGCAGGCATAACTACGGTCACTGCAGCACCCCCCACCAGAGACAAGCCTCAGCCACTCGAGGTCTCATCCACACAAGGATAGAGCATGAAAACCTGGTGTGTGTACATAAGAGAGTATTGTTCTTCTACAAAGAAAAATGGGATTGTATCCTTTGCAGGAAAATGGATAGAAGTAGGGGTTACAAAGTGAAAATACCAGTTTCACATGTTTTTTTTTCTTTTTCATATAGCAAGTAGAATTTTTATAAAAGGCGTCCTAAAAACAGTAGCAGAAGGACTACCAAGGAAGGTTCATGTGGCCATTGGAGAGGTGAAAGGAAAGAATAAGAAAAGGAGGTTGGGACAGTGGAAATAATCAAAGTGTGATGTATGTATGGATAGATGGATGTAAATATCCAAGAGAAGTCCATTGATAGGAGCAACCAAAATATAGCAATTAGAGTTTTAAAAATCTGCTATTCTGCCTTTGAGGAAATTTATAATACTGTCTCTTTCTACTACTTTCATTTAATATTAAGTAAAACTACCCACACTTTCCGCATGGCATAAAAGCCATCCAGTTTCAGAATGGAGGCCTTAGTGATCACATCTTTCTCACATTTAGCCCCAAAGTCCCTGTGTGTAAAGCTGCAGACCTCACCCTCTCTAGCTGGTCAGTCCTCCAAAATCAGTCTGGGACATTAGGTTATATAGAAAGTTTTTCTCGCTCATAGTACTTGGAGCTATTTGTTTTCTCTAATCTTAATTTGTTCTTTCTAGAGCAAAACAGAGAACACCCACAAGGCAGCCCTAGAAACTGCTGATGGTGCTCCCTTGCCCCTAACTTTTCCTTGTTCCACGTGGAAGAAACCCAGAACCTTAAAGGAGCTGGTGAATTTTGAAGTGATCCAAGTCTTAAAACAAGCAAAAAACTAAATGCAGTCAACCAAGCTTCCTCATCTGCAACCTCGTTTACTTCCGGGTGAGTCACAGCATCCACATACATTCCTGAACAATTTCCAGAGAGAAGTGAGACAGCTCTTGGACAGTCAAGGGTATTTGATGATACCTGATGTCACATGACACGGCTAATGTCAGTTTCACTAGACTAAGTAAATGCTAAGCATCAGCACAGCCTTTGGGACAAGGAAAAAGTGTTTAAGCTCTATTAGGAAGACGTCACCGAAGGCCGTCATTTAGGTTACAAGTGAGAAACTCAGTAAGAGAACTTACAGCAGCATAAAAGAACAGGAGAAACAAGTTTCTAGCAGAAAAAGGGAGAGGGTTTGTTCTTCGCACGAAAGCAAAATAACTGGTGTTTCCTTTTAAATGCCTACTGCAATCCTTAAAATCTGTCAAATGCTGCTCCCTCCCCAATTAAAGACCCTCCCTTCTCTCATTTTCCCCTTCCTTTCCCACCATAAAATCTATTTGAGAGCAGGAGTGGGAATGGGAGAGCTGGAAGGAAGAGAAAGTGGAGGAAATGGTGTGACTGTGTTGTAATTAAAAATAAAAGAAATATAAGTATTTTCTCATTTGTATTAATTACAAATTAAAACAACTTTGTTTAGGCAAACCCACTCAGGAGAGAGCATGGAATGGGGTTTGCTGAGGACTGAGATGATGAGGCTCTCTTGTTAGACTTTTAGCAGACTCCCAATAGAAACACCATCTCCACTGGGCCCAAGGAGCACACATCTTGGTATTTCATCATTAACCTGCTGACCATCAAATCCACAATCAAGTATGAGCAAGTCTGAGAA
>CM053755.1:2578821-2670720 GCA_028658305.1 Pachyuromys duprasi
GACAAAATCCAACACCCATTCATGTTTAAAGTCTTGGAGAGATTAGGGATACATGGCACATACCTAAACATAGTAAAGGCAATATACAGCAAGCCTATAGCTAACATCAAACTCAATGGAGAGAAACTTAAATCAATCCCACTGAAATCAGGGACTAGGCAAGGCTGCCCAGTGTCTCCATATCTCTTCAACATAGTACTTGAAGTCCTAGCTAGAGCAATAAGACAACTAAAGGAGATCAAGGGGATACAAATTAGAAAGGAAGAAGTCAAAGTATCACTGTTTGCAGACGATATGATAATATACATGAGTGACCCCAAAACTTCAACCAGAGAACTCCTTCAACTGATAAACACCTTCAGTAAAGTGGCTGGATACAAAGGTGAACTTGTTACACATAGCCCTCATGAGGTGGGGAAAAGGTACCATCAGGGAACGGCTGCACCAGCATGAGAGCATAGTTCAGCCCAGCACTCACTGCTCTGACATGTCTGCCAGAAAAGACAACCCAGGCACAGGCTTTGCAAGACTTTCTTAGGGTGAGCTTTTAAGCAATAAATAAATAAATAAATAAATAAATAAATAAATAAATAAATAAATAAATAAATAAATAAATAAATAAATAAATTTCATCCTGAATTGACACACCTCAGTTAATAACAACAGTTCATAAGAAGTGGAACAATAAAAGTAAAACAGCAAGGTTAGTATATTTAGGGACTTTCCACGAACTATGGAAAACTATGTTTTAGAAGGTGGGTTCCATGGCCTCAATGGTCTTTCCATCACAGTGTCAATTTTGCTAAGGGCTGATGGTCTACTAAGGTCTTCGGGCCTGTTAGAGATGTAAAACATGAAAGAAATGTCAGGTCATCTCTGGGAGGCAGAAACAAGGTAATCTCTGAGGCTTGCTAGCCAGCCAGTTTCACTAATTTATGATTAACACTAAAGGCCTTTTAAAAAGCCATATGGCAACCAACTATTGTAGAAACCTTCATGTATATGTCATATATTTATATGTACATGTATGTACACACACACACACACACACACATACACGAAAGGGATATTATGGAATTATCTTATAGTGGAAAACAATGCCCTAACTAAATATAATATATTACCAAAGAAAACATGCAGCCTTCTGGAACACAGCCAGCCGCAGTGAGCCACCCACTGTCCCCAGAGCTGCTCTGTCCTTCCCAGGAGTCCTGCCAGCACCAAGAACATGCAGTGGTCAGCTCGCACCAGGGACACCCATATGGCTAAAGTCCAGCATCAGAACAAAATCAACTTCCTGAACAGAACACCAACAGCTCAGGCATATGACCTGAAGTGGCCACCCTCTTGTAGCCAGGCAGGACCACAGTAGAGGGACAACAACCTACCCACAAAACCTTTGACCCAAAATTTGTCCTAACTAGGGGTGTGTAGGGATAAAGATAGAGAAGACTGAGGGAAGGGCCGGCCAATGACTGGCCCAACTTGAGACCTATCCCATGCGAGAGAGCGGACGCCTGATGCCATTAGTGACACCCTGCCCCACTTGCAGACAGGAGCTTAGCATAACTGCCTTCTGAGAGGCTTCATCCCCCAGTGGATGGAAACAGATACAGAGACCCACAGCCAAACATTAGGCAGAGGAGTCTTGTGGAAGAATGGGAGGAAGGATTGAGGGAGCTGGAGGGGTCAAGGACACCACAAGAAAACCTACAGAGTCAACTAACCTGGGCCCATGGGAGCTTACGGAGACTGAACCACCAACCAAAGACCATGAATGGGCTGGACCTAGAACCTCTACACATATGTAGCAGATTTATAGCTTGGTCATCATGGGGGCCCCATAACAATTGCAACAAGGGCTGTCTCTGACTCTGTGGCCTGCCTCTGGATCTCTTCTCCCTAGCTGAGCTGCCTTGTCAGGTCTCAATGAGAGAGGATGCATTTAGTCCTGCTGTGCCAGGGTGGTTGGTTCCCATAAGGGACCTCTGCTTCTCTGAGAAGGGGAGGAGGGGGTTGTTAAAGGAAGTGTGAGCAGGTACTGGGAGGAGTAAAGAAAGGTGGGCTACAGCTAGGATGTAAAGTGAATAAATAAATAAAATAATGAAAAACCCAAAAACACCCAGGACTAGGAATGAGTTGCATATTTTTAAGTCATTGGCCAAGGGGTTCTCATAGGCTTTTCAACATATAAGCTGTAGCCAAGGTTATTTGAAACCCTCCACAACCTGAAGTTAAAACTCTGTTGCTGAAGATATCATTTATTTATGTCATAGAACATGGAGAAACTAAGGTGGTGCCGACCAGAAGTTTCACTCTACTGATAAATGCTCTTAGTGCTGAAAGGCATTGTATGTGTTCTGGAGGAGAAAAGCAGTCCTCATTCTCACCCCTGTGAACCCTGTGAACAGGACTGTCACAGCAGCCTGCATGTAAGGGACGCTGCAGCATTAGTGGCATGGAGGTTACAGGAGTAATCAAGCTTTAAAGCCTACCCTATGAGATGGAATCCATCCGTGCCACTGTTAGTGGAGTAAAGAACCTCACATTAGATAGGTCACGGGCCCTCCGGGGAAACCTACGACTCTCATCTCACTAAATGAAAATGGCAATAAAATGACTCTGGGTGACACATTGCTATATATACAGATCAGAGCATTGCTCAACACTCATTAGAGAAGCTTCTTGCAGTAGATGGCAATTAAGGAATTGGTGAATGCCTTTCTAGGGGACATAATTCAACTCACCAAATGGAGCTCTAAATTTAAAAACATGAAATCTCAATTATTGATACACACACATAATCAAATTAAGAGATGTCACAAAGGCATATTGGGTCAGTTAAATTTCTAGAGGAAAAGAACTTAATGGAACAATAGCAAACCTCCTCCACTTAGGTTCTATGATACAACTATTAAGACAAAGATAATTTAATTTTAAGGACACACTTCATATCCAAGTTATAATAACCAGTATGCTGGAAATTCTATTGAGATACCTCATAAAATGACATTACTGTATAAATGGAAAAAAGTTCTTTACTTGCTGACTATTCATCACCAACTGCCTAATCCCAGCCTAATCACAGCATCACAACTTTCCATCACACAGAACAAAGCTCACACACAACACTTGTATCCTGTTTCATTTACGAAGACCATTGTTTTTCTATTTCACACTTTCAGACCACATTGCTCAAAGAAATGGTAAATGAAATCAAGCTTGATAATCAAAGAAGTTGCACAAATGACATGAGAAAATAATTTGGTTTGAGAGGCAAAGACAGTAAATCACAACTTCAGGGCTGCGAACGATGCAAGGCGCACACTCGAAAGCAATTTCGTTTCTGAAAACCACGGGGCTCCAGCAGCTTACCAAAGAGCAAGAGCAACACATTTAGTTTTTGTGAGGACTGAATACGAATGAGTTGAGGAATTCCACTTCTACACAGGTACCTCTTAACTCCCTGGATAGAGATGGACTCACCACACCTTCGTGTAGCCCCCTTTAAAATACAAAACAGAATTTTTGCTTTCCTTTTTGTCCATGTGTTCAGAGAACCGGGCTAATGTCACGTTGCCTAGGGTAATCTGGATGCCTTTGTTCCCCTGGAAGAAACAAGTCCCCCTTTAGCTAAAGGTTTTCTGCTTCTGCCTGCTCAGCACTGGCACAGCAAGGGTGACAGTCTCATAGAAAAAAAGCTCGGGCACTCACTCCCAGGGCTTGGCGATCCTCCAGCACTGACATCCTAAGCCCTGTGTGAACTTAGGGCCACAGGATCAGACTGATGCTAGTCTGTGCAGATGTGGCGGCTGCTTTTATTACTCAGTGCTGTAATTCATTGCTTCTCAACCCACTCTACATTTTAATGGCCAAACACGGAGAAGCAGCATATCACTTGTTCTAAAGGAAGTAGAACTTATATGTAAAATTCTATAAAATGACGCAGTGAATCAGAGCAGGTTTGCAAGAAAAGTGAGCATATAGTTAGAAAAAGATTAGAGATAGCATTTTTATAAATGTATCCTCTCACTTTTTATTTTTTCATTCTTCCTAAGTAGTATTTGTTTTTCGTGAACCAAAAAGTATACTTAGTTGCTTTGGCAGTGGAAAAATACCTTACATTATTTGGTTGGTAGCCAGAAATAAATAGTGTAAGATTTGTAAGCCTTCATGAAATCCTACTTCTTTCCAAAAATTGTTTAAGGCAACAGAAATTGCCTGCATCTTTATTCCTCAAAGGAAAAAATAACAACAAAAATATTCAGACCACAGTTACAGAAGAAGATATCATACCACTGAATGCTATCTAGTTTGTAAGACTTTAAAATACTCTCTATTTGCCTCTACACTTAAAATTCTTCTGGCTACTTAGAAAATAAATAAATTACAGTGAGGTTCACTTGATAACCATTATTTCATCAACAGAAAAGATAAAAACAAAACTTTCATCTTTGTCTTATTTACATTTTACAACGAAAAAAAAAAGGTCAGAACAGAGCTAATTAAAAAACAAAATAAAACTGAACTAGCAACACTTGGAGGCAGAGGCAGTCAGATCTCTGAGTTTGAGGCCAGCCTGGTCTACAGAGTGAGTTCCAGGACAGCCAGGGCTACACAGAGAACCCCTGTCTTAAGCCTCACCCCTCCCCCTGCCAAAAAAAAAAAACCTGATATAAAATGCAGTTTAACTGTCTTAAGAATCCAATTGGTGTGAAAATCACAAGTGTTTCTATGAATGGGTATTAAGCTACATCAATGGCCAAAGGGTGGACAAGGCTGATTTTTGTTGTTCTATATGAATTAATGAGGAATTAAAATGCTGGGCATTTAGAAAAACGCAAACATGGAAAGATGATGCATTTTGCTACACGAAAGTAGAGAATTGCCTGTGGGTGTGTGGTGGGGAATGTTGGGAAGATCTAAGGACAGCAACGACTCAGGGTCCACACAATTTTTGAGACAAGTCCACCCAATAGTGACAAACCTAAGCTTCATCTTCCAGTTGAACATTGACTTCTTTCTCACACTTATTTCGTTCATTTTTCTAAAAAATGACACACAAATAGTACCTACTGGCTTTATAAGAAAAATTAATGACTCCATTTCCTCAAGTAAAGCATAACAAACATGAAGAATTATGTCCTGCCTGTTGGAAATTTAGTTCACCTTCTAATTTCCTAGCAAAGGGAAAAATAAGGGTCATTCTTTTTATCGTACTATGGCCTATGCTATAACTATCAACAAAGAAGGAAACTAAATGTATGCCTACAATTATGCAAGGGCTTTCCATTCTCTCTTCTACCAAGTCAAGTACAATTAAAAACCAGTTTCCTAATTACACTATAGTCTTTGAGTTCAATGAACACAAATGAAACAAAAAGAGAGAAAAAGTATTGAAGAAGGGGAATGGAAGAGGATGGGAAATAGAAGGAAAGGAAAGGGGAAAGGAGGGAGAAGAAGCACAGGGGAGAGGAGAAGAGAGAAGAGAAGGCCAGCCCCAAACAAACATGAGAGTCAAGAGCCTAAATATGATGGTTAAGAAAACAGATTCAGAGAAAAGACACTGCTGGGACACGTGGGAGAGAAGAAAAGAAAGGAGACTGAGGGGCTCTAGGAGGAAATGCCTTCTTGCTCACATGAAGGGAGGGACTACTCTTCAAAGTGAAAGAATTAACTAGGAAAGAGAGGCCAGGGCAGAGAGATAGGACAGGAAACAGCAGTGATCTGGCTAACAGGAACCCTTGGGCGAGAATCCTGTAGTTGTGAGCCCAGGTGAGTGGATGCCTGATATTTCCTGCTGACACGTTCAATCACCAGGGTTCAGATATCTAAATGAAATTCAGAGCAGCTACTTATCTTTCAAAACACTAGATTTCACTTACTATTATAGCTGCTATTGTACAAACACTAAAAATTTGAAATGCAAACTATGAGATAATTGGTGAGAATTTAAAAGTTTGCAAGGCCAAGCCATTTTGGCCAGATGGCTTTTTGAAATTTTGGAAATATCAAACTCATAAATGTCACAGGGTGTAAGAATTCAGAACATTCCCATCTGCCTAAACAAAACAACAAAAATGATTATTCCACGTTTATGCTGACAATGAGTCCATACTGTTCTCACAGATATTAGGAATGATTGGTTTCTTGAAAAGAATTTTTTTTAATCTCCTAAAAGGGCAATTATGTAACAAGTTGGGTCACATCAAATAAAAAATGTTTACCTGACAGAGATGGTGGAAACGGTATCAGCACTGTCACTTCTAACTGCAATGATCTTTACCTACACATGATTATCCAACTGTCATGGCATGGATGGAGAAGAGGAAGAATAAAAAAGAGACAAATTAACACTTAAACAGCTTTATCTCCCCTAATATTATTACATTTGAAATCTGAATTTCAATGAATTAATTTTAAGGATGTAATTTATCTGCTTAGAAATAATACTATATATTTTTATTTCTCAGATGAAAATAATTTTGTTCATTTATATGCCTCCATACATATATTTCCCTTCTAATCACTCACAGACAATTCTATCAAATCTTTGTAGAAAATATTAATAACATATTATAGATTATTACAGTTAATTCATAGTATGCTACAATTACATTTAATATATCGCTGTTGTTTCTCTATTTCACCTCCTTAAAATGCATGCCTCAACTCTACAGGACAAGTCTCAGAACACCTCCCTTGGCTACAGTTTTCCAATCCCTCTCTTTATCTGTACAAGCCCAGAGCCTACATATGGTGTTCGACAGCTGTGTGCACTGGTGAAGGACCCGATGACGCAGATATCAAAAGCCACAACACACAGAGGACGTCACAGGGAGGAAATGTGAATGTTTGCCAATAACAGATAAATTCTGACTGTCATGGAAAATGGCAGAGCGGAAATAATATCTCCTGTTTTTCAAGTGAAGGATATGGTTAGTAGTTACTAGGTTAGTAAGCATGTTACCATTTCCAAATTTGGGGAGAAATTTTTTCAGTTTTAGAAACATATGGGTCACCTGCTAAACTACAGGTTATAATTAGGTCTTTACTTTAATAGGGTGCTGGTGAGATCAGTGACTCGGATCTAAGAAAAACAGTTGATCACCAAGGCCTTAGACTGTATTACTCACCCTTGTTATAAGAAGTGTAGAATGTAGAGGAGACCTTGTCAAACATGGAAAGAGCACATCTAGAACATGTTTTGGAGAACATATTTCTAAGAAGAGGAGCAAAATGCTCCCAAGGAAAACAACTGGCATTTCAAGACAAATCTCTCAAAACAACTCACCGCTCCTTGGACACACAAACAAGCAGTTTTGGTTGTCAGATTAGCTGCCATCAGGAGGTAACATGGAGTACCAGGAAAGCTCTCTTCCTATGTCTCAACGCTTCTCTTCTGCAATCCATTTCAGTTCCAAAACTAGCTACTCAAGGAGTGATCTACACAAGCAGATCCTCAGCCTTTCATTTTTAAAAGAAATAGAGACTGGAGGTCTAATTATTGGACATATATCATGTGGTTTAAATGAAAAGTCTCTTAACATTTGGCTGGAATTTTCCAACAGGATCAGCCCTATTCAATCATATCAAGGAACCCTGTCAGTAAAACTTCAGGAGGGAACTGAGAGCTCATTAATAATCCCATTTCTTCCTGGAATCCAGGACAAAGACCAAACAAATTATTATCCAAAATCCTGCATTTACTCTTTGGTGAATTCAAAGCCTTGCCTTGTACCCAAGGCAGGAAAGGGTATTTAATGAAAAATAAATGAGAGAAAAAAACTAGGCTTCTAAAGACCGTGGAGTGTGGTCTTCCTTTTAAGAAAACTGGTAAGGAGGAATGACAAATCCAAATATCTATCTAGGGTTACTTTCCTCTACTACAGCAGCAAAGGACTGAAGTGATGATCTCCTGATCGATTCTAATAGTCTATAATTAAGAGTTTACCTTATTCATTTATCAAAGTGATCGGGTTAGGTGCTAAAACTATTATTAATTCGGGGCAAGCAAGATGTGCCCATGAGCTAAGGAACCTGCTGCCAAACCTGAAGTCTTAAATTCAGTTCCTGGGTCCAACAACATAACAGAAAGAAAGAGAACTAATTCCTTAAAGTTTTTCTCTGGCGTCTACACATGCACTATAATACACACCCACACTCACACACACACAGGAGGCAGGGAGGATATATATGTAAGTAAAATGTAATAAGTTTATCATATTTAATAAAAGTTTAAATTATTGCTACTTTACAAGTTAAACAGCTTTGTATCTATTACATATATGTTAAAATCTAACTCTCATGTTAAAGGATGGTTTTAGTACCTCTATCATAACTTTGCTGTAAAAGTTATACTTTGTTACTTGTTTTCACCTAAATTTTCTTCTTTATAAACTTTAAGAACTAGGTATCACTCAGCCTTTGAGAACACACACTTCTGTAGACACTTGTTATCATCATCTAGGACTGGATATTAGTTTGAAATTAAACCCCAATTCTAATTCAGACTTAAATTTCACATTAAACTGTTCCAAAGAAGGAATATTTGTGTGTATATGTGTGTATATACATATATGTATACATATATACATATATTGAACCCACCGCTAATTACAAAGAACATAAAATAGAAGAGTCCTATACAACCAATTTTCAGTTGTCCTTTATCTGTCTTTCTTCTTCCAGGTCTAGTGACCATTGTTTGACAAAAAACAGCTTATTTGGAATAAAATTAATATAAAAATCAAAATTCTCGCCATTCATAGTAGTAGAGATATAACAAATGCCTGCATAAATCCCACAAACTCAACAAACTGATACAAACAGTTTGTGTGAGTGAATCAGAAAACAATGCAACAAGTTGAGTAAATGTTGATATTTTCCTTTTTTGAGCAGATCACTGCAATTAACATCTACTGTGAATTTATAAGAATTTGGTTAGGAAATAATTCATGTTAAACAGAGGTTCTCAACATCATTAACAGAGACTGAGAAACTGGGCCAGCACGCATGAGAACATACACCATAGAGGTCATGGGTGTTAATGAGAAAAAGAGCATTTATTAGCTTTCAATTTAAAATACAAAGCCCTTCTCTCTCAACGGTTTAAAATGGGACAATGTTCCCTACCTGAGGACAGAAAAAGGCGGTGCCCTCAATTAGATGAACAACACTCCTGGATCCAAACTTTTATCATGGTCACTGAAATTCATCATTGAAATTGTATTTTTACATCCTGACATCTGTGTTGCTTTGCAAAGGAAGCTTGTGAACATAACTTATCACGCACTATGCCCTGTACTGGAATTTTTTTTTTTACGTTTCCGATACATAATATTTTACATGGTAGCCAAAGTGGCATATTATGTAATTTTTGTGTGAAATCTATATATTATGGAAATATCCCCTCTGATGTAGGTAGCTAAAAGCACCTACATCACTTTAATTTTAAACTACAGAAAGAATGCCTACCCAGTTCACATTTTAAAAAAAAGAGAAAAAGCAAATAGTTATTGCTTAGCAATTTATCTTTCCTCCTGATTTTTCTCTTATACTGGTTGCAAAAGAAGGTATGAAAATGGCATTCACAATGAATGACATAGAAAGTGATGTTCAACCTCAACCGGAGATTGAGTCAGAACCGCTCTATGACCGGCCATCATGAGGCAGTCCACAGTGAGGAAGTGCGTTCCCATTTTACACAGCTACTGAAGCAATGTGTCTGTGTCCCAGAAAGAAAGCCACCAGAAGCACAAACTCCATCTAGTCAAAGCTCTACAAGACTTCTCTAAATCCACTCCCTGCCACACCCTTTTCTACTCTAGCAATGTAACTCACATCCTGCAATGCTGTCAAGTAAGATTCAGTGACAAAACTAACAAGATATCCACCTTGTAAGGTGACTACTGACAAACCCACCCTCATATATTCAATGCTGGACACATGAAAAACCAAACTATGAGCACAAGTCAGGATATGTGTGTTGTTTGTACATTTGCCAGCACATTATGTGCCGGCCTCTCCCTGAAGAACCACTTATTCCTCTTCCTCCAGTGTGTCCAAGTCAGCGCGCACCGCAGCTGTGAGGATCAGCAGCGCTCACAGTGAGCTTCCAATTGGAAAGCCAGTTAGACGTGAGCTGTGCAGTCGGGAGGCTCCGGTAAGGGAGAAACGTCTCTTCTACAGAGAGCCACCATAATGCAGACAGACAGCGGTTCAGAAGCAGCCTGCGCACACCACAGGGGCTCAAGGCTTCTCTCTCCTGAGCATCCCTGTTTTTCCACTTCTATTCCTTTATTTTTTCAGAATGCAAAAATTTTAATTGTGAAGTATGTGAGGTGTGTGTGTGTATGAGGGAGAGAGAGAGGCAAAGATAGAGAAACAGAGAGAGAGATGGGGAGGGAGGAAGGGAGAGGGAGAGAGAAGCATTGTGTAAGCAACTGGACATCAGGTGGGTCTGAGCTCTCCTTCCCCCTGTGGGTCTCGGGTATTGAGCTTAGGACATCAGCCTTGGTGGGAGGCATGTCTACCACCTAAGCCACCTCACCAGGCTCTGTTCTTCTTTACTGTACAAAATACTTACTGCTACTTATTGGAGGACTGGTAAAGTATAATCTACGAAACCACAGAAAGTAGAACTTCTCACTGGCCATGTAAATGAACGTGAGCCCAAGCAGGGAACTGCTGAATTGGATTATATTAGAAGAAAAATTTTCACAAAAGCAAATGGAACCTCTTCTCATTTAGTCAAAGACATGTCCACAGTGCTCCACTCTGCTCTCTTGTTTAGTAATACCGGGCAAACAGTGGTGAGCAATACATAGGCCCAAATGGAACTTGAAGTCTTGCAGAGGAGAAAGTTATTCATCAAACCATCACCAAATAAATAAATACAAGTTGTGGTCAGTACTTTGAAGGCAAACTGAGTCCTGTTTCAGAGGGACCTGATTTGAACTCTAAGTCCAGTGAGGATTCCTCTGAGGGTAGGGACAGAAAGAGGCTGTCACTAACAAAACAAAACAAAACAAAACAAACACAGAGCCTTTGAGCCAGAAACATGCAGTAAAGTGTCAAAAATGAAAAGAAGGAATTTAGGCATGGTGTATTAGAAGAGGGGAAATGAGAGAAAAGACTGAGAATTGGGACAAATGACATACTCAGGCCAACTTGAGCATTTGTTTCTCCATTAAACGAAAAGAAACTGGGTAGAGTCTGGCATACAGGCACACGTCACCTACGTACTAGAGGACTGTCTCATGCTGTGCAAATTCCATAACATCACTGATTCCATTAGGAAGGTGTGATTGGCAGCGAGAGGATGAAAAGCATGGAAAGAGGAGGCAACTATTGAGTCTAGGTAGCTCAAGAATCAAGTGAGAGAGAAAAGTGTGTGGAATGATGGCTGTCACACAGTAAACAGCACTTCTCTTGTAGCGTATCACATGACGGAAGTCAGAAGAGACTGAGTCACAAATGGATCCTAGATCCTTGGCGTACAGCTGGTTACTTTATTCACAAGGAAGAAATTGTACAAGAGGAGAATAGTCTAAAGGTCACCTTCTACATGACTGTATTTGAGGTGCCTTCATGGCAATTGAAAGGTGCACACAATGACGTCACACGCTGAGAGGCGAGACCCAGGCTACATGAGTGTCTCTGGGAAGCAACAACATAAAAATACAACGAAGCCATAAGTATAGATGGGATGAATGAAGGCAATCCTTAGTTCCATGTGTTTTATACATTAGCTTTACATTGAAAGATTATTTCTTTGTTCAAATAAATTTTAATAACATTGACATTGGAAAAGCCTCATTAAAAACAAAGGGAAGAGAAAAACATGTTTGATGCACTTCCTGAGCAACATTAAACGGTACCCTGAATTGTGCTGGCTTGGTATAGGCCCTGTATGACAGGATGTAATTATAAACATGTCACAGATGGCAAGTTCCCATTGTCTGAATAATAAAGGAGTCCCTCTGGGTGCATATATGGATCATTTGAACCAATAAAACCAGTGATTCCCAAATAAGATGCTATAGGAATGGTGTGTCCTATAGATGAATCATTAGGTGAAGTCTCTTACTTGCTCTCGGGGTATCAAGTAAGCATGGGCTGAATGCTGCATCTGGTAATTAGAAATGCTTAAGCAATATTAAAGAGGTTGTTAGAATCATGAGCCAGTTCCCGTTAAAGAGTGCAATACTGTGAAGTAGAATCTGGAGTAGGTGGAGAACCGATCTATAAAACACAAGGGCAAAGACACATTAATATTAATAAGTAAAAGATATTATTCCAAATGATCACTTGAAAAATGTGGCTTTGAGGCAAATGAAAGGCTTCTCGTGGACATATCGCCTCATTTCCATTCAAAGCCCACTCTGAGTAGACAATTTAAACATGTAAGCTCTAAACAGCCTGTCTTAGGAGACCCTAGATGAACAGCAGCAAAATCGAATATGTTTCTAGAGAAAAAATATTCTGAAGAATACAGAAAATTAGGAAAAAGTTATGTGATACACACATAGATAAAACATTTTTAAGTAACCAAAAATGTTAGCAACTCAAAACAGATAGTTCTACATTGTTAGAGATTTTTATGTGAATTAGAAGGAAAATAAAGTTGAATATGCAATTCTTATTTTTAGCATGAGAAATTCTCGGCTGTCCTTGAGGTTCACGGAGCCTTTTTTGTATCATGTAGGCTTAGCTTGGTCTGAGGGAGGCTAGGGAAAACACATTGGTACTAAAGTTGGTCCCAACCTTTGACTTTGGGGTTTCTGTTTCCTGAATTTAAAGAACAAAAGTCAAGGACTACAAAGGTAAGTTTCAAAAAGAAAGTAACTATAGGTCTGTAAGGGAAAGAGAAACAGACAGAAACTGACAGGTGAGGGGGACTGTGATACCCCCAAGCTGCCGACAGGGGGCTTTTTAAAGGGCTGGTGCAGCAACTGGACAAGCTGGGAGGAGGCCTCTGAAGGGGTCAGGAGCCCTTTCTGCCCCAGTCACCTCCCCATGTGCACCCAGGCAGGAGCCCGGAAGCACAACTGACTTGACCTCTGGCATCCTGCCTCCTGCAAGGACAAGCTCAGAACTGCTGCTTTGAGGTCCTGTGGGACCAGTTTCTATCTCCTATTCTCACCATTTTTTTTCTAGTAACTTCTGTATGAAAATAATAAGTTCTGCAATATTTTAATATTCAAGGATTCTGAAAACATCACACTAAGTGGAAGAGGCAACTCGCAAGAGGTTAAATAAATACTGCATGATTCTTTTTATGCTAAATAGTAAAAACAGAAAAGTCAGAGAAACACAGTAACGGACATTAGTGCTTACTACGGATAGAAGAGAAACGGGCGGAATGCTAATGGCACAGGCTTTCTTTGTGGGGTGATTAAAAAATTCTGCAGTTCTCTAGGGAGTATGTTTGTACAACTGTGTAAAGATACAAGTCAATGAATTGTAGATTTTATTAAAAACATACTGTATGAATTATAGCTCAAAAAAGTTATTTTTAAAGTACGTGATAACAGTTTTCATCTGGAGTAAAAATACTGACAACATGCTAACCTGAAACAGTGGTAATGATGTGTGTCTTTTACGCTTCACAGAAACCATTTTGCATATTTATTCCTTTCATATTTGCTGATTCTAGAAACTGCTTCTAGGAGGAGAGGTAATGTGGCAGTTGTTGCCAAATGTTTGCATTAATTTATAATCAACTGTTTTTAGTTATCTAGCAAAGATACAGGTGTTCTTGACGCTTCATATCTAACGCTCTGAATTCCCAAAACTACCTCCATCAGATTAGCACTTTACTAATCCCAGAGGAAACCCTAGAGGTAATTTATCTGGACTAAGGTTGCAGATGGTGAAAAGTCATAGAGATGCAATATAGCTCTAGAGAGGCTGTCTCTACAGATCATGCTTCTAACTACCTGCTATGCAAGTGCAATAATGAAAATATTTAAAAAAGCATTTTATGAGAAACCCAAAAGGTAGTTATGCAGAAGATATCACAAACATATCCCCAGGGAAGAAGAAGAAAACACCAACACCAAGTTCTTCACATTCTAAAGAGTCTGGCTTGCTATACAATTTCCAGCTATAACCCCTCGCTGGATGTCAGCTTTGATGGAAAATGTGCTGCGGAATGCTGCCAGGGATGCGAAGAATCTCTGTTGTAGATACAGAAAAGCTGAACCTGTCAGAGCTAGGCCTCAGAGCTCAGTGGTAGAGTGTTTGTCTAACGTGCACAAAGTCCTGATTTGTTTGATCTCTAACACTGAAAAAACAAAGAATTAAATCTTTTCATAAAATATAAGGCCAGAAAATTAAATATATTCAAATATAAATATATGAAATCTATATATAAATATGTATATTAAAGCCAATAAAATAAAATGCTACAGATTTCTTTACAATCATCTCTATGTAAGTAGAAGGGATTGTTTTTTGTTCAAGACAAATTTTGGGTGAGATACATTGCACATACAACTTATTAAGTTTCAATTTAAAGCAACCATAAAACTTTTAGGTATTCTATGTGCCATAAAGTAACATAGTACATGTCAATGTCCAGATACCAAATAAGAGGCAGAATTTCATTTTACCTTTTATTTTCACTTGATTCACAGTACCAGCTTCATTTGACTTCATTCTGCTACACCTCACCTCATTGTATAGCAATTCTCAGGAAATTCAGAATCTCATTCATGACACTAAAACTTTCATGACATGTAAACTTTCCATGGTTACAAGAGTTGATACAAATCCACCCAAGACACGTGCTATCTGTTTTGTGATCCCAAGTAGCCCCTCTTAGCATACATCCAGACAATCGTTTATTTTCCCAACCATTTCCAAGATACCAGCTCTATTCTCATTGCCACCAGCCTCCCTGAGAAGGCTCCTGTTCTGGCACAGGACAATGTCCCTCCACTGTTAAAGAGGGCAGTGCTGCCTGATGCAATAGTCCTGAGACAAACCACTCAAGCTATTAGTAGGGACTTGAGCCAAGTCTCCAAGTGAATCCTTAGGACTGAGTCTGGCAGCCCTCTATTTAACTCACTTGGTAACTGGGCTGGATTTGCCTTTAAACATGAAACAAAACCAGCTGAGAAGAGGCAAGATTTGGGTATTTTCTGTGCTTTGTTTCACCACCAAACAGTCACAATCTTCATTGTTCCATAATTTTGCATTCTTAAAGTAAAAATAGTCCCTGCATAAATACGCATAGTTATCTACAGACATGCTTGTGGATCTATTTATTTATGGAAGAAAACAGAAATTCACTGTTTTTCTTCTTCATCAGAAAAAGGACTGTACTTTTTTATGTCACCCTGCTAATCTTTCCAAGGCATTGTTTTTTCTCTCTGGTCTCTGGGTAGATTACTTCCAGCTCTTCTGCATGGCATGCAAATATGACCAACTGTGCCATTTCATTAGTCACAGTCCATTCCAGATGCCTGGGGAGACTGTCAGTACTGATGACTTTCACTCTTCAGGAAAAGCTGTTAGCTACCCAAGTGCCTCCATGCCTGCTATGTTAGGGCCCAGATGCTGGAGAGAAAACTGCTGCCCAAATTCTTGAGCAAGCTGTAGTGTGGCTCCTAAAAAACAAAGAACTACTATAAACACCTGAAAATGGAAATGAACTGTATCAATCTATATAATGCCCGGACAACCCTCCACTGTAAACACAGAAGGCTAAATTAACATTTTATGGGCTGAAACAGAAATGCATAGAAGAAGGCCTCAGTTTTACTGATACCCATTGGGGTTACCGACTTTGTATTGTACAAGTTCTGGTTTCTTTAAAAGCTCAGTTATGCTATGTAAATATGCTTTTGTTTTAATCCCAAGTATGGGATATGGGACTGCCTTACTTTATTCAAAGCTGATAGTCACCTCATGTGGGATATGGTCTTTGCCAGTGTGGTCATCTCTGACAGCTGCAGATAATGGGATTCTGAGGACTCTGAGAGGGTATAAATACGAGAGCCCAAGAGAAAATGAACGTTTTGAGGAGACAGCTGGAGGAGAAAGAAGGCTGCTTGCTCCTCCTGCGGCGTTTGCAGTTTGCTGTTCCTAGACTGCCAGATATCAAGACGACCAAGAGTGGTGTTTTCCCAAAGAGCCTGACAACCTTAACTAGCTGGAACTAAGTCTAAAGAGGTCTTTTCCCTTCTAACCTTCTCTCCTCCTAGGGTTGGGGACTGGAAAGGAGGTAGAAGTTTAAGGAACCCCAAATAAAATTTAAAAAGTGATGCCTACAACTTTGTATTTATTCCAATGTCTAGGAAAACAAAACAAAAAAACTTACCATTCAGCTTATGTAAAATTTAAGGCATAGAGAAATAATCTTAGAGAAAATATAAGGATTTATTCAACAAAATCCAACACCTGGGAAACTTTTTCTCCCCAAGCATTCCAATTTCCTTAATAAGAAATTGTAAACAGACATGAGAAAAAGAAAGATACAAAAACAGGAACTGGTCTATAGATTTTAAAATATATTTGGATAACAACAACAACAAAAAAATCCCTGTGTAATATGTAGCAGTATCTGCTGTGAATTATAGCAGTCCTACTTGAGCTGTGGCAGTTGTTTCAAGAATCCTAGCGGATCCCTAATACCATAGATAATATTAAGCCTATACGAACTTTTTTTTACTAAAATTACACACATAAATTTTAACAGCTAGTAATAACAAAATATCAAAAACAATAAAAAAATTAAACCAATTATAACAAAATGCTATCATTATACAGTTGGTATCACATATTGCGCTTTGTGGGCATTAGTAACTACAGTAAGTAAATTTAACACAAATATGGAGACACTGAGATGGTAAATGTAATGACTGCCACAGCTGAGTGACTAACAACGGACTGTCACACAGTGTGGATATACTAGGCACAGCAGTGAGCCACATTCAGGAGAGATGAGGCAGATCTGACGGGTGCCATCACAATATTCAAAACACTATGCAACCCCCAAATCATAAACTATAGCACTTTTTATATAATATTCTATCTTTAGTCTTCCATTTAGTAGTCACCAGACCACAGTGAATAAGTAAAATTGTAAGAAAATTTTAACAAATTAATTACACTTTAAAACTATTGAAGTCTATCCATTTTCTTCCTGTTGAGCTCTTCCCCTTACCAACCTATTTCCTCTGTTTTCACTACCCTGTCTTCTAGGTCTAAGTTCCCCTCAGGCTCCTCCCACTTGTGCAAAGCCTGATGCTCACTCCTCCCTGGGGGCCTATCTCCATTAATTGTGGGCACAATCACAATTCAGTGTGGTGTTTGTTTCTTACACTGGCAACTGAAGTAAATCTTTATTTATGTTACCAGTACAAAAAAAAAAAAAAAAACCCAAACCAAAAAAAAAAAAAAAAAAAAAAACAGCTACAGAGATCCAGGGTGATTTCGTTGTCACCCTCCTTAATAAATGAGTCACCTCAACTCAACCCATAAAACTCCTCACAGGAAGCAACAGATCCCCGCAGATACTGTGCCTGCCAGGTGCACAAGCTGGTACATCCTTATTAATAAACAAGTGACACTATTTCATCTTCAACTCCCGAAGAGAAAAGAAACCTGTCCCTTTTATCCTTTCATATAATCTCTCTCCTCAGACCTTTCCTTAAATTATTAACTATCTGTTCTGGAAAGTGATTCCACAAGTTAGGAATGGAATGCTATTGTTAGTATTCTAGGACATATCACACTGCTAGAGAAATAGGAGACAGCAAAATCAGAGCAGGAAAAATTAGTTTGCATGAGTAAATGAGTGGATAGATGGAAAGATGCCCAGGTATCAAGCACCAAAGCAACATTTGTTTTCTGGAGGTCGTTGGATACAAAAAAAAAAAAAAAAAAGAATACTATGTGCAGAAAGTACATCTCTTTAAAGTAGTATAATATATATTTGGAAATTATGACTCTTAGCATTTAGCTTATTATCTAACTTGAATAGAATGATCTTATCAAAGCAACATAAAAAGTCATCATGACTTTGGGAATTTTAAAGCAGATGAATTTACAGGTACTCAAACTTCTCTGTCATAAAAAGTATTGGGAGCTTGTCTCCTCTAAAGGTGGCATTTTCTTTTACTGTTGTGGCAGGCACACACTCTAATAATGGGCACTATTGCAGACAATTAGTGGAGCATTGTAGTCTGACTTACAACAGAAATGACTAGCTCAACTTTTTCCAAAGCAATCTTGACTCTCTAAACTACCGCACTGCTAAATGATGTTTTGATTTATAATATACACTAAACTATACCTAAGTGTTCCTGCTAAGGATGGAATTATGCCAATTCATATACAAACGTATTCCTGACCCGGCAAAATCAGTGACTTCTGGAGCCATGAGATTTCACCTTAATAATGCCTATCTGCGAAACATAGAACATTTAAAATTGTAAATGAGAAAGCATTGAACTTCTATAAAGTATATATCAACTTTAGGAAGAATTGTACTTACCTTTTCATGAGAACCATATATTTTCTTTATGGTCTCCACACAATAACCAGACAAATTTGTGAAAGTTACCAAGTCTAGGACACTATAAAAATCAATTTTTCATTGACTGACTGCTCATATGCACTCAGCATGAATGATTACCTCATTACGCGCTGGAGAGGTTTTTCCTTACTCCACACCCCATTGTACCAAACCCAGCTAGATGAAGCAGAAACAAATTCATATTTCCTAACACCTATTCGAATGCTTTGGAGTAGAAACTGCACTGAAGATCATCTTCCCATTTCATCAAATTATTCTCCCCGTCAGGTTCACACTAACAAGGGCCTCGTGTATCACTGCCTTTTCTTTTTATGGAGAAAGAAAAGAATCCCCACTAATTTCACAGTACAATGATTCATTCATTACTTAATCTTGTTTCCTAGTCGATTAAAATCAAAGATGCATGTGCCCTGTTGTACCATGTTATTATATTCAGTTGTTGGCTCAAAAAATGTTTAAAATGGAATTAAACTATTCCAAAACGCCTGTAATAGATATTTGTAAAGCCCTGTTCCCTTATCTTTAGACTCATCTTGCACGGACTGATGGATTGCCAGCTCATTTCTTTAAAGTCCCACTAGAAACACAACTGATGGCAAACACTAAGGAGGAAAGCTATCAGGTTCTACACACATTTTTTATTTTCACCAGTGGGGAATGCAGGCATCACGAGAACAACAGAACTTCATTTTTAAAAATAACAAGAAATGAAATGTCAGAAGGACCAAATTTCTGCATGAAAAGGCTTTTATCAGTAAGACCATTGTATAATTGAGTATTAGTTTCAGAAAACAACTAAAATGATTATGGTATATCAATACAGGTAAGAGAAAAAAAATTTAACCAGAATGTAGATCTTCATTCTGGAACATTAGTTGCTCTGCACTAGAGAGAGGCAAAGATCCTTAGTAGAAAATCAAGTTCACTGGGGATGGCAGAGCCATGGAAATTGTCAGGGATCCAGTATTACTAACATGTTATCTTGAAAGAGAAACAGTGGTAATGATTCCGCCTTCCTAACCAGAATCTGGGTGAAATGCTTTCTCTATTCCTGAGTTTGCACTGTTTCCTGGAGCAGAGTGCTGATATCATTGCCATGTGGCCTTTCAGTGGAGATGGAAATGTAAGCCTGAGACAACACTGCAGCCCAATACGAGCAGATCCGTACATCTGCTTGGATGCCATCGTGGTGAAAGCATCAATGGCAATCGCCTACCCACTAGAAAAACAAGTTCCCCATTGGCCATTTATACTGTAAAATAAATTAATTTACCTTCTTCTTGGCTGTTGCTGGTTTTTTTTTCCTATGTGGTTCCATAAGTTGGGCCAAATACAATACGATTTAACAATAGATAAAAACAACAAAAAAACTATCTTCTCATCCAGCCTTTCCCCAACCCATAGGAAATGCCAGCATGATCTGGAAAGATTCTTTGACTAGACAACCTTATGAAATCTTCTGTCTCCTCTCCACATACTTATGATATGACACATATGATATGTATGCACATATCATACAGCCATCCATGCTTGATGTTGAACTAAGACAGTCTACACAATTTTAAACTTTCCAATGTTCTTTGGCATGACTTGAAGTATATACAAAGTTTAACCACAGAGAACACATCTGCAAGTACCAATCCAGACACCCCACAGGCACCACCGCAACTCACTGTCCCTCTTCACGCAGTTAACCACCAAGTAACACTCTGGATGAACTTTGCCTGTCTCTGAACTCACGGGAGTGGAGACATACAAAAAACACTCTCAAATCTGACTCTTGGGTTCCAAAATATGCCTCTGAGATTTATTCCCAATGTTTGGGTCATAAGTTTATTCGTTTGTTTGTTTTTGCATTGCTCTACAGATCTTGAATTTATTCCACCAATGTATTAATCATGTACTAGACCAACATTTCAAGAGTTCCCCATTGGACATTATTGAAAACCATGTTCTTACCGATCCATCTCCGCACACTGTTTCGCTGAGCACATTCTTAGGACGGGATCCTGGGTCATAACAGATCCTAAGGCTGACTTTAAAACTGACTGACAAATCTTCAACCAGCATCTACAAAGTGCAGCAACTCTGTTCCCCATGTTCCAAAAATACTTTAAATGGCTTCATTAGTAAGATTGCTTTAGTCACACGGGGTGGTGGAAGCATGACAAATTCTGAGCTCAGACTTGACTTTCCCATGAGTAGCAGAGCTGTTTGTGTCCATTTCCATGAAAACTGCTAATCACGTTATCTTGTTGTTATGGATTAGTAGTTCTTGTGCTTGTTCTCTGAGACAAAGTCTCATATAGCCTGGGATAGCTCAAACTCTGTGTAGACAAAGTTGACTTTCAACTTCAGGCAGACTTCAGCCTCCACCAGCAAGGACATGGACCATCGCGCCCACTTTATGACTATGATGAGATCCAGGAATTAGTCTATGCGAGGCAGCGCTACCGTAAGTTAGCTACACCATCAGCTCTGAATTAGTAGCTCTTCATTCAAAGCTTGAACTCTTCTCAGGCTTTTCACTGCAGCACGCATTTTCACAAGTCTATCAACAAGAAAGTCTATTTCTATAAACATCTGCACACACACACACACACACACACACACACACACACACACAGCCACCTACTGTTAATGCAGTATTGTAGTGAGCTTTACAGGACTTTACATGTTAGTGCTCTGGTTCTGCTCTTCTTCCACTGACCTGGCTGCTCTCCAGCATATTCGCTGGGTCAAATGTCACACAAACTCCTGCCAAATTTAATTTGAGCCTATACTGAATTTACAGTTAGCTTATAAGGCTAACACAAACACAACCAAATAACTACGGGGTATATCATACCATGTGTTTTCCTTGGTTTCAAACTTTGGTCAAATCTTTTGGTTGATTTTTTTCCTGGTTTTCTGAGGGCCTTAATGCTACTGTTGCTGCCATTTTAACCTTTTCATTTTCTAATTCCTCAAACTCTTACCCACAAATAACATTTTGCTACCTTTGCACCCTTTAATAGTATTTTTATACATCTGGAAGAACACAGTAAATTCTTTGGCATTTGAGATTTATTTCTATAAGGAAGATTTTATTAATGGATTTTACTTAACATATGTGAATACTAGGATTTTCTACCTCTCCTTGTGTCAAGTGTCATAGATGCCGTTTCTCAATAAATTCGAAAATTTAAATATTGTGCTTTTTGTCATATGGTTCTAAGTATTATCCCTTCAGAAGATGCCTCATGCTGGTAATTTATACCTTTGACCTTCCTCATGTATTGTGCTAAGAGTTCACCAATTTTGTCTTAAAAAAGCATTTATTTTGCTTTCTCAGTATTTCTTGATATGTGCATTTGGCTTTTTAAAAAGATTTCTTTCATTTTTGATTATGTATTGCTATGTTTGTGTGAGTACATGCCATGTATGGGGATGCATGCAGAGGCCAGAACTGTCAGATCCCCTGGAGCCAGAATCAGAAGTGGGTTTCAAGCCACAGAAAGTAGGTGATGGGATTTGAACTCACAGCTTCTGGAAGAGCAATATGCAGCTTTACCCACTAAGCTCTTTCAATTCTGCCTCTATTTGATTCTTTTTAATTCTCCATTATTTCATTCCATTTCATTTTCTTGCATGAAATTCGCTGTACTTTATCATCACCGTAATATCATTTGGGCATGAGAATTTTCAGTAGAAACTTTTTTATAGATGTTTAATTTTCTAATGATAAGCCAATATTTTCATCTCTTTTCTCGAGGGCATTTAAAAAATCATTACTTGAAAATGCATTTGACATTGCCAATATCTAGAATGACACTTGCTTTTGCTTTACAATTATTTAGGCACTTCTGAGCATGACTAGAATACTTCCAGTGCAGTTTAGACACTAGAAACTGGTGAATATTTGTTATATGATCTTCTGAGATGGGCAATATTGACTGTCACTTTGATTGAGCAGCACCTGGAAGATTACTTAAGAACATCCTTGATCATATGCAAAAATCACTTTCATTTACCAGATGTAATGGTTGTCTCCGAAGTTCAGTGCTGAATAAGCTCACCCTTCCTTTCTCTTTCTGAAATCTTGCTGTGGGGTTTAACTTGGCTCTTCTAGCCCAAACTCCTCTCCAAACAATCTGACTGAATCTGGCTTCTCTCAGTATCTTACTGAATTGCTCTGCTTGGGCTCAAACTAACTCTAGCAATCTGTTCTAATCTTCTGGATCCTTCTCATTCTCTGGCTCATCTGTCTTCACCTGTGTGTAGCTTGTTCTCTCCAACCTGTCTCTGTAAAAACTGCCCCTTAACTCTATGAACTACCAGCAACTGAACTCAACTCCACTGCACTGCCTCTCAGCTGACTCTCAGCTGACTGAGTGACTATTCCTGAGCGGCCTTAAATAGCCTCTGTCTCCTATCCTGTTCTCTTGAGAGTTGGTCACATCCTAGTCTGTCAAATCTTTCTCTGATTTGTCGCTATGTCTGTCTCTCAATTAGACATCATTATTTGGGGTTAAAGGTGTATACTAAAGGTGTGTCATATTCCAGTCAGAGGAATTAAAGGTCTGTAGTGTCTGCATGTGAGTCAGATCTCACAGGCCTAGAAGGTTGTTGACTGGCACAGCCACGTTGCTGGATTAAAAATCCTCCAGAGTGGGCCAGTGTTGCTGTGCTCTTTGTTTCCATGCTCCATGACCGTGTAGATATGCCATAACTGTCCTTCCTCACACAAGAGCCTAAAACTCCTCCAACTGTGAGCCTAAGCAATCAATTCCTTCATAGCTTCTTTTTCTTTTGTATCCTGAAATATTTGTTGTTATAAGCACAGGAGACTATCAGATCGTCTGTGCCTCAATGTCCTGCACAATCACTATTTCCGGTGTAGTTTTACTCAAGATGCTCACCACCTTTGGAGCTGAGTTTACTTACCTCTGAAGCAGGGAAGTATCATTTTTCTTCAGGTTTTTTAAAATTAGGCAATAAAATGACTGGCCTGGATCCTGTCCCTTTACCATTTCCCATTAATGATTAAACTTAGCTATACCTATTCTGGTGGAAAAGCATACAATATATGCATGCAATGGGTTTTCCTCTCCATTGTCTACAAGCAAAAATAAATATAAAATGTTACAGTAGCAATGTGTGATGCAGTTATAATTAGCATCTGAAATATGAAAATGCACAGACTGGTATTCACTGGACTTTTTCTGGGCTTATCTCTCCCTCAGGATCAAATGAAAAGTCTGTGGCCTAAGGGATCTACTTTATCCATCTTTGTGCCTTCCCAGGACATGATATATAGTAAGAAAATAACTCCCACAGACACAAAAGACAAAATGTGTTTTACGAAAAATGAAGAGGAAGCAGAAATTTACAATTCAAGGTCCTGACCTTTAAGAAACTCATAACAGAATGGACAGGAGGCACGCAGGGTGAGGCCACTGGGTGGCCTCATGCCGATGCTCAGCTGAAGACACGACACTCTAATCCACGCTTGGGCTGCGCAAACACAGCGATTGTGCTTTATTCTAATTACAGGAGCAATTCGTAGTCATTTTGAGTGACATTTGGAAAATATCTATTTCCAAACAAGAAAACTACTAAATATATTACTTTCATCTAAAGATAATTCATCAAATATTAAGATTAGTGTTTTGGTGTAATTTTCTCATATAAGAGACACTATATACTGATTTATGGTTATGGTTTTATTTTATATATTTAAAATTATATTTTGTCTTTCAAAACAGTTATTAAACTATAGCAAACTTTAACAGATTCATGTAATTATATTAGGTGTTATATAATTTTTTAAAATATTAACAATCACCGTTTTGGAAGTTACATTGATTTCCACATTTTATCACTATAAATAAACGTAATATTATTTATTAACTAATATTACTATATGTCTTTGGTTATTGCATGAAACAATCTTCTAAAAGTGAATGCTATTCCCTGTATAAATATCACTGAAGTCCCGATCAGAACAGCTGAGACAGGTCATCACTCCCAGCTAAATGGATCCTACATACAGAGAAGTGTATATAAAATCAAACATTTATATAAATACTGAAGATAATACAAAAATATCATATTTTTGCACGTATATCATAATCTAACCACAAAATGTAGTCTTTCCCTTGGAAGAATTTGGCTTCACGAATCTTAAGTATACATATATTATGAACAAACTATCAAAACTAAAATAGCCCTAAATCACTAAAAACATAAGAAACTAATGCATAAAAAGTAACATTTCATAAGAACTTAGATAACAATGTATCAAAGAAGTATAAAAACCATTTGTTTTTCATTATGAGTAGTGAAAGAAATACCCCCTTCTCTTCATGCATCACTAAGCAACACTCTTAAGATTGGAATTTCATCCTTTGGCCAGATTACCCTCTATTCAAAACGACCCTGGGGCCTACTGTGATGCCCCACGGGTTTTGCACACTCAAACTTACGGATAGGAATGACACAAATGCTGTCCCTACACATTGTTAGTAGCGGACAGAACACCACCTGTCGTGTAGGTGAATTTTCTGCCCTAAGGCAAGGAGCGGACTGTTCCTGTAGAATGATTAATTCAAAGCACTTATGTCACCAAACCACCCTGGTGAACCCAAAATCTTCTACAACTATGCCGGGGAAAATTAAAAGCGTTTTACTAAAAGCCTTAAGCGCTCACTAAGAGATGAACTCTGTCATAGGACGTCATGTAGATGGGGGAGGGGAGGGATACACTTACTAAGAGATTAACTCTGTCATATGGCAAGACATCATGCAGATGGGGGAGGGGAGGGATACATTCATAACATTCCACTGTGAAAACAGCGCTACTTTGTGAAATGTAATAAAAAGGGAAACTATAACTCAACAGTGAACGGAATTCCCAGATCTTGTTGTGCTATTTTACTTACTTATTCTGTTACTGGGAAACATAAGCAGGGGCAGATTTAACCTTAATGATGATATCATTGCTGCCCAGAAGCACTTGTCAAGATTTTTATATCTGTTTCCTAACACAAAAGTGAACTCAGTTTTGATAATCTACTACTTATAAAATGAATATTCTTTAACATCGTCTTACTACTTATGTGGTAAGAATTACCTGAATCAGAATAGTATTAACAAGTAAATCCGTGCTAGTAGGTCTGACCTTTCAAAGACTTCCGTTTATAGACATACGTAAATAAGATACACATATAAATAATTTCCAGGTGATGTTGCGTACAGAGCAACACCAGTGGCAGCCAAAACATGTGAAGGCGGCTTCTCACCCCGGATGGTGTAGTCACAGTTGCTGCTTGCCACTGTGCAGGGAGAGTAGCTGCAATTCAGCCTCCAGCTAATTATATAATCTTTTATAATTACTGAGTCATTTTAGAATGAAAAACTGCTATGAAACGCAAATGCAGCTTCCACTCAAAATTCTAGTGTTTCAAATCACACATATTCTCAGTTATTTTAGGACATGGAAATTTCCGTGGGTGCCACACAATTCTGTGACAGAGAGTTTCTAAACAGGTGAGAAGTTCTGCTCTGCTCACATTTTCCCAAAACCCATAAACATGCTCACTGGTGCATCGTTTGGACAGAGAGCATAGTTGTCTACCTTCCACCTGCATTGAATTAGCAAAGAGGGGAGCAAAGAAGCTGTTCTTTACCACAATATGCTAGCTTCCTGTGCAGCGCTTTCACAATACCCATTCCAACTGTGTTGAACAGGAAACTGTTCTTTACCGTAAGTTGTTCTTTACTAGGTCCTAATTCCAAACTATCCAGCCAGTTCATTAGACCAAGTCAGATGGAGAGTGAGAGATGGGCCTGATTTTTCTCTAACAGAAAGACTGGTGGGTCTATCCACACTGAGACCATCACTGAAATACGCACTGACAAAGATAAATGGAAATTCTTCTTTTATAATCATATTTTGAATATTTAAGTAATTATGACATGAGTATCATCTCCTGCCTAGAACTTCTAAACTAGATGGTGGAGCTTTGATGTGAAGTACACACACCGGGGATCGCCTTTGAACGCTGAGTCCCTACATGGAGAGGGTGTGTAATCCTCAGGAAGTGAGTTAGCAGAGCCAGGCCTTGGCTGTGTAGACAAGTCTCACTTCTGTTCTGCTCTATGCCTTCTGACCTGCCAGCCTCATACTCCAGCCACCACATCCACCCTGCTCTGAGACACCGCATCTTTCTGGAACCATATACCTACATAAACCCTTCCTCCCTTAAATTGCTCTTGCCAGCGTATTTCATCACAGTGATAAAAAGTGACTATGACACAGATGCCAGAAAACAGCCACTGTTTTCAAGCTTACAGTGTTCCTGGCAGAACTGTGGAAAGACGGGAAGGGCTGCTCGGTTCGCCCGCTAACAAGCTTACATCTACTGGTTCCTGGGCTCTCCTGGAAGAAGCAAAGCCTCTCCCATGATTTCTTTAACTTCTCCAAATTAGGAAAAGGCAAAAACAAACACTTTAAACAAAGAAAGAGAAAAGAAAAGAATCACCTTTGAAGTCCTGGTAGATTTGTGCATTTTCCCTACTCTGTTGGGATCATTTATGAGAAAACAGACTTTTCGACCGCTCCTTTGTGACAGAAAGAAAATGCAAGTCACCCATGTAACTTTAAATTTTTAACAGGAGCATTAATGTTTAGTAAAAGGTAAATCTGACAACAATTTAAGTACTGTGAGTTCAGGATGTAAACAACATGCAAATTATTGACATCCCTTAGATGTTATAACTATTTTTTCATACTCAGTTTATACCAGCTGTATTCCGAGTGTGACACAGAAAGTGCAGCTTGGACTTCTGCCTCTTCACTTTAAATAATGAATTTGTAAAGCGTATTTTAAGGTTCTGTTTGCAAAACTTTCAATGTGATTAACAATAATCAGTGATGCTATGATGCTAAATACTTTCTCGTCTCACAAATATGAGTGACTAGAATAAATCAGGACAAAGTATCTGCAATTGCACAGAGCAGCAAGCTAAGGGAAAAATCTCATTCACAATTCTGAAGTCATGCCATAACTATTTTTACATTATACATTACTTATTTTTTAAAGTACTGACAATTAAAGTGTTCAGTAGTACTGCCATATCTAGGGAAATGACAGCTCATACTAACAAACTCAGAGAGGTGTTTTTATTTGGATTTTTTCTACTGCCATGTCTGCAGTCCTGGGTTGTGGTCTCAGGGCAGTTTGTGCTGACACTCATCTCATGTGTGGGGCTGAATGCGGTGTTCTGAATAGAAATGAATGGACCCCTGAACACACACAGCCCTGCTAACTCTTTCCTGTCCCTGACATGGTGAGTGGCCAAGATATTATGAGATTAAAATGCACTGACAAGACAATGAACCAAGATAAAGGTACTTAAAGAAACAAAATTAAATAGCAAAGATTAAAGGAAAATTGCAAAGACTGAATTTAATTTTGTAATAGAACAGTCTGGAAAATCAGAAAAAGTTAAAAGAGGAAAAGAGGGTCAGTGAGGGGAGAGCAATACGTAAACAAACACACAGAAAGAGAGCGTGGTGGTGCAGGTCAGTGGTCGAGCACCCGCCTGACATGTGTAAGGCCCTGGGTTCAGTGCAGGAGTGGGAGATGGGAGAATAACGAAGTCTGGAAATTAAAATTAAAAAAAAAAGAGAAGTGGATTAAGAATATTATCAGTAATAAAAATATAAAAAACTTTCAGTCAAACAAAAATTCAAATAAATGTATAGAATTCTATAAAATAGTATTTTCAATTTTTCCACAAAGACAACAAGACTGAAAGCTTTTGTTTCAAGATTTTTCAGACTTCTTCTCACTAAGCATTTCAATATTACTCCTCTCTATAGAGGAAGAGGAAAAGGAAGTAGAAGGCAGAAGGTTATCCTTCCTCTTCCATGAAGACTAAGTGACTGGGACAACAAAAAGACAAATGAAGAGGGTGGAAAATGTGCCTTCTCTCTACTGTATGTACACAGAGGCATATGGATGCAAAACATCAAGGCTCAGCTCCACTGACATGAAAACACATTGTGCTAAAGTCAACTCCTGGGAATGTAAAGGAGATGTACCCATGAAATCTCAACAAAATGTTTGCAGAACAAGATCAGTTTGGTGACACCAACTGGCATTCCAGTGTGGACAGGTAAACTGTCCCAAGGCTGTACCACACAGGAAGAATTACAGGAAATTAGTGACTGCTAAGTGAGCTAGAGCCACCAGGCAGGAGGGTTCCCTTTCTCCACATCCTCTCCAGCATGCGTTGTCACTTGAGTTTTTGATTTAGCCATTCTGGTGGGTGTAAGGTGAAACCTCAGGGTCGTTTTGACTTGCATCTATCTCCCTGATGGCTAAGGACACTGAGCATTTCTTTAAGTGTTTCTCTGCCATTCAATATTCCTACAGAGAATTCTCTGTTTAGCTCCGTGCCCCATTTTTTAATTGGATTGCTTGATTTGTTGATTTTTAACTTCTTTAGTTCTTTATATATTCTGGATATTAGCCCTCTCTTAGATATAGAATTGGTGAAGATCCTCTCCCAGTCTGTAGGCTGTAGTTTTGTTCTGATGATGTGTCTTTTGCTTTACAGGAGCTTTTTAATTTCATTTATTGATTGTTGATCTTAGAACCTGTGCTGTTGGTGTTCTGTTCAGGAACTAGATCCCCTGCTCAGACATAGCCCATGGCAACTCAGCATCCAAGTGGGTTTCCCTAGTAAGGGGAACAGGGACTGTCTCTGACGTGAACTCATTGGCTGGCTCTTTGACCTCCATCCTCCTACCCCCCCCCCCAGGGAGGAGCAGCCTTGATAGGCCACAGAGGAGAACACTGCAGCCAGTCCTGAAGAGACCTGATAAACTAGGGTCAGATGGAAGGGGAGGAGGACCATGCTCCTCACACGGCATATAATTGAAAGCTTATGGATGATTTATGTTAAATATGTTAAAATTTTGGATAACAGCTGGCTGTCAATAAATGAAAGTGAGACTGAAGAGTAAGAAAGAATATTGAATATTCATAAAACTTCAAAATATATCTTTTAAAATTGAAAGTTCTAAATACCTAATATTCTCAAAAGTCACATGGTATGAATAAGTATGTTTAAACATCAATTTGCTGAAAATAAAGTCCCTGGAATTTTAGGACAATCATTATCTTCAGTAGTTTCTTTAAAAAAAAACTGGTATTTTTATACTGAAAAGAAAACTCATTTATCTTAGTTATAAATACTTTTATTGAGGGACGAGCATGGTGGTGCACACCTTTACTCCCAGAACTCAGGAGGCAGAGGCAGCTGGATCTCTGAGTTTGAGGGCAGTATGGTCTATAGAACAAGTTCCAAGACAGCAAGGGCTATGTGTTTGTTTTTATGTCTCATAAAAAGAGATAAACAAACAACCAAAAAATAAGAGAAAAACAAAGAAAGAGAGAAAGACAGAGAGAATGAAAGAGATAATACTTTTATTGATAGATCTATTTTGAAGACAACACCACAAAACACAATGTATACTTCCAGAAAAAAAGTCTCCACACTAAAAAGGTTATGGCAACTAATACTTTATATTATACTCTGAGGCTCTTCTCTCTCTCTCTCTCTCTCTCTCTCTCTCTCTCTCTCTCTCTCTCTCTCTCTCTCTCTCTGTGTGTGTGTGTGTGTGTGTGAGAGAGAGAGAGAGAGAGAGAGAGAGAGAGAGAGTGTTGCTACTCATGTTCAACAATTACTAAATATCAAATTTCAGTTCAAAAATAGCCTAATGCTCTGGTTTGGACACTGAAAATCACTTCTGTCAAACCAATAAAATCAGTGAGGATAAACCCAAAGTAAAGGAATCTCAGTAGCTATTTTGTTTATCAGTAAAGGAGTTTTCTCTTTCCCTAATGCATACACATATACATCTTTCTGGGGACTTTCACAAATCTCTAATTAGAACTCAGTTTATAAGATCACTTCAGGAAACAGTGAGTTCAGGTGAATAGTTTCTTTTAGATTTGAGGATACAGAAATATAGAATAATAAAAAAGGAGGCAAATGGAGGCTTTTAAACTGCAGCCAGACCACAGAGGAAGAGGATCCAGGCAGTCCTGATGAGACCTGATAATTGAGGGTCAGATGGCAGGAGAGGAGGACCTCCCCTTTCTGCTCACTAGGGGAAGGGAATGGGCTAAGATGGTGGGAGGGAGGGGCTGGGAGGAGGTGAGAGATGGGGCCTCAATCAATAAAATAAAACAAAGTGCAGTTAGTTCAAAATAAATTAGCTAGTATTTGTGTGCATGCATGGGCACATGCGTGTGTACTAGAGGCACCAAATGTCACCTGTTTAGCTAATGGAGGACAACAGAGGTTTGTCTACCTTTCTTACTAAGTTGATTTACCATACTTGGAGGTCACAAATGCTGGCCCTAGATCTCAGGTTTTCTTACTGACATAAATACTCTCTGAGCCCAGGGCTAAAAGAAAAAGCCAGGCTAGGCTGGTATTCCCACGCACACTCACGCTGCTCCAAGCACTACATCATGGCTACCTCACTTTGGCCTTTAAAATGTGGAAAAGCCCTCAGCACACACTACTTCTCTCTCCCACCCTTGCCCTGCACACGCGTGGAGACAAGAGCAAATACCAGCATTCCTACCGTCTCTTAAAGACACATCCCTAACACGGCGCACCCACCAGTACTTGCACACCCCCTTACTCAATGTGCCGGTGTGAATAGTCCAGTCCTCTATTCTCGCTCATTACCTAAGGCAGGCATCTAGACTCTAAATCTTAGAGTTGTTTTATAAAGTTTGCCATTATTAAACCCTCCCTCTGCCTTTCGAGATGCAAATCTACCACCACAAACCATTTGCTCAAGCTCCTGAGAGTCAGTTATTCCTGAATGCTGACCAGGGGTGAAATCGCTGTTCCTTCTTTCCAGTGGCGGGGAGAAGAAAAGGCCTAACTTCTAGGCACCTTGCTCTAAGCCACATCAATGCCCTCTGGGTTCCCCATGCTGAATACCCTTCAACAAGCCACATCAGCCCCAACACAAGGGCCATTAGTAGGCGCGGAGCCTTCTCCTTCATCGAGCTCAGATTCTAAGAAAAACTGACTTTGACAGAGGAAAACTGAGTTTGATTAATGTGGGTACACCTGGACCCACTTCCCTCTTGCAACAGTTCATTACTGAAAAAAGCCTGTAGTACTTCAGCCAGTGTCTGGCTTGCACTTTGATACTCTAGAAAAGACTGCTAACTACCTAACTTTCAATATCCTGACACTGAATCTTGATCGTGTCATATCTGTGGCAGTATCTGGCCCTATAGCAAGAATACCCAGGTGACCCATGTAGGTTGGGTATCAATGGAAAAGGCAGCTAATATAGTTCTGTGAGATCTGCTTTCCTGTTTGTTTGTTTGCTTGTTTGTTTGTTTGAGTAGTGTAGTAGGCCATAAAAGAGGAATTAAGTTTTCTATAGGTTTTGTATAATGTACAACCAGATAGAGCTGGGACTCAGATCTAATGTAACAAAAGATTCAGGTTCTCACCAAAGGACTGTATATAAGGTGTGGAGACTGTGGTGAAGTCCCCAGTAGATAGCCAATATTAAAACAATTGCTTTCATCCAATAAGCAGATATATGATATGAAGGGGAATTTTCACTCATAAGGTAGTAATATATTCATCCCCAATGAGATCACCCGATCTTGGGCTATGACAATTATTAATCACATCTAAGAGTACTTGGTCTCTTGGTTATAATTTCAAAATGACAAGAAAAAATAGCAATTAGTATCTTTTATTATCGCACTTAAGCCCTATGAGTAAGGTGATTAATAATGAAAGAATTATTATCTCCATTTTATAGATTAAGAAATTGAAGTTTACATGGTCTTAGCCAATTCATGCCATCATAATAGAACACTATGGAGTGGATAAATTTTAAGAGATAGCTTTATTTATCCCTTAGATTCTAGAATCTAGGAAGTTCAAATTCAGGGGCCCATATCTAGTGGTGGTGGGGGTCTTTGGATCGCTATGTGTGACAAAGAGTGCTAGGTGGCCAGGTTGTACTTAGGAGGAAAAAGGAAGAGAAAAATACATTTGATTTCTTTTTCTAAATTGTTGTTGTTGTTGTTGTTACAACTTATTCACTTTGTATCCCAGCTGTAGTCCCCTCCCTCATCTCCTCTTAGTCCCATTCTCCTTCTGTCTCCCCCTGTTCCCCATGGCCCTCCCCCAGTTCACTGATAGGGGAGGTCCTCCTTCCCTACTATCTGACCTTAGCCTATCGGATCTTATCAAGACTGTCTGCATTCTCTTTCTCTGTGGCCTAGTATGGCCACCTTGCAAGTGGAGGTGATCAAAGCGCAGGCAAAGGTTCATGCCAAAGACAGCCCCTGCTCCCCTTTCGAGGGAACCCACATGGAGACTGAGCTTCCCATCAGCTACATTTGAGCTAGAGGTCTATGACCTCTCCTTGCATGGCCTTATGTTGATTCATCAGTCTCTGCAGCACCCCTGTGCCCAGAGTTTTCAGATCTTTTGGTCTCCTGGTGCAGCTCCTGTTCCCTCCAGATCTTTCTATCTCCCCCTTCTTCCATAAGATTCCCTGCACTCTGCCTAAGGTTTGACTGTGAGTCTCAGCATCTCCTCCAATACCCTCATGGGTAGAATCTTGCAGAAGCCTCCTGTGGAATGCTCCTGTCCTGTTTCTTGTCTTCTCCTACTTCCGATGTCTATCCTGTTTGCCCTTCTCAATGAGGATTAAGCATCTTCTCAAAGGTCTCCTTGTTGTTTAGCTTCTTCAGAACTACAGATTTTAGTATGTTTATCATATATTATATGTCTAGTATCTACTTATAAGTGAGTATCTACCATATGTGTCTTTCTGTTTTTGGGATACCTCACTCAGGATGATCTTTTTTCAGTTCCACCATTTGCCTACAAATTTCATGATTTCCTTGGTTTTAATTGCTGAGTAGTATTCCATTGTGTAAATATACCATGATTTCTGTATCCATTCCTCAGTTGAGGGACATCTAGGTTGTTTCCAGATTTTGGCTATTATGAATAAAGCTGCTATGAACATAGTTGAGGAAATGTCCTTGTTGAATGGTGGAGCATCTTTAGGGTACGTGCCCAGGAGTAGTATAGCTGGATCTTAGAATGAAATCCAGTCCTGAATCTTTGAATTTCTTATTATATGTTTCTAAGAGTCTAGAATTCTTTCCACCCTGGTCTTCTTGAATATAAACTTTATTATACTACTCATACTGCCTGCAATCACCATAAATTATATACTACTAAGTTACAGAGAGGAAAGGCAGGTGTCTTTGACATTTTTATTCATTTATGATTATTACTTGTATGAACATATGAGCATGTGAGGACAATTCCCCAGGGGACTCACAGCCACCTGTCCCAGGGGTGAGGGATCAAACAGCAGTCCCCCACAGAGCAGTACAGCTCTTAACTCCTGAGCCATCTCTCCAGCCATGAGGTAGATATGTTTGAACAGTCAAGGACTGACCTAGGGTTTCAGAGATTCCTGTCTCGAAGGCACCCCCTGTCCCTGAGCTGCTGCAACACTTGGGCTGTTTGTCATGTTCCATGTGTGTTCGCTCCCTAAGATTGCTGTGACAGAGTCCCACATCCAGGGTCACTGTCCACAGAAATTAATTTCCAGCCTCAGATGTTGAGGGTATAAATCCATAGTACAATTATAGCTGTACGTCTTCCAAAAATACATAGGAAAAGTCCTTCCTCCTCTCTTCCAAGGTCTGATGGTTCCAGGCACCTATCAGCATGTGACTATGATAATAACTCAGGCTCTGGTACCAGCATGTGACTATGATGGCTCCAGGCACCTATCAGCATGTGACTATGATAATAACTCAGGCTCTGGTACGTTCTTGCTCCTGTTATCTCCTTTATGTAGTTCCTTTCTGTACTTTTGAAAAGATAATTGTCAGTTGATTGAGGTCCCTCCTGGATAATCCAAGAAGTTTTCACCCAAGATATTTAAAATGTATCCACACAGTATTCTTACTCAAGACTATAGTTGCTGGTTAAGAGGCAGGCATGTTTTGTGATGGGTCACCATTCAACTCATTCAACTACGGGAAAAGGCAAAGAAGAAAGAAAGAAAAGGAAGAAAGGAAGGAAGGGAAAGAGAGAGAAAGAAAGAAAAGAGAGAAAGAACAAGAAAGAAGAAAGAAAGAAAGAAAGAAAGAAAGAAAGAAAGAAAGAAAGAAAGAAAGAAAGAAAGAAAGAGAAAAGCTGCCAGAGTACATTGTGTAAAGTGTGTTTGATTGATTGTGTAAAATTGTGTAAAAGTATATTCGATTGTTAATTCTGTCCAGCAGAGAACTATGGCCCAGCACTGGTCTCATATTTTATCAATATTTGTTCCTTCTTTACCTGCCCAAGGCAATCTAGAAATACCTGATTGGCTTTGATAAAGAGCTAATGGCCAATAGGTGGCCAAAAAGTCGAGGGTGGAACTTACAGAAGACAGAGGGACTTAAGGAGGAAGATAGGAGATGAGGAGATATGGTGAACAGGTGTGCTGTGACTGAGGTAGAGAGGACCATGGGGTAGGCCATGGTCTAGAATAGCAGGGATAAGTTAGATGAACTAGCTGAGTGCCCAAGTAAAGCCCCTAAGCTTTAAACATTAATGAAGGTCTCATGTCTTATTTATAACTACTGGAAGGTCTGAGAAAATCTCAGAATAATACATACACACTTACATACATACATACTTACAAACATACATAGAAAGCTGGCACCATCACAGGCCCATCTGATGCTGAACAAGAGATTTCGTCTCTCATTCAGGGTTAACTCTAACTTACTACTTTACTATCTTCCCATTGGAGGGGCTCAATCCAATCATGTCACAAACTACATGTCCCGTCCTCCCAGCTTATCTTTTTATCTTTTCTTATGAATGATAATCAGCAGCTCAAGCTCTCTCAGATATTACCACCATTCTGTGCCTCAGGCATTTCTTACTGGTGCCCTTGTTGGCTCATGAACCATGCAAATGTTACTGTTTTCACCACAAATCATTGGACTGTGCTAATAAAAACAACCAAACGTCTCACTGTTCCCAGGACCTTGGTGGCTTACTGATATTTCAACCTGATACTGTGAAGTCTTCCTGCTCAGAATTACACAGCTATATTACCTCTGATGAATCTTGGGTCAACACACAGTATCAGAAGACGAGCAACTGAAATTACACAACTCAAGCCCTTCTCCAAAAAGTCTTGTACTTCATCTTACAAATGAAGGAGTGCAGTCCTACAATGCCTGTCACAGACTTTATTCTGTCATAGCCCTCTGAGAAGGTAGCACCATATGCATCCAAGTGTATTTATTCCTTTTGCATAATACCCATCAGCACAATATTAACACAGAGAAAGTGATGCTGCCATGAATATTTGAGTTAGTGCCAAAGCATCTGCCTCCTGAGCCATAGGGCACATACACTAAGAATTCTTTCATAAATTGGAGTAATTCTTCACCAACTAACCTAATTCCTTTTTTTGTGTAAAGAGATCTCATTTTGTAGTCCATCTTGGTCAGAAACTCATGGTAATCCTCCTGACTCAGACTCCCAAGTGGTGGAAATACAGGCATAAGCCACCATATCCAGTGCTTTTTCTTATTATTTGTAGAGTTGTGTTTTCTAGTCAGGTTACTTTGTGTTTGATGCTCTCTTTGCAGTGGAAAGAAGATAAATTTTGACTTATTTTTGTAAATAAAATAAAAGAAAGAAAGAAGGAAAAAAGTTTTCATTCTTAAACATCTCCTTAGCTATTTCTAAATAACCCTAGATGTACAGACTTTTATAGAAAAATTTAAAAGGTAATTTTCTGTTGGGTATTATTTTGGTAAAAATTGACATGATTTGGTGAAAATATCTGAGCACAGAATTGCTCAAAAAAAAGGGGGGAAAAGGATGCTTTACAAAAATGATTTAATAATGTATGAGAGGATTTTACTTATGGACACTAGGTTCTTGGAAAGCCTGCACCTTAGCTTTTATTTGAGCATTCTAAACTCATTTAGCTGGAAAACCAGGCTCCCCACGGTCCTATTAGGTATGCTGCTAAGCAAACCATCCAGTAGCATCCGTAGATAGGAGGTTTGGCAGTGAGCCAGTCTCGACCAAGAGGAGTCAACGCAAGCTAAACCAGTACAGCAGCAAGAAGGAAGGTGTCTTGCTGCTCTGCCAGCTCACATTTCTTTCCGGACAAACATACTCATGTATTGACCTATGCCAAATTTATGTTGTTTTCCCTTGCCTCTGATGCATCTTCCATGTCGCAACATAGATTCTACTTAAGGATTTCCTTAACCTGAAAACCAGCACTAAAGACGATCTTAAGATATACGCACAGGCTTCTCAAGCACGACTGCCAAGTGTTTTCTAGCCTTTCCTTGCCTTCTCAATATGTGAAAAAAAATTGTCATGACTGAATAGTATGGTCTTCAAAGCTGACACTAAAAGCAAAGTTACTGTGGCTTTTTAAATGAGTACTAAATCAACAGCTACTGAATTAAATCTACACTGATTTACTAGGGCTAACCCAACATTCAATTACAAACAAGGGGGCTTAAAAAACAGAAATGTTTATCCCTTCAGGCAGCTAGAAATCTGAAAACTAGATGTCTCTGATGCTGCTTTCCTCTGAGGGTTGTATGTGAGGATGTGTCACTCACTTTTCTTCATCCTTTGATTTTAGTGTCATAACCCTAATCTTCAGGTGGCATTCTCCCTGTGTTCACAGCCCACTGTGTAAATGGCCTGTTTATAAGGATACTGTCATGCTGGATTAGGGCCCACCTTAATAACTTCATGTTACCCTTCTGAACAAAAATACACTCAAAGGTACTAAGGGTTTGCACACCAACATATGTCCAACCATATAATTCAGCTGTAAGAACACATTTTCCCCAGTGCTATCAAAGGCTATATGAGCACAGGGATATGTCCCTACGATTGGGTCCTCTGTGACCTCACTTGTTTACTTTCCCTGCTGTAACTTTCTGTTTTAGCCTCAAAAAGTAACTGAGCTAATCTGGATTCAGAAGAGAAATGTTAAGGCATATGTTTTTAAATGATTTATAGTAAGTCAAATATTGTTGATAAAACATTTATAGGCTATTTTGTTTTTGGTAGCATGTTAAGGATTAGCATTTAGAAGCAAAAATTTAAAAAAAAAAGAGGAAAAAGAAAAGAAAAGAGGTTTCTTTCTTAGTTGGTCTATGTAAGTTTTACTCCCTCAGGAGACACAATGCCTAAGACAATAAATCAAAGGAAACTTGTAACCAGAAAATATGAGTATGCAACAGACAGATGGACTGACAAGAAGCTAAGGCCAAGCTGGAAGAACTCTACTTCTCCACTTACCCAGAGGATCATGGGAGGCACCAAAGCTCTGGACAATGAGTAGGAACATGGAGCCCACAAACAAGAGGTTGAAAAAAGGCTTGGATCAAAACTCACGGCCGTAGTGTAACAATCCAGGTCCAGGCCCTTAAGAACTAAAGCACAAAATGTCCATTTCCAGGAAGAATGACTAGCTTGGGACACAAACATACACAGAGGTAGAGCAGTGAGGAAGCGGACATGCTGTCTCTAAGAGGCAATCAACCAAGCACACACTGAGGTGTATAAAGGCCTAAAGTTTCCCATGTTCCTTCCCCAAGTCTCTCCTGCTCTCCTGTGCAGAGAAGCTGAAACAGGAAACATGAACACTTGAGACACTTTTATCCCAGGGCTCTGACATCTCCGGCGTGTTAGGTTTCCAAGGCAACCCAGGTTTCACCTTCACAGCTTCACACAAAGGCCTCTCTGGGCCCTCATGTGCAGACACCCCTGACACAGGCTGGCCTCAGATGCTTGCCTGAGCCTCAGAGGGAGACCCATGACTCCCTTCTTCTGTCCTTGACTCTAAAGCCAGAACCACACAGCCAAAGCTGCCAGGTTCTTCCTTCTGGGGCTGGAACTTGGTTTGCTTTTCAAATATAACTGTCTGAGCTTTGTTTCCGGTGGGTTACTCCACTGTTTAAGCTCTTCTTTAAGCCCTTGTCACAGGTTAAAATCTTAGCAGGTGGAGCGGTGCCCTGATGTCAACATTCCCTTTATTCCATTTAGCCTCAGCTTTTCTTTTTAACTCTTTATTTAGGCACTGGAATGAGCTCCATTACACTTTCTAGTGCTCTTTTTTCTCCTCAAACCGCACCTTTTGTATTTTCTTGTTAAGCTTTCTCCTTTTCATTAGAGATCTGAATAAGAGTCTTCAGTAATATTACAAGACACAGTTAATACCAGGCTATTTTGAAATTTCCTCTGCCAATGCCATTGATACAAAACTCTTTAATTTAGCCATAGGCAGACTGTTTGGAAAAGGGCAAAAAGCAGCTATACTCTTCATTAAAATATCACAAAACAGTCTATACGTCACTTACTAATATTCTTCTCTGAAACCTCATGAGCTGTGGCAAATGAAAGTCTACATTCCTTTCAACACCACTGTCTTCCTGGCTGCTACTAATGTGGCCCATTATGCCCTGCTTGAAGCATTCAATTGCTTTCCTTATCTGAATTTCTGAAGTCTATATTCTGACAACAAGCAACATGGTCAGGCCTGTCACAGCAAGACCCCACTTCTGGTACCAACTTCTACCTTAGTCAGTTTTCTGTTGCTATGAAGTGATAGTATGGCCACGGCAAGTCTTATAAAGGGAAACATCTAATTGGGACTTGCTTACATTTTCAGAGGTTTAGTCCATTATCTCAGCATAGTTGAGAAGTGTAGCAGCACTCAGGCAGACATGATGCAGACAGCAGGAAGAGAGAGACACTGGGTCTAGCTTGAGCCCTTGAAACCCCAAATCCCATCCCCAGTGACACACTTCCTCCAACAAGGCCACACCTATCAACAAGCCACACTCCTCATCCCTTCCAAGTAACAGCATTCCCTGATGAGCAAGCTTTCAAATCTGTGAGCCTATCCGGGCGTGGGGGACATCCTATTCAAAGCACCACAGTGTAATACATCTCTCCGTGCAGCCTGGCAGGGCTGAGCTCCACTGTGTAAATCCTCCTGTCTCAGCTTCCCGAGCACAGAGATTACAGGTGTGCACTGTGATACCAGCCTAGTGATTTTGACTTTATACTCAGGTAACAAATCGAATGTTCTCGATTATTTAATTATATTTAATGACTCCATTTTTGTTATTTCTGAGGAATCAGTAAAGACAATACAAAACTTTTCTGAGTATAAAACAATGGATCCAATTTGATTTTTCTCACAAGTACCTCTACATTACAATCCTAAGAGGAAACTATGCATGCAAGGCACATATGCACACACACACACACACAAAGACATACCATATGGTGCACATTTATTCTTAAAATTACCGTGAATTAAACTGTCACAAAGAGGACTTCTAAATATTTTACTACCTTAGAATATTAAAAATCACAAGGGTGGAGAAAGGCAGTGTTTTAGTCACTTTTTTTGAGGGAAATTATATTTGAGTCTCCTAATTTTATAAATATCACAACAACCATTTTATTACTTGTCTCTACAGGCTAGGGAACTAGGCAGAAGCATGGACAAGCTGTGGAGTACAGACCACTTAAAGTGTTCTCTTCTTCACTCCCAAGATTCAAGAATTTTCTGCCTCAAACTCAAAAGAAAACATGGTCAGTCCAATACTTATGAAACTATATTTTATAAAGTTGGATCTTTAAAGATTTATAATGTTGAAAGTAAAGCTATCTGAAGAAAAAATGGAGCCTAAAATACTGAAAGAAACTTAGAAACTTCTTAATCAGACTGGGGAGTGCTGAGGACATACACAAGAATGCTCCCAGAGAAGAGCAACATGGACAGTTTTCCTTTAGCGTATCATCCTTCTGATTCCTGTGGGAGAAAAACCTTTCAGATATCAAGCACTCAAAGCAAGCAACAAAGTACCCCATAACATTAGTATAGTCTGAAAGGAGAATGTACCCCTGCCCCCAACCCCACCTCTGGCTGCAGCCACCCAAAGACACAGCATAAAAAGTTGGACCCCAGGTGAGAGCATTATATGGAAGTTAAGAGTCAGTGCGGAGAGGAAGTGAAGATCTTTGTTGGGCATATTGGAACCTGCCCCTCCCTTTCTTTCTCTTCAGGTTTACCCTGAGGTAAGCAGCTTGGCTCTTCCAAACCTCATTGGCCCATGATGCTCTCTGCCTGCCCCAAGGCCCAGAGGCAACAGAAGCAACTGAGAATAGACTGAAACCACTCAGCAAAAATAAATCTTGATTCTTTTAAGTTAATTTTCTCAGGTTTTTTTTGTAACAATGACAGGTGCTAACAAATGTAAAAGAACAGCCAAAATATATTAAGTAAGCAGATAAAGGCTGGTTGAAGGGACAGCAGCAACAACTTAAAAGATCAGCTGGTGAGTGAGAGTAAGAGAATGCGGACGTGAAAACTCAGGTGTAGGCATTGGGTATCTCCGTTATCAGCAGAAAACGGTATCGGTCTCAATCCAGTTTGGAAGATCCTCTGAAGCAGGTGTGGCATTGGTAATAAAATCACGTGACAGGGTGCGGTCTCCCAAGTAGATGTCACTCATATTCTAGTTTTTTGTAGTTAAGAGAAAATTTACTGATTTACTTCACTGTCAAATTACATATTGGATTTAATGGTGAATTTTCTCTCTGGTCACTGGACTGCTGGGAAACAATCCCTCTGTTGTTTCTTCAATGTAGAATTGTATGTGTCATCTGAAGAGGCACACTGTTTTCTACATTTTCATTTGTTCTTTAAGAATTTCCTACTCCTTCACAATTCGCTTTTTATCATAACCATCCCTCCTCCTCCAGGTCTCACACTCTCCTTTACATCTTCATCTTTTTTTGTTTAAATAACCCATGGGCCCCAGTTAGCACTGTCCCTGTGTGCACGGGTTAGGTCCATTGTCTGGGTAACCTATGCAGGGAAACATCCCTGAAGAAAACTTAATCTCCCTTGCACAGAAGCCATCAACTGTCAACAGGTCCTTATCTGATGGTTTGCTCCTCTCCCCTATTCATGCTGGAAAGTGGATTGCCTTGATTCTGAACAGGTCTTGTCTAGGCAATGACAGTTGCTGCGAGTTCCAGGTTGAAGGACATACTATTAAATTAATGAAAACCAACTGGAAAGTGACAAACTGGCAGGGAACATAGTAAAGTATTAGAAAATCCATTATGTTGATAATCTATGCAGCAAAGAGTTACTGGACTCTGGCTGGGGACTTTTATTGTCACGGATGTTACAGACAAATGAACTGCAAATGAAGTCAAGAATCCTAGCAAATAACCCTGTGTCTGCATCTGCTGTAAACGTGCCGGAAGCCCCCAGCGGCCTAGAAACAGGACTTCACATCTGAGGCTCTAACATCACTGCCACCGTGCTACAGCCACATAAAGGTTTTACAGGCTTCGGTCCTCTTGTTCCTGCCGTCACGTTACATGGCCGCTCTGAAACTGAGTCTCCAGATAACATGAGACCATTTGCCAGATGTTGCATTTTACTAATACATTTTTAGAAAGTGATTTTTAAAACATTTACTACATAAATTAAAGACATGTTTATTCAGACACCCCACATAAAACACTGATGCCGAACAGGAAGAAGACTACTGCTGAACTGAGATGCATCATGGCTGCTCTAGGCTAGAGGAAGCCAGCCCCATGCTCGCTCCGTTATAGTCGTTCATGCTGTGTTTAACCAGAATTAAGACATGTCAGACATTCCAAAACGCCACAGGTAAACAATCCTCCACATGCCAGTGTGGGGCTCTTCTACCTGCAGAAGTAATTAACCTGTCAAAGGCCGGAAACACACCCACCAAGATTTACAGTGCCCAGAGACACTGATTACATTCCTCTCCTCTAAATATCCAACACATCTAATCGTGTTTAAAAATTAATAAAGTCAGTGAGTAATTTGGCAAAAAGATGTCACTCTTAGAGTCACTTTTACCGTAAAAAGAATGACAGGATGATCTTTTGGGTCAGCTCATACAAGATAATCTGATTATAATTCACTTATTTTACTGTAAATGAAATTTAAACAGAAATCTGCAAACTGTGCTTGTCCCCTCTCCCATATTATTTGACATACTATTTTCCAAAACTATAGTGGTTTAGAAAATGGAAGCCTTTATATACGTTCCCATTAGCTGCATTGTCTAACTTAACCAGAAGCTGGAGTAAATGGGCATCACAGTGTCACAGCAAAAGTTGTGACCTCACGGCTCAGCTCACAGCTTTGTAGTGTGCCAGCTAGAAAACAGGTTTTTTTAACCTTAGTTTTCTCATCTACAAATTGATGCTGTATTACATGTAATGAACTAAATGAACTCATCTTTGCATAATTCATGAATTATACAAACATACTTGTTAACTGAGTTCTAAAACATGAGCATCTGTGACATGTTAGCCTCACTATTTGGACAGTTTCCATATAATAGTAAGAAAAATCCCATATAGCAATGAATAGGGGACAGATTACACACACCAACCAAGGAACTAATGCTATGACTGGCTGGAAGAACCAGCTCTGCTTTCCACAGTGTCACAAGCTACATGTGAGCAACAGCACTGAGAGGTGAAGTCCAAGGCCAGTAAGTCACTGCTGAGAACGCTTATGTGAGCCACATACTCCTGAGAACGCTTGGGAGAGCCACATATTGCAGGCTTAGTGGTGATGACTGCAGTGCTTTGAGAGCTCATGAGAACATCCTTTTTCTCATACTTCCTACCCATGGAGCTGTAATTTGACTCCCCAAACAGAACTTTTTCCTAAAATGGTTAGAACATTATCTGATCAAGGCAGGAGTGAAACATAATCCATTTACAGAAAGGGAATAAAATTACTTCCCCAAGTCTCATGGGGGACTACCTAGAAAATGTCCATAAAATCTGTGAAAAAAGATAATGCCACTACCATGTTTGAAACAAGTAACAATGTATCATTTTCTATCATTTCATAATTTTATGGCTGCCCAAGAAAGAAATGATGGGTTTCTAAATACAATTTTAAATATCCACTTTCAAGTTAGTTAAATATATTGAAACTCTCTTAAACACACAGACACACACACACAAACACACAGGTCTACCACTTCGAACCAAAGCTTGCAGTCATTATTATTTTATCTTTGCAATAAAATTGCAATACAGAAATATACTGCTGAATTTCAAAACTAGAGTACTTACAGGAAATGCACAGCCTAAGTATGTTGGCCCTTGTTTGCTTATTTTTAAATTTCATGATTACATTCTCCCTGCTTCGAAAAATTCTATTACTGCATGAAAAACTATTAGCCAGCCTCCTATTGACTCTAGTAAAACAATTATTGGAAAAAGCACACAGCCCCATAAAGTATGTTCATGGCAACAAATAAAATCTTTTCTTGGCACACGTACACAAACTCAAATTGCCAAGGGAGAATCAGAAAGATATTTTGAAATCAATACTTGTGCAATAAATGGTCACAGAGAAATACTAAAGGCAGGGGAGGTACACATACATTAAAGGAGTTTCTTACAGTCATAGACATTGCAGTAAAAAAGAAAAGGTCAACAAACAGAAGATAAATAAGTTCTTGCTTGAATGTGAAACCTATACTAGGTACTTAATAATTTATTTTTATCATAAAAACATTGGCGTTATATACATGAAACACTAAATGCTACTAAATTTAAAGTATTTTTCTATGTATGAGAAATGAAGCGGGAAACTGGGAGAAGCACCGCAGGGTACAGAGTCCTCGCATGAGCATCACAAGCCCTACACTGCCCATCATGCTGCCACCTTACTCTACCTTCTGACTCTGACCTGTTGACTCAGAACACAGTCAACAGGCAGTCAAGAGACAGGTTTGGTGCTAGCAGAAGCCAGCACTCTCCTCAACCTGCCATGGCTACATTCAACAAAAGGTCTTGTCCTGTGGTAACCTTGGCAGTAGGCAGCCTACTTACTGGGCATGGGGATGGCTTAGGTTCTATCCCCCAGAACTCCAGAACTGTAGAAAAACAACCCCCAGCCCCAGTTCCAACACCCCAGCCACGATGTCATTACCTACTCCATGGCAGCTATGTGTCAGCTGGGGGGGGGGGGGGCCAATTGAATAGTACAGACATGTCTGCTTGTCTGAGATCTAACATACAACTTATTTGAAAGACTACCCTATTTAAAAGAATTGACATTTTACTTTACTAAGCAGTAGAAATAAAAATAAGTAGAAATAAAACTTTCATGATTTAGAAAAAAAATTTAAACCAGTTATTATAGCTCAAATCTCTAATCCTAGCAGTTGAGAAGTTGAGACAGGGGGATTACAGGAATTCGGTGTCAACCTAGCCTACACAGTGAGTTTTAGTCCAGCCTGAAATACATAGTGAGAACCTGAGATGTTGAGATTACCAGATGCAAACCTACCAATCAACCTGCTGGTAACTCTAGTAAAGTAACTGTTGAAGAAAGCACATGTCCTAGTAAAATCTGGGCATGAAAAAAAAACATTAAACCAGACTAGATTATGTCTATGAAACAGACAAATGCATAATAGACATGGACTATTAAACCTTCTCAAGTAAAAATATCAACAATCTGAACAAAATCTACAATAAACAGAGACCTGAGCAGCAATCAAATGTCCTCACCCCCCAAATTGAGATCCAAATAGATTTTTCCCCCTGAATTTTACCCAAATACAGAAAGAAAAAGTAACAAGTCTTTCCAAAATCTTCCAAAGTAGAAGGGGAACACATCTTAGGCCATCCAGCCCAAAGTCTGTATATTAAAACTACACAGGAAGACTAAGGAGGCAAGAGTATGTCATAACGGTGGTCCACCTGAGAAGGTCAAGGTCCTGGCTACACATGGATTGAGGTACAGCAAGAGTTGGAGTGTGATAAGCCCCTGCTTGATCACTGCCCAGTTTTGCACTCTCCTACACTTCCACCTTCTACCATTAAATGACATGGCAAGAAGCCTCCATCAAATGCTAGTGTCAGGGCCTTAGATTTCCAGATATGAGAGCCATGAGCCCTGTGAGCTTCTTTGCATTACCAGATCTGACACACTGTGCTATAAGCATAGTAAACAGACCAGGAAATGTAAAGGGAAACTCAGTAAACAGTGTCATGTGGTAAATGTACTACAGGCTTTAAATGTACATTATGTTCATTTAAAGAGGCATCATGACCAGAGGTGGTTTCAACAGAGGAGAGCCAGAAAGGCCTGCATCACATGCACCACAGCAAGGCAGCAGACCCTACTACTAAGAGGAGAGCAAGAAAAAAAAAATTACCAAACACTAGAGCAACAACAAATAAAATCATAAGTAATACCAAAGCTTCTCAATAATAACAACTCTAAATGAAATGACATTAGCTTATCAATTAAAAGACATGGGTGAAATGACTACAGTGAAGAAACACACACATGCACACACAAAATCCAACCTACCCTCCCCCCGAAACAAAGATCATTTATCTGTTGTCTTTAAGAAACTCCAAAATGAAAAAGACATCTAAAATTGAAAATCAAAGCTTGAAAACAGGAAACTATTCTGAAAAGACAAACTTTTCAAAACCTGGCAGCACAGCTTTCATAGTGAACCACAACTAGCCAAAAGAGAGGGGGAGGTGGGGGGGAGTGTATTCATGGAGGGTGGCGGGGACACATGCAAGGCGGTCATGAGAGAAGAGGTCGGATCCAAATGTTCACATTAAACAATCAGTGAGATGCAAAGTGAGGCTTCGGAAAAGCAGCAGCTTATCAAGGCCAGCCCTGGCGAGAACTAGTCAGTGCGGGACTAGAATTAACTCTCTAGGAGGAAAACACTGACCTTGACTCAAGTCTGACTTTGGACTTCAGAAAGACCAACAAGGATGTCAAATTCCAGGTCAAAAATAAAATGACAACAATAAAGATCCAATTAATAGAATTAGATCTGATAGGTAAGGTCTTCCAGCAGATTCCAGTAAAGGATCCCTGAGGTTCTTTTGAAAATGTATATTCTTAAAATGTGAGAAAACAAGAACAAACAGATAAATTGCTAAAGTCATGACACATAGCATAATTAAATCAAGAAGTATAAATAATTTACCAGGAGAACATCCCAGCACTAGACAGTTTTATATGGGATATGTTTTTCATTTAATGAAGATTTAAATTTAATTTAAGAATTTGGGCTACTGTATAATAGAATGAATGATGTTTCTACCATTGAAAAATAGGATTATATGTTATTTGTGGCTATTGTGAAGGGTGTTGTTTCTCTGATTTCTTTCTCAGCCCTTTTGTCTTTCCTATACAGAAGGGCTATATATATATTTAGTTAATTTTGTATTCAGCCACTTTGCTGAAGGTGTTTATCAGCTGAAGGAGTTCTCTGGTTGAATTTTGGGGGTCACTCATGCATATGATCATGTCATCTGCAAATACTGAAACTTTTACTTCTTCCTTTCTAATTTGTATTCCTTTGATCTCCTTTAGTGGTCTTATTGCTCTAGCAAGGACTTCCAGAACTATGTAAAAGAGATACAGAGAGAGTGGGCAGCCTTGCCTTGTCCCTGATTTCAGTGGGATTGATTTAAGTTTCTCTCCATTTAGTTTGATGTTGGCTATAGGCTTGCTGTATATTGCCTTTACTATGTTTAGGTATGTGCCTTGTATCCCTGATCTCTCCAAGACTTTAAATATGAATGGGTGTTGGATTTTTGTCAAATGCTTTTTCGGCATCTTAGGAGAGGATCATGTGGTTTTTCTCCTTCAGTTTGTTTATATGGTGGATCACATTGATGGATTTCTGTATATTGAACTACCCCTGCATGCCCGGGATGAAGCCTACTTGGTCATGGTGGATGATATCTTTTATGTGTTCTTGGATTCAGTTTGCAGGTATTTCATTGAGTATTTTTGCATCAATGTTCATAAAAGAGATAAGTCTGAAGTTCTCATTTTTTGTTGGGTCTTTGTGTGGTTTAGGTATCAAGGTGACTATGGCCTCATAGAATGAGTTTGGTAATGTTGGTGTAACTCTAATCAAGCAAATGAAGGTCCTGTTTGAAAAAAACTTCAAGTCTCTGAAGAAAGAAACTAAAGACGATATTAGAATATAGAAAGGTCTCCTGTGCTCACAGATTGGTAGGATTAACACTGTTATAATGGCCATCCTGCCAAAAGCAATCACCAGATTCACTGTGATTCCCATCAAAATACCAACACAATTCTTTACAGAAGTTGAAAGAGCAATTCTCAATTTCATATGAAAAACAAACAAACAAACAAACCCAGAATTGCTAAAACAATCCTTTACAACAGCAGATCGTCTGGAGGTATCTCCATGTCTGATCTCAAGCTGTACTACAGAGCAATAGTAATGAAAACTGCATGGCACTGGCATAGAAACGGCCAGTTTCTATAATGGTGGATCAATGGAGTCGAATAGAAGACCCAAAAATAAACCCACACAAAAATGGACACTTGATTTTTGGAAAGGAAGCCATACAATGGAAAAAGACAGCATCTTCAACAAATGGTGCTGGTCTAACTGGATATCTACATGGAGAAAAATGCAAATAGATCCATAGTTATCATGCTGCACAAAACTAAAGTCCAAGTGGATCAAAGACCTCAACATAAAACCTGACACACGAAACCTATTAGAAGAAAAAGTGGGGAAGGGTCTTGAACTCATTGACACAGGAGACATCTTCCTGAACAGAACAACAACAGCACAGGCTCTAACATCAACAATCAATAAATGGGAACTCATAAAACTGAAAAGCTTCTGTAAAGCAAAGAATACTGTCATCAGAACAAAACTGCAGTCTACAGATTGGGAAAGGATCTTCACCAACCCTCTATCTGACAGAGGGCTGATATCCAAAATATATAAAGAACTAAAGAAGCTAAAAAGCAACAAATCAAGTAATCCAATAAAAAAATGGCATACAGAGCTAAACAGAATTCTCAATAGAGGAATATCGAATGGCAGAGAAACACTTAAAGAAATGCTCTATGTCATTAGCCATCAGGGAAATGAAAATCAAAACGACCCTGAGATTTCACCTTATACCCATCAGAATGGCCAAGATAAAGAAAAACTCAAGTGACAACACATGCTTCAAGTATAGCACTGATGCCAAAGTCATCAATAGGAGATAAAACAGAATACTGACTTGCCCAGACACACACAAGTGAACTTCCCAATTTTGGAATTAGACTCTGAAACAATTGCAAATATGTTATATAATACTAAAGAAACTGACATTTATTATTTAATCCACTTGTATGCCACAAATAATAAGGAAATATCTGTCCACAACTCTTTCCAATAGTATGAGGGAGGCTAATGTGAGGGTACAGAGCACTAAGGGCTTCTCATCATTCCATTCACATTTCTCACTGCCTCTTACCACTTGAACTAAGAGCTATAAATTTTGAAGCTAGTCATTCTGTCACTTCAGATAGTCTCAAATGTGGTTTACATAGAAAACAAGTTTGGCTTCAAAAACCTTAAGAATAAACATGTCAGTGCACAGCCATGTCCTACTTCAATAATTAGAAACTAGTATATAATATTTATCAAAAATAAAATTTTAAAATGTCTCTCCCCTTCCAGAAAATGGGATGAGTATGGAACTGATACATAAGATTTAAAAATCTTTCTTCCTTCCTTATGCCACTGGCTGTTGTATCAGTTCTGTGTGTGCATAATGTACACTTCCAAGATCCAATTACTCAGTGTATTTAATAAAGCCCTGGGACAAACCCTGGCATAATAGAGTAATAGCACCAAGGAACTAAAACTAGTGCTTGGTTTTAGTTTCTGCCACTACCAGGTACTTGTCACTTTTTTTTTCATTTGGTGTGTTAAAATATAATTACATCATTTTTTCCTTGCTCCAAACCTCATGTGCACACATTCCTCATTGATAGTCTCTTTGTCCTGTTAGAAGAAAGGAAGTCAGAGTCTGTTCCAAAGTCTGAAACAGGATTCAATTGGAGAAGCCAGGCTGTGTCTAAGCCAGATGCCCCTAACCTCTGTCATGCCTTGAATTCAAAGAAGCTGGAGACCCTTCTAGAGGCCAACAGTTAGGACTCCAGAATCCATCCATCTCTTCATCAACTGAAAAGGGATGGGAGAGGCAACAGCTGGAAAAAAGACAGCAAGAAAGGAGAATACAAGACAAAATGATGGCATTGAGAAAATAAAGTCAATAACGTTCCTCATAGAAGATGGGGCATAGACGAGATTGAATGTAGGGCAGTAAAGATTTCAAGAGATGACTTAGAAATAAAATAAAAAACATATTACAAACATTTCCAATGGATTTAGAGGCAGAGAGAGAAATGCAAAAGAAAAAAGAACTCATGCTATTTGTAAACAGCTTGGATTCTTGAAAGTGCTTATATAAATGGAAATCTGTAAGCCAGCAATTCACTAATCAAATCAACCTTAATCTGTAGCCTGAATGCTGAACAGGAGGCAATGTTCACTTAAACTGGTGTCTTGCTATATTGCACATCATTTTATATTAGCAATTATCCTATACAAAATATAAAGTATCACTCACATAAATGCTCATGGTCTTTCTTCTAAATGTATCCTAGATGTTTGTGCCTTGAGTATGAGCCAAAAAGTACAGAAAAGCCATTCTATTTTGCTGAATCCCATGCTGCATGCAGACAACAGATATGTTATTTCAAGTAAGCAATAATGCATAGCACTGAGATTCCTTGAAAAGTATGCGGAGATTATGTCCCTAAATCAGCTCCAGGAAACTATTCTGATATATGCTAATATAGGTTTTTATAAGAGATATTAGTCATATACTCAGATTCAGTGCTGATTACAGAATAGAAATATGCTGGAAATTCCATAAAGATCAAACTAATTAAGATACTTAATTGCCTCTGACTAATTATGGAAATTGGCAGGCTCACAAGGAAACAGGCTTTTTAAGAAGAGTTTGTATTTTAAGCAGTAGCTTCCTCAGCATCATTTCACCAAGCGCCACTCACATCATTTCAGAATGGCTACCACAAGCTTTGTCCATGGAGAGTTATAAAGGGAAGTGACTACATATGAATTCAGAGGTTAAGCGGGGCCAGCAGAAGCAGCATTCTTGGACTTTACTGCCGGAAGTTGGGTTGGGACTTTCCTCGGCAGCTATGCTGGATCCTGTTTCTCATTAGCCTGGCTTCGCTCAGAAGACTTCTGTTGTTGTTCCTGAAAAACCAGTCTCTTTCTCATGGTGTAGTTATAGCTTATCCTGGGCCTTCAACTCAAAGGTACAAAATACCTCACTTAAAAAAGTACAAGTGCTGTGAAGTATTTACTGTTAAAGACAAAAGTTCAGTCACCGAGAAAAGAACTCGGCTTCTGAGTTGAACTAAAAATGGTGTCTTAGAAGCCAGAGCTTCTACTTACTATGAGCCTGCGGACAGAACTCTGGAGCCCTCCATTTCTCTTGACCTCATTTGTAGTTTTTAAAAGAAGGAAACAACACCTATTTTGAATCTTGCTACAATAACAAGAAAAATGTGAGAGGTATACTTGTTTGTGGAAAGAGAAAGTACAGAAAAGTGGTCACAAAGCCTTATAATCAGTGAAAGACAGCCTCTTTCAGATTCTGGCTATTTATTACAGGAATAGCCATAAGAAAATCAAAGATCACCCCAGTGTCTTCCTGAGACAGATTATAACTTTGTGTTAGGAACCAAAGAAAAACAGAAGTGATAGTGGAAGTGTATCAAACAGTTAATGATAACCTCTGTTCTTTAACCAGTCCTAAACATATCTGTGATGCCTGTTTTTATGTAGAATGAAACCTTAAAAGATGCCATAGTCACATTGCACATGGTGGAATTTGCTCAGGCTTCCAAATCCTGCATATACTAATAATGTGAAATTGATAGCACGATTACAAACACTCTTCCTCCCTAGTCTATTAAAAGAGTACCTAATCCGTTTCCTCTCTATCCTGAGAACATCAGCCAGCTCTTCCTCTGTGGAGCGCCGAGGTCTCCCTCCTGCTGTAGATCCTGAGAAGTGCCTGCAGGAAGCAGGCTCACGGTACCAGTTCTTCCCTTGCTGCCTGAGGCACCAACACGCCAACAAGAGGAAGGAGGCTGTGTAGCCCAGCCTGGCTCCTGGTCTTATCCTGCACCAGACCCTGGACACTGCCACCTGAAGGCGACTCAAAACTACTCATGCAGTAAGAAATGCATGTGTTTGTGTGAGGAGTAGTCATCCAATGTAAAGAACTTCTATATTCCAAGGTCCCCCATCCCTCTGGCTTATTCACAATAATATATGTATGAAATTTGTAGTCAGTAAATATGAAAAGGCTTTAACCCATAAAAACAGTGTTAGTAAACATGTCCTATCAAAATATATCAGAGCAATAAATCCTTTCCAAGATGGCTACAAGATTGCTTTGTTTTAAAGTATTGTTATTACTGGTCAGTATATGAACTTTCATTCCACAGAATGGAAACAGTACTAGACATTGGTATCACTTTCACTAGGAGGAGTTTCAGTAAGCTCAAAGGCTGTTCTGCTGAATCAGTCCAGGTGCCATATGCCACCTAACCTGTTCCAAGAAGTTTTGTTAATCTCTTTTAAAGCTCCAAATAGAAATACTGAGATATAAACAGTCAAGTTACTTTGAAGTGGGTTTTTCTGAGTTTCAGTGGTAACTTCAAAAGTTCCTTATGCTATGCGTGCAAATAAGCACTACTAATACAGAAAAGCAATCAGGCCTTCTGCATCTATGTCTGACAAGTGTTCATGCCCATTAGCAACTAGAAATAAAATTAAAAAGGAGAAATAGGCTGCATTATCAAGAGCCATGAAGATGAAAAATTAATCTACAGGTTTGAGGCCTATTATCTTCAAGAGATTATTCCTAAAAGAGCAGAGAATTGAATATATAGATATGTTAATATAAATATGGTATATTAACAGAAATCTCCAAAACTTAAAAAGAAATCAGAGAATAACAGAAAATTTCCATTTCTGTAAAACTCAGAATAGACTAACTAGGAAAAACAGACCTTGGCTACATCCTTTGACCCAATCTTCATTATAGTGTATCTAATCATTCCAGATTGAATAACAAGAAAAATAGTAATAGGAACAAATGAGCAGCTTGTTCAGCTTTTTGAGATGTAGAAAGGTAGTTCATTCTAAATCCTATTTCTTAGGGACCAGTACAAACCTAATTTTCATATATAATCCTATTATTTTTTATGAGATTTGTTTACTTTAAATACTGCTTCAAAAATGGCTGTTTAGGTTAATTATTGTATTTAAAGGCACTGTTGTACATATACTTATGTATATGTACAAGCTTTTCAATATTTTCCTAAGCATTCTATTTAACTGGTATAATTTTTAACCCTACACATGTTTTTTTTTTGGTTTATTACAAAATTCTCTAACAACAGATCTACAGTTTATAGCTGATTCTTCTGGGTGAGTCCATGTTGCAAAGAAAAAGTGAATGTAGCTTTTATAAATAAGGCAGCAAAAGGGCACAGACATGCTTCCTGCGCACCATCTTCCCGTAGCCATGGGCAAGCATGACCTTCTGCCTGCTTTGGGCTTCCTTGTTTCTCTATACTGCCCAATGAAGCAGACTCTCTCAGACTGTCAGTCTCTGGAAGCCCAAGGACCATAGCTCAACTCTGATCATTCAGGATGACTCATGACTCAGCTCTTCAAGAACACGTGGAATCCATGTTTCAAGCCAAGAATCAGACATAAGCAGCAGTGAAATGATACTCAATTTAGATTTTTTTTAAATTTGGCCTACCAATTCTATACAGAGATTTCCCCCTTTTCAGTTTTACACCTCCATATCTCCTCAAAACCACACAAAGTAGTTTATTTAGCTTGGAGAGAATGAGCATTGGTCTCACTTTTTGCTGCCTGAGTAAATATATCTTAGTATAGAGAAGAAGAGACTTCAAGAGTATGAGTGACACACACAGACATTAGTGTTGACATAATCACAACCCACACACCATGTGACACAAAGATGAACAGAAACACACAGATGGTGGTCTTCCAGCAAGCCTTGAGCCCCTAGGAAGTCACTTCCTTTGTTTAATGACAAGGAGCTTACCATTCCACCTGAGGAAGTCAGAAAACAAGGTAACTCATATACAACTTCAGTCCTGAGGCCAGGGGACATGGCCACCAGGAAAGCCTGTTTGGTCCAGATAAATCTAGTCCTGCCTGTTAGCCAAGAGTGTCTACACATTCAAAACAGTACCACCTGAGCCCAAGTTTAAACTATCTTCAAATTCTGTATTTTAAATAGTATTAGAGCAAGAACTTAGACTCCTTATTCCTGTGTTATAGTAATATATACTATGTTATAGTCTAACTTCCCACAGTTGAGAGTGAGGCACACTTTATGCCTATAATCCCTGTGTGTGCCCAGAAAATCTGTTGAATGAATAGATGAAGCTTCAGACAATATTATACAGGGTTTTTTTTTTTTGTCTTTTTTTAATTATCACCATAACTGGCACTTTAGAAGAGTTTATTGTGTGGCAGGTTTTATTTTAAGAGCTTTACACACTTCAAATGATTTTCTCCACAAGACCCACATGGGCTATCATCTAAGTTAGCTACTGCAGCACAAAGATCTTGAATCATCTGGCCCCAAACCGTTTAGGCAACCACTGGCAATATTGAAATCAAATCCACGCAATCTGGCTGAGGCCTTCCTTACCCACCTCCCGTATACCAGGACAAAGAAGATTTATCACAATATTGGTGTTACAGCCTCTAAATGGGAAAATGAAGATACTTTTTAAAGGGTTAGAGAATAGAGGAAGCCCACTTACAAAGGGGAAAGCTGCAGCATAGAGCGCAGAAACTGCCTGGCCAGGCCTCTCCCTCTAAGGGATGAAAGGCACCTCAGGGCCTGTCTCCTTTCCCGTGCCAGCCTTCAGCCTTCAGCTTTCTGCTGCTTCTGGCACCTCACTAGTGTGGCTGTATGTCTCTTTCATTGTTCTAATAAAGACTTAAAACAAGGCTGTGTCCCATACACTCAGGGCAATTCCTATTGTTAAAATCAAACTACTGGGAATTTATGTTGTACGTTCCTGGCAGGAGGAGTCTGACGTAGTGCTGACACTCTGGTGAGGACCCCCTTCTCATTTTCTCCTCAGGGGCCAAAGACGGCAGGATGCTTCTTTAGAGACCTTTCCTGAGGGCTGCTCCCACATATGAAGACCCAGTGTTCATGACTTAATTTCCCCTCAAAGATGCAAGCTTTAAGCCATCATATATACATGGTAAGTATGTCAGTATATGAACTTAGAAAAGCACAAACATTTACTCTATCCTAGTCGAATTCTATCATCCATAGAAAAGCATTTTTCTTTGAAGAAGCTAGAAGTGTCTAGGTCAGAGTGAAACAGATTTTCTGGTAGCAATGCACCATGGAAAGGGCCTCGAAGAGCAGCCCCTTGACGTGCTTGAGATTGATATTCCTCCAAAGGGAGAAACTTACAGCATTAAAACACATTAGCTTTGTTATTTCACCACAAATCCTTTAAAATGACCTTTCCTTTATCAATAGTAAGATTAGCTACTTAGTAAGATACTTTGAGGGAAGGAACCTCATTCCAACTAGCTGTTTTCAAGAAAAGAACAGGCCAGACCCATAAAAACAGCTTATAGCAAAGCCGCTGAGAGTTAAGCTCCATTAATCATGCTGACCAGGAGCCCTGCTCAGAAGAAACTTTCTTAGGTAGCAAACAGAAGCACGCTGATGCTGCTCTAGGTGACCAATAACAGGTGGATTTCTCACAAGCAATGAGAAGGCTCGTGTGCCCTTGTTACTGTAGCCAGTCTTTATCAAGGCTCAACACGCTCCGGTCCTCACAACCAGAGGTTTCAGTTTTTCAGTTAAAATAACAAAACCTTTTGCCTCTGTGCTCTTTGAGGCCTGAGAGGCCTCTGTGTCAATTACAACCAAGGGCAGCATCAGCACTTTTGTGTGAGCAATCTTTAAAAAAAAAAAAAACAGAAAAAGAAACAAAGAAAGAGAGGAAGGAAGGAAGGAAAGAAGGAAGGAAGGAAGGAAGGAAGGAAGGAAGGAAGGAAGGAAGGAAGGAAGGAAGGAAGGAAGGAAGGAAGGAAAGAAAGAAAAGATGGTCCAAGGGCTTGCCAGAAATGAAATCATCTCAACACTAATGAGAAGAAAAACAAACTACAATGATACTTAGTAACTATGACAGAGTTGCTTTCTGGAGGGTTTTCCTCTAAAGCTTCCAGAATCTGCTCATAGATCCAACTTGGAATTCCCTATCACTGATAACCCAGATTCAGAAAGGAGTCAGAGGAAAAAAGACATGCTGGTCTACATCTCTAGAAACCTACAGATACTGAGGAAATTATGGAATCCTTCAGCAGGAAACTGGGACAAGAAGAAGCCAAGAGAACAAGGTGTGTTTGCAAGACAGAAGAGTTTCCAAGAACTGCCTTTCTTCACAGTTTGGCAGCCTGCACTGACTTCACGAACCAAGACTGCCCTCTCTCCAACCTCCCCGGGAATGGGCAATAGGAGGGCTGAGACATGGAAAGAATGCTGGCTGTGCTTTCAGGTGAAAAGCTTGTCTGGGGTAATTTATATGTTTTCTTTTTTTAATATCATTTTTATTTTTTACTTTTTATTAATCACATTTTATTCACTTTGTATCCCCCATAAACCCCTCCCTCCCCCTCCCAATCCCACCTTCCCTCCCCCTCCTCCACACATGCCCCTCCCCAAGTCCACTGATAGGGGAGGTCTTCCTTTCCTTCCTTCTGATCCTAGTCTATCAGCTCTCATCAGGAGTGGCTGCCTTGTCTTTCTCTGTGACCTGGTAAGGCTGCTCCCCCATCAGGGTGAGGTGATCAAAGAGCAGGCCAATCAGTTCATGTCAGAGGCAGTCCCTATTCCCATTATTATGGAACCCACTTGGATACTGAACTGCCATGGGCTACATCTGTGCAGGGGTTCTAGGTTTTCTCCATGCATGGTACTTGGCTGGAGTATCAGTCTTAGGAATTTCCTTAATGGTTTGGGGACTCAAACTCAAGGCTGGCAGATGCAGGGCAAACAGTATACCATAGACTTATCCATCAACTACCTTTATCCTGGTTTAAATGTGTGTGCATACAAACTTGTGCTAAATCAACAAGGAAATTCTGTGTGGGCACAGTAAGCTTGTGTTTGTAGATGGTCTTAAGTGTATTCAGGTGGAGTGCTAATATGTACGATAATGAAATAATTTCAGATCTATTATCAGTGGAAATTAGCATGGCTGCTTGTCATCACATCAGAATCAATGGTAGAAGCTGTCTGCAGATAAATGCCTCAAAACAGCATCTCATTCCTTTTGTTTTTTGTTCTCTCATTGAGTTAGAGTCTGGCCAGCTGCTGGGCCTGACGGCTGAGCTGGCAGGTGTGTGCTCCGGTACCTCCTCTCAGTCCCAGGCACCAGGACACTTAATATTGTCTTATTCCTCTAAGCTTTCCAATTGCTTGCTCTGTTTTTCATGCTCTGAGGTAAACAATGACATTCTCCATCAGAAGGCGCTTCCTGCTTCTCTGTATGAAGCTGCATGTGTAAAAACGTAATTGTGCATATCATCATGTAATGTCCATGAATTCCATAACCAGTGTGAGCAACAGTTTGACTCAACGATGCTTGGATGTGGGAAAGGAGAGCCAGCACCATAGAAATGTGTCCTTTAAATGAGAACATACGGTAAATGTCTACTGCTACAGGCCATTCCCTGTCCTTCTGAACAAATTCTAAAAGGAGAAATGAACTAGCCACCACATATTTGGAATGACAGATGTGGAAGCATCACAAAGGCAGGAGATGCGGAGAGGCCCAGAAGCACAGTGTCAGCTCCACGTGTGACTGAGGGGCACACAGCCTCCAACACGGCTATAAGGCTCGCACAGTCTGTAGTGCACTATTTTGTATTTTGAATGACATTCTTTTAAAAAATCATTCTGTACACTACTTCTTCCTCAGATGACAGATAAGAAAGCCAAGGCAAACACAGACAAACTGTTTTGCTTAGCCTCACAGCACAATTTCAATTCCATTAGAGCATGCAAAATGCATTCGATACATCAGTCACATCTGCTAACACAGGACTTCCTGAGCATAGTGAAAATCTGTCAGAAGGTGAGGCGCTGCTTTGCAGATGTGTTCGCGTGTATGCATGTTCACACGCATGCACACACACACACACACACACATGCTCACACTCAGTCACTGCCTGCATGCTTCTACCTCTGAACAAACCGTTGCATCTAGGATTGACTTTTAATGCACTCTTAAGAGTGAAACCCCAAAGTGCCTTTACATTCCTTCCTGCTGACTCGGAAGAAGGGAGGTCAGTAATATGAAGGTAAGGTGATTCTAGTGTTTCTTACTCTGTCTGTCTTCTTTCAGGGATAGTTAGCATCTACAAAAAAAATTAGGCAGGGCCAAAAGAAGCCCATCATAAAGCAAAGTAAGAAAATGTTCTTGAAGGGATTTCTCATTCTATGTAGAAACCCTCCTGTCCACCATTTCACTTTAATTATAATCCATTTCTGCAAAGGAAGGCTATTTGCTTCTATTTTTACAGTCAGGATCTGTGCAGGAGAGGGTGAGCTAGTCCACTAGAGACCGAAGGGGAAGGTGGACACCAAACACTGGCCACAGGTCACAAAAGCAAACAGGATCAACAGTGACATCAACATCACCGCACTTTGATCAGATTGGCTGATCAACTATGTTTACAAGTGATGAAGTAACTTTTCTTAGACTCAACCAAGACAGGACAAAATAGAGGATTTTTGTAACTTCCATCAACTACATAGACCTGATAAGACACCTGTGAGGTGCCATAATCCTCACACTGTTCAACAACAAAGCCAAATTATTTAAAAATAGTTTAAAACAGAAAAACGTATTTTAAAATAAAAATATGATGTGCTAGACACTTCAATAAGATTGTTTCACCTGCTCCCATTTCAAAACATCACCTGTATATGTCTTTCAGGTTATCAGTTTTCCTTCCTGTTAGTAGTGCACTGTGTTTGTGTTTCAGTCTACCAAGTAAGAGAACTCAGTGGGAAAAGGTACATGCTGCCAAGAGTGATAGTCGAGTCCTACGTGGTAAAGAGAGCTGTGCTCACAAAATGTCTTCTGACTTCTACACTTGCGTGTGCACACATGTACACATAAAAATAAGTGCAATTTTAAAAAATCTTAAGCTATTCTGTACAGTCACAATTCCATTTACTTTTATTTTTTCTAATAAAACCTAATACATGATATCTAATCTTAATAAAACTAACACAGTTTGGTAATAGATACATGTTGACAGGTGTTGTGGAATCTATCAAGCTCTGAGTTCAGGCTGCCTGGTCCATCCAGACAGAGCTGTTAGTCCAGAAGTCCTAGGGATCGGAGCCCCAGGTAGGGCACTTTCTCAAGGAGAGCGTACAGACACCAAGGGCATGCAAAGTGTACACAGCTAAAACCAGGTACAGAACTGGGGAGAGGGACCACAGTTTTGCCCTTTTTATTCTTGTGGATGCATGTGTGTGTGTCTCTGTGTATATGTGCATCGCATGGAGGTGTCCCTGAAGGGCAGAAGAGGTCATAGGATTCTCCCCTCCATTCAAGATGTTTGTCGTGGGGTCCAAACGTCTCTTGAAAACAACACAGGCTATTGGTGTTGCTTGCGGTTGCCTCCAAGAACTTGAAAGTCAGACTCTGTGGCTGAAGACCCACAGACTTCCTGTGTCAGATGCAGGACTTACAGGAAGCAAGCTGTAACTTTCTCAGAAGCCTGTAGTATCCAGAGGAGCTATGCATGGTGCCACAGGAGGAAAGCAATCTGTAGCCCACACGGCTGGGAAACCACCGAACCACACCAGCCAGGCAGGCTACCACCAAAGGTGCAGGAGTGGTACTACAGCATGGCAGTAACCAACCTGGCAGGTCCCAAGCCACCTGCCAATCTCCAGCCACTACCAAGCAGAATTCCTTTTACTACTTTGATATCTAATTGCTTGAATGTACAAATACCAAGTGCTAACCAGAGGAGTTGGCACAGGTTTTGCCACCAAAGCTTTTCAATGGCTAAGTGATAGAGAGTTACTCTCCTTGTACATTTGGTAGTTCTTTTCATGTTATAGGAAATGCTTTTCTAATGTTCTCTTCACCCATTGAAGCCAGCAATATCCAGACACTTATATTCATTCTGTCAAGGGCAGTGCCTGAGAAGGATTCCATAGAACCACAGCAGGGTCCACCCTTCCCTTTTAAGACTACATCTGTTTATGACATTCTTATTTACCTTAAATGTTTCCATCCTTTCAATAACTATAATTTCCATCGATGTAAGAATTGCATCTGACTTACTAATGTAGCCTCTGCCTGATACAAGGTCTAATACACAAATATTCAGTACATGCTAGTCAGTGAATAGTATACCTTGCCACAATCACAGATGTACACATTCAGCTGGTAAAATGTTAATTAGTATTTGTTTCTAAATGAAAGTGCAGCACTCAAAATGCTATGTTTCTTTAATAAATTTTTAATAAATACCAACTGTGAAAGAAGCAGACTTAATATAATATTCAAGCTAAGAGACCTTAAAAAAATCTCCCACACAGAGCATATTAAGCTACCTCTAGCCAGGATCATAGTTTTAATTATATTTAACATGCAGACACTAACTTGCCAGCTTGGTTTTCCATATACTTAAATATGCAAATACTCTGAAGCAAAAGAAATTTTACTTATTATCATTTTCATGGATTATTTTCAATCTGCAGAAATACATCGACTATCCAGATAGGTATAACAAACTTTAAATGCTGTGTCTCCATAAATTATTGGAAACAGCTCAATTATTTCAAAATAACAATTGAAACTGCTGTGCTCGCTGTACTATTAATACACTAGTTCTTAAAACAGTAATATTTATTACACAAAATTTACACGGCAGCAAATTATAGAGGCAGAAGGCAATGGATTTTTTGACTTGCATTTAATGTTACAAAGAATTATGACATTTTACTGCATCTGTTGGATTAATGCCATTTAAATTTAGAGTAATTTAAATTTAAAATAATAACGATAGTGGAAAGCTAAATCCCATCTTCGGATGATAGATGAGGAGCTAGAAATAAATTTTATCCCAAAGCTTATCAGTTCTGTTTCAAATGATGCCAGCATCTGTGATCTCAGCATACTCTGCACCCATATTATCAGTGGCTTCTAAAGACTAATTTTATAAAAGCATAAAGTTGCAAGGAAATAAATGAGACAGGTTGAAACCGTAAGGGAGGAGTCAGTCTGTGGAAGCAAAGAGTAAACATTCAGTATGTGTTTAAACCACATCTTTTTGTCATGTGAATTTTATTTCTAAAACAAAAAACAAATATTGTTATGAATTTATTAGAACAAAGTTCTTCTTCAGGGAAATCTATGTATGTTCCATTTTGATTTTCACTGTAGCTGTTCTATAAGAATGCTTTTCCCAAGTACCGCTAAGGATTCCAAAATGCATATTAGTTCCATAATACTGTACAAATAACTTTTAGAAAATACCATGGAAATTAGAAATTAATTAAAACAAACATAAAAATTTTCTCTAGGGACTCCTCAATACTATAAATTACTCTGGATAACGTTATAGAATGTTCCTAACAGCTGAAGAAACCAAGATAATCTTTAGCAAAGAAGGTTACATTGTTCCTAGAGAGGAACAAAATGCTTTAGGACACCTTTTACACCACATGCGCAAGGTGAACAATCAAATCAGAAAGTCAGTCTGGGAGAAAAAAAGTTAAAAAAGACAGCCCATGAAGAACCACAAATTATAGGCTAAAACAATGTTACATTTTTTCTGGAGAGTTCTCACAGACATTGTAAATAAGATTGTGAATTTTCATTCAACGAGGCTATTAAGATGCCTCAAGTTGGACCAGACATTGGTGGGCTACTCCCACAAGTTTTACGCCAATGTCACATCAGCACATTTTGCATTCTTCCACATGTAGACATTCAATTTGACCAGCACTGTTTGTTGCGGATGCTTTCCTTTTTCTAGAGTGTAGTCTGGCTTATTTATCAAGAATTGGGTGTCCTTAAGTGTGGGGGTTTATGTCTGGATCTTTGATTAGATTAGACATCATTCATCATGTCTGCCTTTATGCCAATATCATGTGGTTTTATTATTTTTAGCTCTGTAGTACAATCAGGGATGGTGATTTTTTTATTTATTTGGTTGTTCAGGATTACCTTAGCTATCTTGGGTTTTTGTTCTTTCATATGAAGTTGAGAATTGTCTTTTCAAGGACTGTAAAGAATTGTGTTGGGATTTTGATGGGGATTTCATTGAATCTGTAGGCTACTCTTGGTCAGATGGCCATTTTTATTATGTTAATCCTACTGACTCATGAGCATGGGAGATCTTTCCCTCTTCTGATACCTCCTACAGTTTCTTACTTCAAACACTTGAACACTTTATCATAGCGGTCTTTCATTTGCTTGGTTAGAGCAACCCCAAGATATTTTTTATTACTTGTGGCTATTGAAAAGTGTGTTATTTCCCTGATTTATTTCTCAGTCAATTTGTCATTTGTATATAAAAGGGTTACTGATTTTTCTGAGACCATTTTAAGTCTACATCCAATCATCTCTCTGTACACCATAACTACGTTCAATTGCTATGTCAGCTATAAATAATTACAACAGTAAATATTTTAACTTTTGCCCCAAATTTCTATAAATTTTCCTAAATTCTCTGAAATTTGGAGAAGTGAGATATTATTTTAAATGGCCAGTTTCCCAGAAATTATCAAAAATGCTGAGGGTGGATGGCAACTCTCACATAATCCAATCAATTGTTCTGAAAAGAATCAAGTATTCGTAGAAAAAAAATTCCAAGAAAGGAAGATAATTTCATTATAAAAATGTTTCTATGTATCTTAAGAGGTAACCAAAGGTACAATAACAGAAACAGGCTTTAACAAGCCAAAACAGAATCTGACAAAATGAAAACAAATCTTAAATGTGAACACCAATTCCAAGAAATCATAAAAGTAGGATTAGCTATAAGAATTTGAAAACTAACCATGTTTTTGAAATCCAGCAAAATTCAATGTTTACTTAGTGCTACTACCCTTTCAAATGTCAAATAAGTTTATTTCTAAAGTCTAAATATCAATTTTAAATGTTTCAAATAATTAAAAATTTATCTTGATGCCAAACAAATGTTTTCAAATAAACTGGTTCTTCATACTTTGAAATTATAACACATTAATAGGGATTCAACAGCAAAGTTCTACCCTACATTATCTAGCAAAGGAAAAGCACCAATTGGACATAACATAGAAATTAGCAGACAGCTGACATTGTCTAAAGGAATTCAGATCACAAGCACAAACTAAACTTGAAATAAAAAAAAAAAGAGAGATTATTTAAATTTTAATTATCACCTTTCCCCAAGTATTCCAAGGATGACATTTCCACAGCATGTGCACATGACAATGCAATTACTATGGGAAATGAAGAGGGCTATCAAATTTAAACAGAAAATGCCCCTCCTAATATGCATAACATCCCTGAAGGTCAGGTGTGGCAGGCTTCCCCATTATGAGTGTAATACCACACCGAGTCTGAAGGCCAGTCATGGGCCACCTTCCTTCATGGTTCTGTCTCCAAGAACTCATTAATGGATGATTTTAGTAAGATGGCTTCTCTCTATATAGACAGACAAACAGGTGGATAGAAAGGTAGGTAGAGTCTACCCTCATAATAGGATATGTGTAGACAGAGAAAATGAACTTAAAGCACCTAAGAACTTCGGCCATGGCAGGATTCTAATTCACCTCACGCGGATGCCATGCGCAGTGTGGAGATATGAAGAGCTGAGCTGCAAAACAAAGGTGCTCCCGTGAAAAGTTCCAAACTGCAGCTGCAAACCTGGCTTGGGTTAGTTTACAAAGGGATAGCAGGAAGCGGCAGGGCAGCTAGAAGCAGCGTGTGCTTTGTCCTTCACTGTTAGGTAGGGCTGAGACTAGCGAGTAATTTACTGCTGTCATTAACCTGACTGGGCTGTGTCATTTGCAGAAGTTGCAAACTCTGCTAAAGCAAAAACTCTTCATCCTGTAACCTGAATAGATGTCCTATTAGGGACCATGTTCAAACCACCAACTTCATTTTGGTAGGGCTCTTATCTGACACAAAGTGGTACTGGTTTACCTCTGCGAGAGCCAGTCCCTTCAGGAAACTGGGTGTAGTTTTAATAAAATGAGACTCATAAGTTTTTATTACATTTATAATGAATGCTTTTCAGTTTTATAGGCTCTTTGAAGGAGCAATTTGGTTTCTCTATTAAAACATGACTTTATATCCTCCACAACACTCGGGTTTCAATTTTACATAGCTACCACCCTAAATATAAATGAAGATATTGAAGCTTTAATAAAAGTATAGAGTTATTTTTACTGACGTGTGGAATATGAGTTTACAAACCACAGGGGAAGGAAAGGAAGGAGGATTAAAATCTCTTCTTAGGGTGGTCATTTTATATCTTTCCATCACACAAAGTTAATCCCTGGTTCTATGAGGATATGTGTGTGTTTAGGAATTAAAGCAGGATTCATTGTATTCTCTTTTTTGTAGAATAAAATATTTTAAGTGTCTTATTGGCATGACAAAGAAGTAATATCATTTAACTGGAAGATGTTTAGGCGGTCTCTTTCTTTTACCTATTGCAATCATAAAGGTTTTCAGACAAAAGGGACTTGTTAACATCATTGAGGAAAACCCCAGCACCAGGGCTATAGGACATTCTGTTTACTTTCCACACTAAAGAAGCTGTTACCTACAGAGTCCTATTTAAGAAACTGAAATTCAAAAGTCACTGTGGTGTGATCGCTGGCTATGAAGAACTATCTCCTCAGAGAAAAGGCAGACATATAAAAATACATTGTGACATGGTAATACTAAATAACAAACAAAATAAACATCTGTAATTTTAATAGATAAGTCAATGGAAGAAAACAAATTGCTCATATTAGAAGGAAGAAGACTTTGGGGAGATGTTTTATCTAGAAATCTAACTAGGAGTTCTCCAAACTTGAAAAGTATTATATTGAAAAAAAAATTGTATGTCTGTGTATTAACTTCCACTAAGACAAATCAGATCCTGTTCTTTCAGGTTTGAGAACAATTCTTTTATCTTTTTTCTTTTTTTTCTTCCTTTTCTTTCTTTTTTGGAAGATTTTTATTACATCTTTTTATTTTATTTTAATTACTTATTTATTGTTGTATTTTGTTCTTTGAGACAGGGTTTCTTTGTGCAGCCTTGATTGTCCTGGAACTCACTCGGTAGACCAGGCTGACCTCAAACACAAAAAGATCCATCTATCTCTGCTTCCTGAGTGCTGGGACTAAAGGTGTGTGCTACCACCAACTGACTTTTTTTTTCTTTTATTGAAAGTAGATTTTTTAAAAATAATGTAATTTTAATTAATTAAATTATATGTAAATATATTTTAAATAACTAAATTCTGATTGCTGTTCCCCTCCCTGGAGTCTACCTTAGCAAAGTCTGAGACAAGTTTCAAGAATCAAAAGCAATGGCGCTCACAGCTTCCGGGTTGGTGGAAGTCGGTGCTACAGGAGTCCCTTCTCGCATGGAGGCCTCTCACATCGGCTGACGGAGGCCTCTCATGTAGGCTGATGGACTCCACAGAGACCCATGGGGCGAAGATGCGTGTCCTCGCTGCCGGTTTCCCCCATGCACCCAGCCAGCGGTTCAAGCGCCGCCGCTTTGTTCTAGGTTGCTGCACTCTAATGATGTACCGTAAAGAGGATATGTAGAATTGACTCCTCACAGAGACTGGCTGAAACAGTGCTAAAATGTAACATCAAAAGACAACGTTACCTGAGCATGGAAGGGAGTTTGGGGAAGTGGACTGCCTCTCATTAGGAGTGCGATAAAGGGATAATAAGCAATTTACTCTGTGAACTCCAGTTGACCCAATACTGACTGATTAACAGAGCAGAGACAGAGATGAGTGTGCGCGAGACGTGGTGGATGTGTCCTGAAATCCACTCTGGAACATGGGGGATAAAGCCGCGCAGGCAAAGAATCCACAGGTGTCCACCATATTGGGAAGGCAAGGGCAGTGCAGACACGTGGAACACTGACCACGGATATTTACAGGGATGGGATCTGGGTCGCCACCTAAGAAAGCAAGAGTTAAAACCTTCTAAGCTAGGACTGGCCATCCAGCTGCTAATATCAGAAAAATGAAAGGACTTGGTGTGCAAAAATGTGGATTTCATTTTAGATAAACTGGTTCTTGAAAGAAATGATTCCACAGAAAGAATCACATAAAACGAGGCATTTTGCTTTACTTTGCCGTGTTCATCCAGTAAATATTTATGAAACACAAACTTCTTCCCAGCCACGTTTGGGGCAATGGGAACTATAAACAGAACAGATATGAGCTCTGTTCTCGAGGGGCCCCATTATAACATAAAAGATAAGAATAAAAAAAGCAAGAAAATACAAAATGCATTAGAAAAGCCACAGGCACTTTGAAGAAAAAGTTTAAAGGTTAAAAGGAAACAATTATTGGGGAAGGTGTTATTTAAATAACAGCCACAAAATACAATGTAAATGTTTTGCTTTTGTTTTTTTAAAGATAAAATGTTTGGGGAAGAGTAGGTTGGATTATATACAAAACATCATTTTAATTAAATCTAGCAGAAGAAAATAAACTGAAGGAATTAGACTCACAGCGCCATTTACCCTGCGTATGTCTCAGGCAGATAGTTGGTAAAATATTTCATCTGGTTCCCTGCCTTACATTTTAGAAAATGAAAGTTTGATAAGAAAAATTAAACAGTATGCAGTATAATCAGTGGTGAAACAATCTAATACAACCAGAGATTTCTCAAAATATTTGAAAGAAGCCTAGTACACACCTGGGAAGGGTCTCCATGTCCCGAGACCACCATGATGTCTTGGCCCTGTGAGACCTTAGGCAGGAGGGGGTTTTAAATGGCTACTCTGAGAGTACAAAAGACCTCACTGGAAATGCTGAGTACAGCGGTCTCAGATCAGCCTCAAACACTCTGAAAGAAAATAAATCTCACGGAGGAAATCCATCTATCACCTTTTATAGGATCTGCATTTTAAAACACTGTTCTAAAATAATACCATTTCTCTAGTGGATGAGAAATTATCATGTCCCGTCCAAGAACTCTTCAATGACTGGAGACATATCATGCTGGGAGGCGCTTTGAAAATACTTCCAAAGCCCACAGTGCTCACTGAAGCAAATGGCACATGAGAGGATGCATATACCTTTAAAATGCAACTCCCAATTCCCATCTGATAAAATAAATTACAATAGGAACTGGAAGGCATAAAACAATAATCTCATTTGCACACAAGCACTTCTGTTCTACAGCATGCAGCAGAACATCGCTAATTGTAATACAGTGTTCTGTATAATTTTTATGCATGCTATGTATTCAAGTATCCTTACTTACAAGATAGTGTCTATAAATACCTAAAAATGATGAAAATTCTATACATCTATAGTATTACAAATAATCTATATTATTTTCACTGTTTAGGTTATAAACTGAACTTTGGCAAAAAGCTACATGCTTGACAGATTCTCACAGCTAACCACGAGGCTGAAACGTTCATAGAGGTCACTCAGTCTTCAGCCTGAAGTGTGCGCTTCATGCTTCCTGCATTGAGGACTAGGACTAGAGCAGAAGGATTTAACTCACTGAGCAGGATCACAGCAGAAGAGCCCACATTCAGAGCCCCGTAACCCTAGGACTAACTGCTAGACCTGCTTCAGAAACAGTGAGGTCAGAATTTTATAAACTCATGTTATTTTCCATAAAAATAAAATTATATTATAATATTTTAATATCTCCCATAGACCTGTTGCTAAAAAAAAAAACCTGGGAAAATAGCACATCATGTTTAATTGTTTTATGGAGTATGTATTAGAAAATTCAGAGACATATGTAATTTAATCAAAGAAACAATAAAACTCTACACCTTACATAACTTGGTACATAAAGAAGGGATTAGAAAAGTAAAAGCTAAAAATGGGTGATACAGGCTCAATGTGATTCTAATTTTTTTTTCATTCTAAATAACTATGTGACTACTACTGCCTTCCAGGACATCCAACAGTGTTCTGGAGAGACAGAATAAAACATAAAAAAATTTAAAAAAAGAAACCAAATGAACAAAAGCCCCGTAAGAAAAAAGAGAAGGAGATATGAAAGGAGATCTTGAGTCAGATATTTATTAAACAGAAGAGTTCCGAGCACCTCTATGAGCCAGGAACAAGGCAAGGAAGAGCAGCAAAAAGATTAAAGCCAAGTTCTTATCTTTGAAGGAGTCCTAGGAACATAGGAGAGGGTCATAAAAACAAACAGCTGCAGCCAGCTCCTAAGTGGTGCCTATAAAACATGAGCACGTGGGGACAGCCCGTGAGTGGGACTTCTCAGGGAAAGCCCTAATGGCTTGTCGAGAAAACAGTTTTAATTTTTAAAAGCCTGTTAGACCACTCTACTTTTTGCCAAGTCTCTGTGATGAATGCTGAGGGTCCTCCGGAGATAGCTAGCCGGACTGTGTGAGGACTGCCCAAGCTCCCACTACGAAGTTTGCTGGGATACAAGACTGTAAGCATGGAGCAAACTTAAGAGCCATCAAAGTTCCAACGTGTGATGCTCTTTCATCATAAAACTTCACATTCTTACCAGAAGGAAGGAAGAAAAGAAGGGAGAGAGGGGGAAAGAAGGAGGGAGGGAGGCAGGAAGAGAGGGAAGAAGGAAGAGGCGGAGGAGGGAAAGAAGGGAGAGAGAGAAGGAGGAAGGGAGGGAAAAAAGAAGAAACACTTGAAGGAAAAAGAAACAAAATGGTAATGCTTGAGGCTGGGACAATGGCTCGGTCAGTAAAGTTCTTGAAGCGTGAGGATCTGAGTTTGACCTCCAAAATCCAAATGTGAAAACAAAACAAAACAAACCTGTATGGCTGCTCTTCCAGAGGATACAGGCCCAATTCCAGGCACCCACTAACCCCCCAAATACCTGTAACTGCTATCCCAGGGTATACTGCACCCCTTTCCGGCCTCAGTAGACACTGCACACACGTGGTAGACACACATACACACAGGCAAAGCACCCATACACATAAAATACAGTTAAGAGAAAATTCTGACGCCTGGAGTATGACACTCAGCCATGCTTGTCCTCTGGCCTCCTAAAGCAAATGGGCACACAGGGACACCCACATAGACATAGGTGTGCACACCCTTAAACCGAACACACGCACACACAGAGAGAGACAGACAGTGGAAACTTTCAACCCTTCTGAGCTGAAATAACTGAGTATTGGCTCTCATAACCCTCATTGCCCTGCTTGTCACTTTAGCATTGCTGTAGGCAGACCTGGAGACCTGGTTGGGCAGGCCTACACTGCAGGAAGAGTGGGATATCTTCATAAGTAAATCACTGTGTCGTCTTGGCTTGTCCCTACATCTGTAAGTCAGACACCAGCAGCTGGGGATGAACAGAGAACGCCTCAGCCTGGCAGAGGCTGTAGTCTAACACTGACACCATCACCTGATGCCAGTTAAGAAGCTTCCTGCCCTGCCCTGACGGGGAGAAGGGGAGGGTAAGGAAAGGAAGGGCCTGTGTCCTCGAGTGGCAAAAGGCAGAAGGTCCCAACAAAGCCCAGGCCATTCTGCTTTGAATGACACAAATTGTGCTCATGGAGACTCCAGCCTGACGTCATAGTGTCTTCTTAACACTGTTCACCAGCAATCCGGTTACAACACACAAACTGGGGATGCATTCAGACCATGGCACATGCCACGTGAGTGTAGCTCTTCAAAGCCTGTTCACTTGTGGGCTTACACTTCCTGCACAGATGCTGTATTTGCCATAGCTGTATTTACAATTTTTCCACGGGGTTGTCACAGAGCCAGCTTCCCAGCCTCTAGAGGGGAGGAGAGTCCTATTGTGTACCATGGGATATTACGAACCAAAGTCTAGCCAGCCAGCCATACCTAGTTTTATTAATTTGTCTTACAACAAAATTTACAAAGTAGCCATTTCAGTATACACACACAAACATAGTCATGCACACATGAATGCACACACACACACACACACACACACACACCATTACGTGGTAACAAAATGCACAGGAGCTGTACACACTTAAAAGAAAATCAGATCAGAGACTGCAGCCAATTTCATTTCTGGTCTTGGCTACAGTTACTCTGGGGCTGAGTGTGACCCTATACAGAGTTGCACAGAGGAGCCCCTAAAACAAGTTGAGGTTGGGTAAAGGGGGGCTTAGTTGATTCACAGTGGGAAGAAGAGCAGCTGGGGGGAGGTCATCTGTCCCTCTCCTGCATTGAGCGCTATTACATAAGCAACATGGAGAGGTGGCCGCCGAAGGCCGCAGCGTCCGGCTCTGGTCTGCTCTCGCCCTCGCAAGGCTGCGCGTCCGGCCCAGCTGGCCACAGTGTGTGGTGCGTCAGGCCCCAAAGACAGCGCAGCCACGCTAATTACGCCTTCCCAAACACACACCCACTTGCTCTGGATCTACTTTAAATGCCATCTTAGTCTTACACACTGGTGGATTTGGGGAAAACAGGCCCCACCCTCCTCCAGGTGTCCCTCACGAGGAGAAGCCCACAGGGCTTTGTGTACTCTTCGTTGATGCTGCTTGCTGTAAGGTAGCCCGCCTCCTCTGAGTCCACCCGGAGGAAACGAAGAGGACTTATTTTCATATTCCCTTTGCGGCCGCCCTCAGTTTTCCAGATCAAAGCCACGGACGTCCGGGCTTGCTGGGCAATTTTACAGCCGTGCTATTAGTTCCAGAAGTCAGCATCAAAAGTGCATTTATGCCGCTTTTGGGGTATACTGACCCAGAAAGTTGACTCTGATCCGAGGTTTTTAGAGTGAGAGTATAGCACACTCTTAAGCAAGGAACAATAAGACCGGCCAGAATAAAAATCCGGGCAAACAATGAAGCTCAGCGAGAGCTTACCTCCCGTTAGGTGTTGTTCCTCTAGGGCTCCAAAGAGCACACCAAGTGGATGCTGGAACTGAGCAGATAGAGGAATGCCAGCAACTGCCACTCAGCCGCCCTTACGGTGTCTGAATAAAAAGTCATTTTTATTCCAGAAAAACCTTGTGATTTTTTTTAAAGATCCAATGAGGTAACATTGGAGCTACCTTACTCTTCTTTGGGAGATACTATATAGTGTGAATGAATCTACAGAGCCCGCTTGCAGCCTCCCTACTTTGATGGGCCCTCTTAAATTCAACCATTAGGACACATCCCTGCTCCAGATTAAAGGAAACTTAAACTGTCATTACCAGCACTTTGAATATGGGGTGTGAGCAAAGCACTGTGGACCATGGTGCTGGCCTGCCTCAGTTAAACAGTCCAGCCTCCAACACAAAAGGCCTTATGACTCATTTTACTCATGGTGACCAATGGATTTCATGGTCTCATAAGAACTGAAACAGTAGATACACAGCACTCAGCGCTATTTCTGTACCAAAGAAAGTGCCCAGTTAAGGCTTGACAATGGTATACTGACATCTGAGCCAAGCATCGCCACATAATTCAAATATGGTTGGCAATATATAAAACAACCATTTGTCTTCCATCTCTTGCTCCCAGGTAAGAGCACTCCTTAACAAACAGGCAAGCAGCAGCCTCCAAGACTCTATCCTGCATTTCCCCCTTCCTTCTGAAGAAGTAATAGGAGAACATTTGTGACCTCATTGAATGTGCTGAGACTATAAGAAGAGCCTCTCTGAAAAGGAGGAGAAAATGGTTCACTGATACCATCTCATTTGATTTTTTAAAAGGATAAGTAATGTAGATGATGGAAGCAAGAAGGATTTTAGCCTCTAATATTCAGGGCTTGTTATTGGTTAGAATTCCAAATCAAAGCAAGCCCTTAATTAATAACTACTCTGATACTTACTCACTTGATTATGCTCTGGCCCAGAGAACTGACATTTTACTGGCAGGTTATGAAATGTTTGTTAAAGCTATGAAGTCTAATTACATAAGCCTTCTTTCAGTGGCTCACAAAGGGTGGAGAAGAGCTAGAAAATTAGCTCCCTTCTGCCAAAGAGCGAGGTCTAAAGACAAGCAAGAGCAGGATTGGATGAATGAACCACAAGTGGGTGGTTCACAGTTCACATGAAAGGGGAGTAAACACAGAAGAAAATGAAAAGATGCTCTAGTGCCATCCATTGGGTCTTTGGAAATATGTCATTAGCATATTCGCTCCTTTTCTTCAATGAGGCTAGCTACAGCTGAAACTTCACAGTTGCTAATATGTTATCATTACTCAAATAATTAGACTTAGGAGCAATAGTTTTTTTAATTAGCTATCTCAAAGCAAGCACCATTATAATCATCTAATTATCCTTGGAGGCAGCTTCTGCACAAAGGCTTGAAACATTCACTACATTACTTCCATGTGTGCTGGCTCCATGTTTACAGTTTAAGACCATGTGTGACAATATAGCAATGAAACCAAAAAAACACACTTTATTTATTTCTTCAGAAATATAAAAGTAATTTTCATTAATCAAACATATTCAAAAAATAAATGTGCGGTTTCAACTAATAAAAGTGGCAAAACTCATATTAATTTTCAATTATTCACATACAAATAAAGCCTAAACTATTTCTTAGCCTTAATGTTCAACATTTAGACAAATTCAGTCAACAGGATTGCTCAGCTAGGTAAACAATCACCACTTTTCTCAAGACTTGATGGCCTTGAGAAAATGGTTAAAGCAGCCTGTAAGAACAAACGTCTTCTTCAAACACATAGTTGGTTAAATGAGTCTCTAAAGAGTACAGCCACCTGATGAGCAGTATTTCAACTATAAATTAATATCTTTGGTACATTTTATGGTGTGGCCTGGTTCAACATCAAAGCTGGCCTAGAAGCCACTGGGAAGGGCATGTCCAGATGAACCTGTGGGTCTGAATCAGAGAAAGCCTAGGACTAACGGTTCTGAAGCTCCAGGCCCCATCCTGGCAGCCAGGTATATGAAAGATTGAGAGAGAGAAAGAAAAATGGACGGAGCATGACTTCAACGCTTTACTCATGGGTCTAGGAGGGCAAATCACACCAAGTGAAACCAGACAGAAGAAGTTATATGAGTCATCCATGAGCGAGAATGCGCATAGTCTAAATCATGCACAGCAAGAAAAAACAAAACTAGAAACAGAAGACGCTAGAAACAGGCACCTGAAAATGAAGACAGTCAGACCATAACAAGGAGAAAGATGGAGGCACAGATTTTTAAATGTTTAGCACACTGCTAGTAGTACAATCTTATGGTGGGGTGAATGGAGAGAAAAACGAGGTGAAACGGAAAACAGAGAGACGGAAGTCTGGGAAAGCACATGAGATAAAACATGCCAGAACAGAAGAGAAAGAGGCAAACAAGGGGAAGCTTAAGTTAAAGCATTTACAAGGTAGTACTAGTCAATAAAATGAATATTAGCTAATATGAGAAAGGTGGTGGAAGCAAAGAAAAGTGATACTGTGTGACCTGCAGAACCAGCCATTTCAGTGGCGTGCCAGCACAGAGGCCAGGGAAAACAAAAGATCGGTGTACAAAGCCTCCCTTGGGGGCCTCCATGACTTTGCAAAATACTGAAGGTAAATGGAGGGTTACACCATGGGAGCTTGAAGAGGACACAGAATACAGAGGAAGAGCTTTACATGTGGGATTAGTCAGGAGTACAAAATAATGGAAAATATAGGAAAGAAAGTGGAATCGCTTCTTAAGATCATTAAAGGTAGGGGTGTAAAATAAAAATATACAAAGTCTATGGAATATTGTGACTGATGCCATAGAAGAATGAGAGAGGAGGAAATTGGGTGATAATGCCCAAAGGATATAAGGTTTCTGTTACGTAGATGACCCACTTCTAGAGGCCCAATGTCCGCCATGGTGATTACAGTTAGACTGCTCAACATGTGCCAAGACAATTCATATGTTCAAAAGTGCATAGTTCAAAAGCCCAAGCCCGGATGACCACCAGTCTGGTGCCATGGAGCCCAGATAGAGAGCTAGTCTGAGATGAGCACCAGTCCCAACACCGCACACCTGCAACGCAAACCATGCCCGAGGTGACCCCTGCCCCGTGCCAGAATACATAAGCGGGGCACAGCACTCCTGAGAGCACTCCTGTGACCACTCCAAACACCAAGACACCCTGGGTACCACTAGGAGGAACAAGTAAGTAGTGGAGAAATACAAGAAAAAGAGAAACAGGAGGATGTGAGCACAATGAAGAGCGGCAGGACTGGAGACCTGAGGGGAGCGGGGAGCAGCCTGATATGAGTAGCCAGGGATGCCACCTGGACCTGGAGGGGTCCTGGCCTCTGTTGCTACGGAGGACCATCTCTGGCTCTGTGGCTCTGCAGCAGTGGGTTCTGTTAACACCAAAGGCCAGGCAGACATCCTAGTCTGGACTGCACCCAGGGACTTGTTAGTATCTGAAGGCTGTGCAGAACTATCCCCACCCCTCTCCTGGGCATCATGGGAGAGCTGGTTCTGGGGTCATGAGAGCAACAGACCTGATCCTGCAGCTAGCCCTTTTCAGTACTCATGAGAGTGCCCCTGCACATTGCCCAGGAAACACAGGCAGAGCTGGCTCTGGTTTCAGAAGTTGCAGGAGAGTGGCTCTAGGGATATGAGCATGGGAGACCTGGCCCTGCCATTTTAGCTCCTGTGTGGTGGCACAGATGAGGGCGAGATACTCTCCTCCCACCTTGCCCCTAGCCACCAGCGACAGACAGGAGCCCAGGCCCCGGGGCCTTGAGAGCAGGGGAGCCGGCCCTGTCCATCACCAGCTGTAGCATTAGGAGAATAGGCCCTATTCCTTGCCTAAACAGCTGGCCCTGGAAGTGGAGGTTGTGGATGAGCTGCCTCCAAAGATGTGAGCGTGGAAGAGCAGGCCATCTTGTCTGCTCAGTGATGGTGTCCATGAGGGAGAAACCCTCTCCCTCTCCTTTTGTCCTTGCTACCTGGTGGGTCATGAGAGCAGAAGAGCTGTGTCTGCCCCTTATTTACTGCAGCACTTAGGAGAGCAGGCCCTGCACCTCACCTGGGCAGTAGATCTGAGCTTGGTGGTGAGTGCTGAGAGCTAGGATGGGTGATCCAGGCCCAAGCGTGTGAGCATGGGGGCGCTAGCCCTGACTGTTGTCTGTTGTGCAGTGGTGCAGATCAGGAAGAGATGGTCTCATCCCTCACCACCTATTGCAGGCAGAATCACTGGCCCTGGGGTCATGAAAATGGGAAAACTAGTCCTGTTCCTCATCGGCTGCAACACGTAGGAGAGTAGGCCCTGAACTTAGCCTGAACAGCAAGGTAGGGCTTGCCCTGGTTATGGGGTTACAGGTGAGGCAGCTCGAGGTTTGAGAACAGGAGAGCTAGCCCAGTCCCTCACCTGCTGCAGGACTCAGGAGAGTGGACCCTGTACTTTTCCTAGGCAGCACAGTAGAGCTTGCCCTGGTGGTGGGAGAGAGCTTGTGGACCACCCAGCTCAGCTACCAGCCAGGCCCAGATCCAGGACTTTGAATTGGTTCATCCCAACTTCCACCCCAACAATGAACTCTATAATGGGTGAAGGAGCTGGTCCTACAGGCCCAAAACTATAGGATTCCCGCAACAATAATATCTCTGAGATGAGTCCCAGTGAGGTTTCAGTATTGATGGAACAGAAGAAGCCAGAGGCCTCTTACCAGACCAACGACTCATCACAATGAGCATTTGCAAGCAAAAAAGTGTGGACAAAAGGGTATGGTGTGGGACACATTGTTACATATGAAAACTTCCACAACAAGATTTTCTTTTCCTCTTTGGGGGTTGCAAGGGTGGAGGGTAGTAAGGGAGGAAAGATGAATGGGATTGGGATGCATGATGTGAAATTCACAAAGAATCAATAAAAAGGAACAAGAGGAGGAGGAGAAAGAAGAAGAACAGGAAGAGGAGAGGAGGGGGAGGAGAAGGAGGAAGAAGAACAAGAACAAGAATGAAAACAAGAACAAGAACAAAAAGTCAGTTGCAATCCTGGTAAATGTTGCTCTCATCCAGTCCACGTTATGAACAAGCCCAGGCTAGTGATGAAATGACTTCGGTGATTTGATAAGAATGCCCCCCCCCCATGGGCTCATAAGAAGTGGCATTATGAGGTGTGGTCTTGTCAGAAGAATTGTGAGGTTTCAAATGCCCAAGCCAGGCCCAGCGACGGTCTTTTCCTGATGCCTGCATATGGTGATGCAGAACTCTCAGCTACTCTCCAGGACCATCCGTTACTTCCTGCATGCCACCATGCTTCCTGCCATGATGATAATGGACTAACCCTCTGAATTATAAGCCAGGCCCACATAAGTGATTTCCTTCATAAGAGTTGCCATGGTCATGGTGTCTCTTCACAGCAATAAAAAAACCTAACTAAAATAATGGCCCAAATCATCTGTGTCCTCAGGTTTCATCTCCATCTGCTTGACCATACTCATCACATCCATTTTCATTCTTAGTCTCCCCCACTTCCTTTCAGTGATGACTTGGTCTGAGAACTCTGCATCAGGAAGTTAAATTCCACTTTGTAAATTGATAAAGCACACAATTTCCTTTAAAAAGCAAGCAGATTTTTGTTTAACGGGTGTTGTTTTGCCATCATAAAAATACAAAGGCTTACTGATAAGCTCACAGGTCAACAAAAGGATGTTAATGACTCAACTATAAGAACCAGTACTCCAAATGGAGATTGGTTTGAAAAGAGAACAAGGCTGAAGGTGAAGGATGACCCCAGGTGAGGCTGGACAGGATGATCCCTCCATCCCTTTGGCCCCATCACTACCCAGTGCCCTTCATCCCTCCTGCAGTGTTTCTGGGGCGCCCTCCAACCCCATGTGTCTTGAAGGGCGGTCTGTCTCTACACTAAAATCTGCCAAGGACAGAGCCAAATGAATATCCTTGAGCCTCTGAGTAGTGACTGCTCCAAATGTAGACCAGAGGATGAAAGTCAATGGAATTCACCCCCCCCCGCCCCTGAGATTTTGTAAATATTCGCTGGGAGAAGGTCATTGTCTTTATTTAAAATGTGCTTGGCACACGTAAGAGGGAAAAATGCATAGAGAAGCGTGACTGAGAAAGGAGGGTCACAGGGAAGACCAACAGTGGCGCTGGCGACTGAGGCACACAGACCCCCTCAAGTATTCCCATTCTAGCCTTTAAGATGTTTAGCTGAACTAGTTTGATGGGGGTTTCTGACCTACAAATACATTCTGAATTGTCTTGTGTGCCATGCAATGTATTCCCAGCTGCTGGCTTCTCAGACCAGGGATGGCAAGGAACACACCAGAGAAGGAAAGAGAAACCAAGGGTCTACTTTGGTGTCTGGCTTGGCTGTGTCAGAGCACATTCACTCCTTTCAAGCCATCTAAAAACTGAACATAATCAGACTGTGAATAAACTTTCCACATGCATTTCATTAAAAGCCAACTCATGGCCTAAGACTTAACCTGACTTCTGACTAGCCAAATACTTCATGGACACACATTTCTGAAGGGGAAGCTAGAAACCATATTTATAAGCTGAAGTAAATTCTTCAATTTGTTCTCATCTTTAGATTTTTTTTAACCTGGCTTTTCAGGCCAGCACTCTAAAAAATGCACTGTATTATGAAACACAAGTACACAGACTCAGTCAAAATTTGAAAGGCACAGTCCAGGCAACTGTGTCAGTGGTGGAATGTGTGCTCAGCACACGCAGGACTTTGGGAGACAAGTCATGACATCAAAGGGAGACAGAGGCCATTGTCATGAAATGATATGGGAAATACCATAAAAAGTTTGTTATACGAGCATTTGGATGGTTTTTATTATGTTAAGTTGTGTGAGAAAAAGGTACCAGATCTTGTGCTCTGCAGAAGACCGCGAGGTCCTGGTTAACCCAGGGCCAGCTCTCCAGCCAACATCAAATCCCTGAAGAAAAATAAACGCAAGTCCCGCATTTACTCCCAGCAGCCTGAAAATTCAATGTTCCAGCAAAGCAGCTCTCCTCTTGCTGACATTTCTTTCAGGATCCACGAAAACCCTAGAGAAAACCAGTGAGCACGCTCAGAGCCTTGTTCTGTCCTGATTCACCAATACCCAAGGCCAGATGCGGGCTAACAGCTGACTCTACTGCTTTACTCAGATGTCATTCTGGTATGCTGTGGCTGCTGGAGCTCTTCCCACACTTCTTCCCTCTTTATACACAAGCTGCTGGGCTCTGATTACCACAAAATGTTAACCATTTGGTGCCCGCCCGTGACAATAGTGCTTAGTCAGCACATCTTAGGTTTCATATAGCAGGGAATACTGAATACTTTTATTTTGAAGAATTTTTTTTTTCTTTTGTAAAATGCCATCACCTTTCTCTACTGAATGTCCACAAACCACTCCCAAGATGTTCCGTTTGGCTGTTTATTTAAAAACTCTGCAGGAAACATGGAAGTCGGTGCATTGTGTAAGGAGTCACTAAGATTAAATCCGTAGCACTTTCTCACCCCTCCTGCACCTTACAACACCGTTAGATGTTGACTCAGCCTGATGAGGGGTAACTTTTCCAAATTTAGAGTAAGGCTTTTTATCTCATCGTAGTAAGATAGAGTGTGGTAAAGCCCGGCCAGCAGTAGGTATACTGTCATTTCCAAGAGGAGGAGGCTACAGTCATGCTTCCTGGTCACAGCCACAGGCTCAGAAACACACTTTGTGACTCACACCTGCACAGGGAGGGCTTAGGAAAGATGAATTATTTATATCTGTAAGTGGAAGATACAAATTTCCCTGAAAAATACAAATTTCATACTTTCCTTAGAAGCAGAAACAAGAAGAGAAACAGAGCATTCCCACTTGTCACCGAACTGTGAGCTGAGTACTAACGGCTTCCTTGGACGTTTAGGCACCACGTTACTACAGTCCTGGATTGCCCTGTGGTCACGGTCACAATTAGAGCAAGGTGGCTGCAGTTTCTCCATTTGGAATGTGTGTACATATCAAGGGGAAAAAGTACATTTCCTGGGTCACACTTCGTGGAGAGGCTCTTGCGTGTTCTCACAGCTATGTTCCCTCTGCCCAAGGTTCAGTGTCTTATTCTGAATTATCAAGCTGCCAAACCACAGCAGAGTTGGATCTCAACCTTCAAATCCAAAAATCTAATGTTTATGAAGCTCAGGTCAGCATGCCTAAAAGACAAGTAATACTGTCTTCCCTCTGGTAGAAATTATGAAATAGTCTATCCTATTTGGATATAGCCCCTCCCTGTTTTCTCTCTTTTGTTTTTTTTCCTCACAAGATACATTTGCTGCACAGAATGGGCAAAACATTGAAGCTACTCTGGTCTAATTTCCAAAGAACATGCATTCTTCCCTTCCTGCATTTTCTTATCATCTCCTTCAACAGTAAAGAAAGATTATACACAAACAGCACTGAACCCTTCCCAAGCCAAAGGGGAAACATCTGTCAATATTCAGAGATGCCTTACAAGAGAACACTGGCAAAACACTCCTTTTCACCTTTCTTCAGAAACTTCTCTGCTCAAATTCTACTTTCATCTTCCAAATAGAAACCTAATGCTGGCTATCACACAAAATTTACAGAATTGTTGAAGTCAGTCTTTTGTTCATCTGCATTTCTCCTCTGTAAATGTGCTCATCAACTTGTCAGGCAGCTTGTTAGAATCTGCACTTAATCTTCACATTTCCTCTCAGCTGAAATTTTCTCCCATCCCTTAATCATTTCCTATCGTGATTACTATAATTTCTCTTTTATTGTCCTCTTGAAATTCATACCAGTTAAGTCATGAGTGGCCAGAACACAGAGCTAAAATAACATTTCCTTCCAAGTGTCTCTCACTCTTTCACAAATGCATTGTGACTTGGTCTTAGATACTTTGTTCCCCTCTGTCGCACTGCAGGAACTGCGCTGTAATTATCTCCTCTGTCATGCCACTAGAGCCACACATCACCAGTTCTGTCCGCTCACCTTCCTCCCGGGAGGCCCAGGCACACATTCCTTGAGATGTTCTCTCATTAAGAATATCGTTTCAGATTTTTCCTGTCTAGGTAGAATAGCAGGGAAACTGCATGTATATTTTCTCTCTACTCCCTGACCAACCTATGTTCCATACTTGCTTTGAATTTTAATCTTTGGAACATAATTTCTAATAAACTGAAATTTGTAAGAAAATGGCTTCTCAGACTCTAACAACTTTTGGGCAAATGATGAGATGGGCAAACATCTAAGGCAATAAAAATGCAAATTTTAGAAAACTTTGTAATCAAAGGAGGATCATTTCAAGCAATAAACCATTCAGCTTCAGCAGGCCTGGCTTTATGGCTTTAGATCATATTCTGAAAAACTTTCATAGGAAAAGCGAGCATGTCTGACCAGGGGAGAAACAGATGAGAAGCTATTTTATCACATGGATGGATGCAGATGACTTGCTTTGTACAAATATTTAAAGTAAAACCTCAAGTGACAATCTGGTCTCCTCATTGTAAGGCTGGCATAGTGGTTCACACTTTTAATCCCAACATTTGGGAGGCAGAGGCAGGTGGATTTCTGTGAGTTCAAGGCCATCCAGAACTATAGATTAAGACCCCACTTCAAATAATAATTTTTCCTAGTAAATGTCTGAAAAACATAAATATACATTATCCAAAATGTTTTTTCATGTTCTAGCACTCTCTGACAGTTCTCTCTGTCTCTCTGTCTATGTCTCTATCTCTTTCTGTCTCTGTGTCTCTGTCTCTGTGTCTCTGTCTCTGTCTCTCTCTCTCTTACACACACACACACACACACACACACACACAATGTGAGTATCTGGGGCAGGTTGCAGCTATCAAGATGAAGAATGTTACTTTCTGCTGCTTACAGTAAGCCTTTGTTTCAAAGCTAGCTCTCCTTTTTTCTCCTTTTGATGTTAGGATGGCGGCCTAACTAGAGAAAAATCAACTTAGAAAGCTGTCCACGTACAACAAAGTAAGACCTTACAAGAGGCACCAGCACACAACTGCAAAGAGTGAGTGTACTTACACGAAGTCACTGATACTTTCCACAACTCAGAAAAGACAACATTTACCTTCGACAAAATAAACCGAGTCCTAGAGGTTAGGTCAGCCAGCCTCTGAAGCAGTTGGCCTGGAGAGAGCAGAGATTCAGGGAGAACTCAGTGTGCACTGAGGAGAGGGAGCAGAGGAGAACAGGGCAGTGAACACCTACCCATCCTCAGTGTACTGCAGAGGGCCAGCACCACATCAGCCTACCCCTGTAGACGTTTCTCCTGTTACTAACAACACCACCAAAATTCTCACATACCATGTATACTCACACTGCAGAGCTGAAGAGTAATCATTATGAACCGAATTCTAATATAGGGAAGAAAAGCTATTAGTGATGTCTTTGAAATTGTAGTTTTAACAGAAACTTGACTAAAATAGCTTTGAAAAGTTACAGCTCTGCTTTGAGTTGAGTGGAAGTCTTCTGTCTGGCAGAAGGCCCTCAAATGCTCAACAGCAACAGGAGTCCTTTGGCTCTTCATGTTCTCTTTGAAATAATGAGCTACTGAATGCTATCTGTGGGCTTTAGTCCACAGCAAACCTCAAAGAACTTTTGGGGGCACACAATTTTAATCCCAAGTGCAATATTAAGAATTTTTCTCAGGCTGGGGAGATGGCACAGTGGTTACGAGCACTGGCTGCTCTTCCAGAGGTCCTGAGTTCATTCCCAGCAACCACATGGTGGCTCACAGCCATCTAATGCCTTCTCCTGGCATGCAGGTGTATATGCAGCGGAGCACTCATACATAAAATAAGTACATAATATATATTTTTAAAAATTTCTCTCTTTCTTCATTGCTATCCATGAGTAATGTATCTAGTGTCTATGATCTGAAACAATAAGGCCACAGTAGAAACAAGTTCCAAGCTGAGCACTGAGCCAATGCCCCTCCTCTTAAGTTGTCCTGCAAGAGAGAGCAACCAAACTTAGCAACATGCTTTACAGGTCCAACCAATTTCTGTGCACATGTTTACAAGCTGTTCAATCCCTATAAATGTCACATTTCCTACAAAATAAACATCTCACTCCGAATGGGGTGCAAATCAAGATGCCTGCGCCTGTGCTACGGGATGATATATTTGCTACACTTGATGAAGTAGAAGCACAAACTTGTAACATACTTTTATAAGTTTTACCAGTTCTTTTCATTACAATGCTAAAGAGAACTGACCAAACAGACTACAGAGATTTTTTTTTTTTAATGTTCCTTGTGTGGTCATAAAAGACTGCACAGAACTATCCCAAGACACTCACAAGTTGGAGATGTGATACTTTCATTAACCCAACCTAGTCTCTTCTTCCTGAGGACCTTCTATTAAACTGTACAGAACTTCTGAGATTTGAATAATTATCAGTTCCTGAAACTGTTGTTTCTGGTTAACAAGTTCAGGCTGACTACGTGCTACGCCAATGTTATACATGTCAGTGTTGCTCACTGAGGTAGGCAACAGCAACAAGTAAAGTTATTTTGCTTTGAATAATTCTGAAATCTGGGTACTGCTTAAAATCAGTTATTGTTAACACATAGTATATCTTGGAAATTGAAAACCTGCCTTTTCTAATACAAAATAATGATAATATTTAAATCCCAGAGTTCTGTTTAAAATTTAAAACAAGCAAAGGAAGAAAGTTTCTACAACCCATACTACATACACAAAGTCATTTTGTTGAGCTAGTAAAATGAGAGGGGGGTGGGAAAGGCCATTAGAATACTTAAGGAAATATGGAGTTTTCGGCAGGAGGTGAAAAGGTCACGTTGCCAACTTCCTAAATCAACCACTGATATATGTTATGACTGAACTTAATTCTTCAGATCTGAACCATCACAAACTATTTCATACAGAAGTTTCTAATTTCCTCTGCTTTGAAATGTCAGATGACTGAAACTTACTCTGAAATACTGTGCTAGCCACAGTAAAATCAAAAGCTCTTTCACAAATATATTTAAGGTACTTTCTTAACGTGTATTCCTAAGACCATCTAGCAATTTTCCATTTGCTAATGAACTAGAATGCCAGGAAACAGGGCCGAGGGCCCTCTCTTACTATCAAATAAATGCCCTGTATATCCTAAGTTACATTGTGGTATTATTTTTGCCACACTACAGATTTTAGATAGAACCAACACTAAAACTAACCCAAGTGCTGTCATGACGTATTATAGTTTGCAAATATGGGAGTCACTCTAGTCTTATATATTCTACTAAGATTGCAAAAGCTGTCTTCTCTTATAATACAATGAAGTCACTTGTAATGTAATATGCTCACATTTTACCTTAGCTGTCAATATTCTATGACTTGAAAACCAGTGTTTGTTTGAATTGTTCAACTGTAATAAATATCACCAATAGTTTTGCTGCTTATAAAAAACATAGTATGTTTTAAATTTTATCTGTGTAGATGGTACACAGGTAATTTGAAGAGCTCTATCAAGTCTTGAATGGAGTTAAATGAAGTTTAAATATTACGTTAGTAAGTTATACCGCAGGAATTAGAGGCTGATTCAACCAATAGAAATAACACTTTCAAATATTTTCTCATAAGTCAATAAATGCCTAAAAGGAGAAGAAATGCCATAAAATAAAACTGGAATCTAACTCTTAGACTATGGTTTCCGGTCCATAATGGGTCTGTCGCTTGTAATAAGGAATGTTGGCATGTGTCTCTTACATCTTCTCTGTTAGTCTTATGCCATATGCAGAAGCAGAACAGGCCTACAAAGACAGTTCCTTTTGATGTAGAAGTGAGCTTCTCTTTATAATTTATTTTATATGTATTACAACTTATATGAAATCAAAACATTGCTTTGCTTATTAGTTAGACTGAAAACACTGGAGTAGGATTTAGAGCGAATCTGAGGATAAATTTAATGTCTAAGCAAGTTGGAGATCTAGGGAAGCCAGTTGTGTAGCTCAAAGCCGGGGGGAGGGGGAGACTGTGGGGAAGATGCCAGTCTGCCTCTAACGCCCAAGAACAAGATCTCTACACCCATACCCCATGGCATAGGGAGTCAGCCTTCCGCCATCGTCTGCTGTTTTCAGGCCTTCACAGATTGGACAATGTCCACTCACACTCTGATGGGCCAATGACTCTAAATGCATCACCTCATCCAGAAAAACACACACACCTACACACACACATACCTGTAATCAGGTATCTGAGCAAAGCAAGTTCACACATAGTATAGACTATTGCTCCAGAACCTAAGCAAATGTAACAGGAAAGACTAAAACTTTAGTCATAGTGCCATTAAGGACAAAAATCTATTCCACTGTTTCAAGCCACATTACACTGAAGATTATGGTCAAATACCATAAGAATACTAAATAACATCAAAGGTTTATGATTTTAAAAGAATTACTCTTATCTGTAGATGTTATGAGAGACCAAAAAGAAAATTATAGCAAAATGTTAGGGAAAAGACTTCAAAGTATAGCAGGTTTCAAGATCAGTCAACGACAACCACAAGAATAATTTTTGTAAGTTACAACTTATTTTCCTTAACTTATACACAAAATATAACAAAATATGGTGATAAGATATATATAGATAGTCAAATTATGAGATAAAATATAAATCATTAGCTATACATAGTTATATTTTGTTTGCAAATACAAAAATATGCTATGGAGACAGCGAATTTGAGAAAATGCAACAGCATATCATGGCTGCAAAAAGGGTGAGGGGTCACATGAGTTGAAAATCTAACTCTGGAATTTATATGTAGGGCAAGAATCCTGGAATGGCCCAGAAAGTGTTTATAGTACAATGTACAGCACATGAAATCTTGTCATATTAAACACTGGAACTATCATTTTTAAAACAACCTGCCCTAGAGCAGAGGCTGACAGCTAGACTAACCAGTCAAACCAAAGAGAAAAAATATCTGCATCACCATAGACACAAGATAAAACAGAGGTGGGTAAACAGGCATGACACTAAGTCTCAATTTAACATTAGTGAGAATGAATGCTCCGCACAGCTCTTTTCACAGCTTAGCACTTCTAAGTTTTGACTTCATGCCATGTAAATTCCAGATTCATTACACTTAAATATCCAAAGTAAAAAGTAGAAAAATGCAGGGTTTTTCCAGCTGAAGAACCTCTGTACCAATAAAAAACTATTCCTTGTCTAATGAGCCTAAACAAGCAAGACATTGCTAAATTGAAATTAATTTCTCAGGATTAAGCACTGAGCAAATATAAAGGAGAAAATGTAAGTTAAGTCACAGATAAGTTAGTTTCAAAACATCGACTATCACATAAAATTATTTATCATAAAAAGTCACATACAAACCAAAAATTTTTAAGTTTAACAACCACACAGAAAAATGAAAGTACAACATGAAACATTTCTCAGAGGAAAAACAGAGGCGCCTAAAAAGTTCTTCTGCCTCTGCACTTCTGAAGTATCAAAGAGCTAAAAAAGAAAGGAAGCTACGGAGAGTGGAGAAGAAATTTACATCGACAAAGACTGAAAGACCAACAATACCAAGTTTGCTGAGACAACCTGAAACTGAAACATACTTCATAACGTGTATGAAATAGTGAAGGCTTAAAAAATGCTTTGCTGAGCAGGATACAGCTGGGATACAGAGCTAATATAATGTAGCTAATGATAACAATAAAAAAGGAAAATAATGCTTTGCTGCTAGTCAGTAAAGTGAAACCACTTGTCCCATCTGCAGGCCCACGCCCCAGAGAAAATGCTGTACATGTGGACTGGAAAGTACCTAATAAAGGCAATGCCTGGGGGGGGGGGCAGGTACACGCCCCAGAGAAATGCTGTCCATGTGGACTGGGAAGTACCTAGTGAAGGCAATGCCTTGGAGGGGGGGGGGCAGACACACATCCTAGAGAAAATGCTGTCCATGTGGACTGGGAAGTACCTAGTAAAGGCAATGCCTTGGGGGGCGGGGACATCGTTCCTTATAGCAATAATTGGAATTACTCTAAACACCATCAACCGCAGAGTACAAGGCAGGTGCAGTGGCGCACACCTGTAATCCCGGCACTGGGGAAGGCAGAGGCAGGTGGATGTCTGTGAGTCCAAGGCAAGCCTGGTCTACAAAGTGAGTCCAGGACAGTCAAGGATACACAGAGAAACCCTGTCTCAAAACAAACAAACAAACAAAAAGCTCACAAAAATAGTACAACGCATACCTGCACCATAGCACAATCATCAAGGCAGAATATATACTGTACATCATGTCAGAGTTGTAATGGTGAAAACACTCAAGACTGAATTTTATAATTTATAAATGTGCTGCATATCAATACAAATTGATGTTCAAAATATAAAATCTTGCATTATGCACTAATGGACAGGAAATTTAGAATAATGATTAACTCCTCACTTGGTAAAAACAGCCTTGGGGAAGGTATGCAGGGAACTTTAATTATCTTTGTTTTATTTCACAACTTTTCAAAGAGCAGAGAGGAAAATGTTATATATGATGAAGCTGAATGATGGCTGCATGCATATTTGTTATTGATCAATACCATTTTCCAGCTTTAAAATATTTCTAAAATGCTAAGGATAATATTTTTTTTAAAGTCTACTTAAATGAACACTGGAAAGCTCAGTTCAACCATCTTGAGCATAAAGGACCATGGTGACATAGGAAATGTCAATGTTGAATTAATTTTCACAATATGCAAACATTCCTTGCTATTGTAAACTCTCCCAAACCCCCTTTCATTAATTTGCAGCATGTGTTTCAGCCTTTTCTATTATTAATCCCAGCGTATGATTCCAGTCAGCCAACTCTCCTTCCTATCATGCTTAAATGCCCAGCAAATCTGCTTTCCCTGGATTGTTTTGCCTTACATCGGCTTGAAGGTTTAGTGAAGTTCTTTTCTACAATTCTTCTTGTAGCTAAAATTTCAGACGCAGGTGGCTGGCTGCTATTAATTTAGGTTAAAAAGGTATTAACCTTCATGGTTTAATACTTTCATGGTTAGAACGGAATCCTGGGCAATGTCAGGCCATTGCCAAGACTATACCTGTTCAAGTGGCTGCTTTTTCCTCATTGCTCAGTATTTTCTGAAGGAATGCAGGGTATAGTGCAAAATAATAACAGAAACCTGCTGCACAGGCTGTGGAGAAAGTGTGGACTTCCTTCTGAGTTCCTGGATAGGAAGAGCTCTATCTAGTTCCAGAAGCGGGGAGTGGAGAGCCCAGCACTTCACTGTCTCTGCCGCTCACCCACCCTTGTGTGGCCTGGGACCAGCTTCCCTCTCCACTTGCTGAGACAATGGCACTGTCCTGGGACCACCTGACAGGATTGGTGTGGCCTGAAAGGGGACACCATGGAAGTGCACAGTGAACCAGCACGAGGGATTCTGATCCTCTGTAAAGTGAAGAACACACTAGTAAAATGAAAATCCCAAAATTCTCTGAAAAAAAGTGTTTCATTTGGGAATATTAATATAGTGGGCTTGGAAAACTGTGTGCACATCTTGGTGCATCTACCATGGGAAACTTTCCACAGATAATTAAACAACAGATAACAACATTTCAGAAAGGGACTCTACAAACGTGGGGGCAGAAAAAATTGAAGCAAGGTATTTGGAGTACTCACTTTCAATATTGCTCATGAAGCGAATAGAAGGGAGATTGCAATTTGTATACAAAAACTAACGTGGCACTATCTGAGCGGTGTGCCAAGCCAGGGAGCAGTGCCCGCTGCTGCTTTCCGGAAATGGCGGTTCTGATAGCGTGCTCATGGACCGCAGGACCCTGGGGACTGCGAGGGACCCACGAGGGCAGGTTCCCTCACATTTACACTGAGAAGGCCCTGCCGGCTTCCCTGTGCTGATGCTGGTCCAGGAGCACCAGAGCAGCAGCAGGAGACATGCCTGTGCCTGACACAGCGTGAGGCTGCGGAGCCAGGTCGATGTGCTCCACACTGCTCTAGACATTATTAATAGTAGCAGGCGAATAAACAAAACCAAAAATGTCGGTTTCCCTCAATAATGCTCTCACTACATGACAAGTGGGGCTCTTGCCTAATCTACTGCAGAAAACTTTGAGGAAGCCTCTTCGTTTTAATGGATAGCAACTGTGGTTGTTTCCATTACAAGGAGATACATTTCTCATAAAACATCATTTTAGTTGAAGGAACAACCAACAAATGATAATTATTTAAAGGCGGGTGTGAGGCAGATACTTTGGCAACAGTGAATAAAATGAAACTGTTGCTTCAAGGAAAAATAACACTAATACAATGACTCCTCACCCGATCAGTGATAATGCTGAAAATGGGATTTGCTAATGTTTGATAGTGAAGAGATGGAGGGGGAACGCCACCACTGAATCACATCACAAACCACCTGTGACGAACAGAAGGAGCGATTGGATTCACAGTTCTGAGGCTTTAGTCTGTGTGTGTCTGGCTTAACTCTATATCTGCAGTGCCCTGTGTGAGCAAACTATCATGGCAGAAAGCATGTGATGGAGCAATCGTATATAGCCCATGACAGCCGTGCAGGAAATTGGGGGAAGAATGTTGAGAAACAATATATAACCTTTGGTGGCATGCAGCTAATGACCTGCTACCTATCATAGGAACAGCCGTACATTCAGTTAATCAGCTGATAGAATAACTATGCTCATGATCTGTTCACCTCCTCAGTGCCAACAGATGTAATCTGGGCAGGATGTAATCAAAGCAGAAGACAGACTATAGGCAGCGAAAGGACATTACAAACTCCACATCAATGAATACTTGAGTACAAATGTGTTCTTCATACTCCATAGTATGAAGGGCCATCCATGAAGACTGCCTAACAATGAACTCTTCTCCTTCCAAGTGCTCTCTTGTTCTGTAACTACCTAAGGGCAACCCCACCTGCTGAAGAGGTTACCTTGCAAACAGATCACACAGAAACACAGTAGCTGCATCCACACTGGGCTCTGTGTTTTTGCTAAAGGAGGATCAAAGCAACCAACCATAAAGGGAGAGTTATACAGTTTCGTTTTCTAATTAAGAGACTATTAGGCAAGAAATTTTAACTTTGTGTAATTTTAAACAGCAAAATTGGGGTAAATGATCTTTGAACTTTGGTTCATTTTCCAAGGAGGTCATTATTAAGGGGTACTTAGCTTCAGTTCTTAACAACTGTAACAATCTTGTAGGAAACAAGATAGAAGGAAATGGAGGTAATATAGGAACAGCATGATGGGCTGCAATAAAGAGCAATGGAGGCAATGCATGGTGTAGGAAAAGAATCAGCAGAGAAGACAAGGCTAGAAAGTCAGTGGGGAAAGGAGGTGCTGGGTGGATTGCCACACCTGGTGAAAATACAGGGAATTAGAGATAGAAAAATATTTTGGGTGAGAGGAAGAATAAAGACATAGATTATGCTAAGGTGGGAAAAGGAGTGAAAGACTTGAACAACAGTCACTCAGTGGTCACAGATCCTGTTCCAAGCATAAGCAACACACACACACACACACACACACACACACACACACTGCTGCTCTCATCCAAGCAGCAGCCATTACAGTCACCCCACTTTACATGTCTCCTCACCCGATTAACACTGCTTCTCTAGCTCCTTCCATTTTTGATTCTTCAGCTCTCCAAATCACTACTTTAAGAGACTACAAGCTGCTATCTCCAGTCAAGAGATGATTCCCCATCCCACCCCCAAAAATCAATAAGGAAGAATCAAGAGTGCATTAGAGAGCATTCTTGTTTCCTGTTAGGCTGATACTATAAGTGCCAGATACTTTCATAGATGCCAAGAAGAAGACAGTAGACACAGAATCCAATTCCGTACGAAACCATATCCCTCTAAAACTGCCTTTGCCAGTCCCAGAGGGTTATGCTAAAACAAAATCTCAAGGCATGTATGTGTCTACAAAGAGCCCTTGCCTATATAAAAAAAGGAGAAACACTTATAAAGCTACTTATATTCTCAATAAGCCTGAGACAAACTGCTTCTAACAGTTCAAGCAAGCAGTAAGAAGCCAGTGCTCACTACATCTGCCAAAGGCATGCTTATCAAATATAATGCTCTTTTGGTATTAAAGGTGTATCAATAAAGTATTATTGAAAAGAGAATTCTACCATGCACTGAAAATATTACATGGAGCCTATTTTAAAGTTAGTCAAAAGTGGTATTTTTTTTCTTTTTTAACATTTTTATTTTATATTAATCACAGGTTATGTACTTTGTATCCCAGCCATAGCGCCCTCCTGTATTCCCTCTCTATCCTCCCCAAAAGTGGTATTTATAATATATCAGATAAATCAATTTGTTGGGATGATCGCTGATCATTTTTTTACATTAATCTGTTGTTTTGTTAGTTGTATTTTTAGAGAACCGACACGGCATGCTTTGATTTCAACAACATGTAGAGATTTCTGAATGACTTCCACTGAAGCCTAGCCCAAGGCCAGAGAAATCTATCAGAAATGATGTCAGGACAGCCTTTGGGAAGCCAGGAATCCCTTCATTAAGAATAGTGTCTGCTGCTGAAATATTTCTAGTTTTATGTTGGTGAAAAACATTTCTGGAACGCACCATAATTCTCCTCCTTTAAACTCATGGGAAATTCCTATCCTCCACAGGATTGACTGACAAATAAAAGCCACAGACGTGAATGGCTGCTGCGCAGATGAAGGCACTGGGGGTGAGGACTGCGGAGCACGTGCCCGCCATGATGGCTGCTTTGACAGAGCTGCTTCCACCCATTTGCACTGGAAAAAAGGTAAGTTATGCAAACAAATCAAATACACAAAACAACATCTTTTTGTTTTTACCCCCAGGAGAGCTAAAACACAAAGGGTGTTCAAATTTGGAATTACTCTTGCAAGTCAGAAAACACTGAGATGCCAGCAAGAACCAAGATTAGAGCATGGCTTTGGCTCAGGAGGACAAAACCAACAGTCCCTCATGTCAGAGTCTCCACATGCAGTAGATGGCCAAGAACGTGGGATGTGCTGGAGCTCATGAGTCATCTACCTGCTAGCGTCTCAGCACATACTGCAGGCACCTGCTGCAGTTTGTGCATCTCCTCCATTAGACAACAGCATTTCTGCCCTGAAATTATCTAAAATTCTTAAGTGTTTTATAATTACTTACAAAGGAAATGTAGCAATTAAATACAGTGTCTATTCTTATGAGAGAACAAACATCAGGCAGCTCAGTAAATAGCAATGATATATATATATATATACATATATGATAATTTATAAATATACTTTATATATGTAAAGAACAAGATAATTTATGTCTTTCCAAATGAACTAAAAAGCATACAAGAACAAACAAACCAACAAGGACTGGGTACACAGAAGTCAATAAAGCACTTGGCATGAAGAGGTAAGGGCCCTGACTAGAACCCCACATCCAGAGGAAGAAACCAGGCCCTGTGGCTGGTGCTTACTATCTGCTAGCCCAACAGCAGTGCAGAGAAAGGCAGATGCCAGTGCCAGGCCCAGGCCAGTAGCTGAAATGGCAAGCCCTAGACCCCAATGAGAGACCTTGCCTCAAAACAAATGATGGACAGTTTCTGAGGAACACCTGAGGTTGATCCATGGCCTTAGCATGCATGCACATGCACATGTGCACACACACACACACACTCAAACACGTACACACACAGGCACACACATGTACACACAAGCACAAACATGTACACACACATCCATATATACATATAACCACACACAAACACAAGCCACCAAATACTAGCAGTATTCAGTTTTAAAGTATATCTGATATAATAAAAATACAGTAACAGTAAAAATGTTTAGTTCTATTCAATAACCTTTATTACAAAGCAACTTTCCTGAACATTGATAGCAAACACATTTTAGTTGTAACAGTAATTCTTTTTTTTTTATTTTTCTTTTTTTTTTTTTTACAATTTTTTTTAATTTATTTATTTTTATCTCAATCACAGGTTAGGTACTTTGAATCCCAGGCATAGCCCCCTCCCCCATTTCCTCCTACCCTCCCACTCCCTCCCTCATCTCCTTCTTCCCCG
>CM053755.1:2671220-2769556 GCA_028658305.1 Pachyuromys duprasi
GGGGAGGAGGTCCTCCCCTATCAGTGGACTTGGAAAGGGGCAGGGAGGAGATGAGGAAGTGATTGGGGGGGATAGGGAGGGAATGCAGGAGGGGGCTACGGCTGGGATACAAAGTACATAACCTGTGATTAACATAAAATAAAAATGTTAAAAAAAGAAAACAAAAATAACTTTACTTGTAAACAGGAAAGGTGGCTGTTCTAGTGAATTGAGATTAAAGTTTTATTTACTTTTAACAACAAAAAAAGAATTATTGATGGAAAAATACTAAATTTCCTTTAGAGTTAAGTAGTATGCCTTTTTATACATATACCAAATTTCATGTAAATGTAATAACTGACAAAAGAACACTAAATTTCCTTTTTAAAGAAAATACTATGACATATTATACTATACCATACCATATCATATACTATATTATATATTATATGTTATACCATAACGTATGTATCTGCCTGTTTGTATTTGTACCAAATGTGTGGTGATCCTGGAAGTCAGAAGAGGATGTTTTCCCCTGAAACTGGAGGTCAGGCATTTGTGAGTGATCCAGGTAGGATCAATGTATTGGGAACCAAGTCTGGGAGCTCTGAAAGAACTACAGGTTCTCTTTATTGTTCAGCCATCTCTCCAGCCACTATTATGATTATGGACAAAAACAATAATAAGTGATAAATATGAACAAATTGTAATTTTATTAGATCTGTATATGAAAATCACAATGTGGTGGTCAAGGTAGCTGCTTTTTCTTTTGGTCAACATGTGCCATAATTTCCAACAAAAAGAAAAATACTGAACTGCTTCAGCTGTTTCAAAAGTTACCTCGATAACCACTCGATAACCACTCCCCTCCACACAAAACCTCCCATCTTACAATCAATGGGAGGTCTAGATATCCATTCTGTCGGGGGTTGACCCAAACACTGGCTAAGGTATCTGAGTGAAGTGGAAGTTACGATAAATACTAAATGTTCTAAAATTCAATTTGAAGAATTTTTTTACTCATGAAAAATAGTGCTAAAACCTTTTCCTGAATATGTGGACCATGTTGCTGAGAATCCCTCCTCAGTGAAAAGCCCAAGCGTAAAGAACTAAAGGTTGTGTCAGTCTTGGTAAAACTCTCTGTGCTACATTTTCTCCACTGTTGTTATAACCTTAAAGCAGGTCCTGGATACTGCAGTTTCGGCTTGTATGTGGTTTGTTTTCAGATTGATAGAACAAAGGGTTTTTAAGCCTTAATAAATCCCCAGCTACATTCACAGAAGACTCTGTTAGAACTCAGAAAACAGGAAACAAACAATAGTGAGCTGCTGAGGTAACAGGGCCTTTGTTACGATGACATAGAACAGAAATGTGTACCTAGGGACCTTGTAATAATCGTGAAGATTGGGTCACTAGTACTCAGTGTCCTCTGTCTGCTGACCATCTCCACAGTCTTAATAAAGTAAAGGACAGCACCTTCTCCCATATGAAATTCATTTCGTCACATCTCAGGTACCTGTTGAGGCCTACTATCAAATCTGACACCATCAGGGTCCTCCACATCTATACCACACAGGAATCTGAAGACTGAAGAGAGCTAGGTGGGAAGAAATGAAAAAGGAAAAGCAGTAAGATCAAATACCTGGTTACCTTTATTTTATCAAAGTTTTGATGATGATCATGTTAATCTAAACATAAAGGAGTTCCAAACTCAGCCAACTTTAAAGAAATAAATCTCACAGGAGAGATTGTATTTTGAAAATAAATAAATATAGAAAAAATGGAAGCTGCATCTTATAGGAACGACTAACTGAACTGGCATCACAGCCCAACTGGGTGCTTTGGCATGTATTCACTGACCACCATGCAGGTGCCAGGCCTCATGCCACACTCTGCAGAGACTGCAGTGATTTGAGAGCTGCTATCTTAGAACCTTCAGTGTATTGAATGGACATAAGAGCAAGAAACCATAATTAAACACCAAAACTAACAAATGTACAGTGACGAGCTTGTCTTTGGCTAAGGTTACTAAGAAAGGATGATACACTTTTCTGTGAAAATTAAATAGTTGGGCTGAGAATTACCACTCAGTAGGTGTAAAGTAAGCAAGAGAGCATAAGATCTGCTCTATTGGAGATAAGGAAATATGGACAATCTCCAGGACACAGGTAGAACAGTACTGTGATTTAGGTGCTGGAAGGCCCAGGGAGGGCTCATTTGCTAAAGGATTAGTCCACAGCCAATGCCACATTGGAATTACAATGCCTTATGGTGTGAGGTCCAGAGACAGGATGTTAGAATAGTGTGATGTGTCCTCTAAGGGGGTTACTGGCACCCCAGCACCTTCTGCACCTTTGCTCTCATCATGATGTGCCATGTGATCCCAGGCCCATCAGAAATAAGCAAGTAGGGCTAAAGTAAACAACTCTTCCATTTTTGCTAGTTATTCAGATATTATGTCACAGTTACAGAAAGCTAACAAAAAGGTGAAAGAAAGGACATAAAACACACAAACCAACAAAAAGAAGAAACAAGGCCAGTGAAGCCAAAATACAGATAGTACATGAGCAGGCAGCAGTTCAGAAGATCTGCAGGGAAGAGTGTGGAGGCCACGGAATAGATGTAGTGTATACTCAGCTTTAGTCATATTGTTGAAGAGAAACTGCTGTGTAAATAAAGCAAATATATATTTGAGAAGAGAGACAGATGGCAGAGTAGAACGAGGCCTTAAGCTACAGTCAAATCAGACCCTGAGAACACAGAATGACAGTAACGCTCCCCAGGCTCCACTTCCTGTCATCAGAGCCTGGGCCACATACAAAATAAACGTGGCCAAAAGAAGCACCCAAATTAGACTTAGCAAGCAGATAAAACTGGAGAAAAGAGCAGCAACTGGAACAGGAGAGAGCTTCAGGATGCCTGGACATTGCCGTTTAAACGTGAACTGTGCCCCACAGACTCCGGTAACTGCACTCTTGATACGCATTTGGCAGCACCGTGGGAAGGTTCTCCAACCTTCAGGAGGCGAGGCAGACTGGAGGAAGACGCACTGCAGGTGGGCCACGAGGCTTTGTAACCTGGCCACATCCTCTGTTCTCTCTGGATGCAGAGTGGACAGGAAGGGTGACCACACATGTTCCACTTCCTGGCATGACTGCTTTTCCTGTCCACCATGTCTTCCCACCGAAACAGACTGTATCCGTGGAACTGGGAGCCAAGTAAGTACTTTCTTAAGTTACTTTTGTTAAGGTAATTTACCACAGAAATGAGGCAGTAATGAGTGTTTAGCAGAGAACTAAAACATTCTCAAGACCATGGTCAGGTCACAAGGCAGAATTTCATAGGAGTTATATTTAAAAAGAAATACATCCAGAATCCATTATAATAACATAGGCTTCAGTTTGAGATGTGGAAATACAATAGGACTTGAGCAAATCATGAGCGAACATATGTGTACTCCCAGATGGTAATTTATACTCAAATGTAGAGGTCACATTTTCAGTTCAAGGATCCCCATATTCCCACCTGAGGCAATAACACCTATACACAAATAAAAATAAATATGTAAAAATGGTTCTCATTTCACTTTAGCAAGTCTAATAGCAAACTGACTGGGTTTCCTATTTTACAAGAAAACAAGTCAATAATGGAAGGATGGACAATGACCCCCTACCTTGCTCTGCCTCAGAGAATCTGGTAAATAAATATTGACTTTGGTCCTGGTTTTCTCAAACACTTTAATCAATAGGATGAACTTTCTTTAAAGAATAACTGTAAATGTGTGTGTATATATGTATATTCCTACATTGAAGTAAAAAACGGCTCACATGTCAAATTGCCAACAATTCCTTGGTCTGTCTGTCTGTGGAAGGACTTGCCGACTGTCTCTATTTTCTAAGTTGCTAAGGTACACTATCTTCACACGGTATACTATGTGTTTCATACCACTATTCAGAGTCCCACTGAACGTCAGTTCCTGCTTTCCGTGACAAGGAAGTTACCAAGCAGCAAAGCCTCCTGTGCTCCACGCTTACCTTTACTCTGAATTACTGATCTTTGAGGTTTTTTTTTAAAAGCTCAGATCTTTTCCTCATGGAAGTATTTATACGGGTTCTCTAGCAAACATCCACCAAGGAAAATGGCACACAGTCATCCGCCTGAGCTGTCTGAATGTCAGTTCCCCAGCAAGGCCGCTGCTTGTTCATTCTAAATGAGGCAGTGGGCTCCCTGGTCACACATGGCTCCTTTCTCTCACTCCAACAGTTAATTCACCACGTTTCTGTTTACTCTGTCTTTCTCAACACTCTAAGTCCCAAGAGGAAACACATCCATGTTGACTTGTCTACCAAGAGCAGAACACAGCTTACAAACTTAGTAAATGTTTATTGACTAGTGAGTGGGAGTGATGACTCAGTAGCTGAAATAAAATAAAGTGAGATGGAGAGATGGCATAAATATGTATTGCATTTATTATTTTTAAAAAAGGGTTTGTAAGTGTTGCCCCTTCAAAAATCACCAAGAATCACTCTTTTTAAAGTTTCTCAAAGAAAACCATACAACTGCCAGCCACACTGCTTTTTTAAAATGAGTAATGCCAAGTTTCGGTATGCTACCTCAGAAGTTAGTCTAAATCTATCTAAGAAAGTCGATCTAAGTCTCAGGACAATTCCTAATGACAAACACAGGGGAGAAGTCTCAAGAATAAAAAACCATACTAAACAAAATTACTTTCATATACACAAAGATTCAATATCACAAGTAATGGAGAAAAAATGTCGATAAATACAAATTAGATGAAGACATTCAGTATTTCAAGAAGTATTTTGTTCACCATTTTAAGTTCAGGCAACACAAAAAACAAATGATAATTTAACATAAATTCTTTTCTAAGGACCTTTAGAGAAAAGTCAGGATATAAAATTTTTATCAACCTATTTATACCTATGAGAAATGAAAAAGCTGTGTAATCAGATTCATCATTTTAAGCAATTCTTAGTAAAGACCAATAAAACAGCCATTGAATTCCACCAACACACACACATTGCTGAGAATAATTCACTGCATTGATTATTTGGAAGAGAAATTATGAGAAAACTTGGGAGTTAAACCTGCAGAGAGGGACTGGAAAGGCTGGTCCCGAACTGAGCAGGGCACACTCTGAATTACTCTCCAGTCCAAAACAACACAGGCCTTTCTTTTTGTCAACCCAGGAGCTGTGGGCTTCAAACTTGGGAACAAAAAGAAAGAGGGAGGGAGGGAGGGAGAGAGAGAGAGACATAGTAAGAGACTGTTAGTTACTGTTCCTACTCAGTGTCTTCCAAACCTCTTCACACTGAAGACAGCTTCAGAATGAAACTCAAAACTGGAAAGGTGCCCTTCATACAGAGCAAGGCACATAAGAACTCCATGAAATACCCCCACAGGATTATGTCGCTGCCTACTGATTCCTTTGTATAATCTGTTAAGTGTGAGCATAGTTCTGAGAACTTGGTGTTGTCTCTGCCTGTAATTCCCTACCCAAAGGACAGAATCCCATTGCTCCTTAGGCTTCAGTAAGCATGCTCTGACACTGTCAGATCCTGGATATATCACTGGACGTACATCAGTGCAGTGCAAGCCAACATTTTTAGGTTGGGCAATGGCTTCACTCAGTAGAACACTGTTTGACAACAGTATCAACCCTTTCATTTCTGTGTTTCCCTTGAAAATGTTGACCCTATATAAACAAGCATTTTATACAAACAATGTAGACAACATCCAAGGTGGAAAGTAAATTAATCACCTTTAAAAATAAGTAATTCCTTGACAGAATAATGAAATGGCAATATATTCCTTACGAAGTCAGACAGCACATTAGTCTTTATTATTTGACTTCTTAAAACACCATGTTTGTTTATTTTATGAATTACACATCCTATGAAATACTTTCAGGTAACAAGAGATTTAAAACAGCAAATGATACTTGAAATTACGATTTGAAGAAGTAGCCATGTTCAGTTACTGTTATTTGATCAATTCTATACAAATCTTTAACAGAGGCAATCTGAAGTGTTAATAAATCTTAAAAGATAAATCATAACCTGGATAGGTTTTCCAAATATTTGACAAACAAAAAGAAAAAAAACAAAAATATTTTATACAGGAATTAGAAAGCATTGCATTATGAAACATGAGATTGAAAACAAGATTTACAAATTATATTTGTTTGATTAAAGTCAGAATAGCATTTTAGTCCTACTGAGTACCAGCGTTCATATCATGAGCTTGGTAACAGGGGATAATTCTTCTGAAATCAGTATTAGTTGAAATGCCTCAAGTACTAACTACCAAAATTTTAAATATGCTTTACCCTTAACATATAATACCTAATGAAATTCCATATGCAAAAATCAAGAAATTCAAATTTTAGGACATAACTTCAAAGCATTACTTGCTTTGTTCTCAATCTTTCAAATTAAATACTAGGTTAACACTGCAGAAAAAGTTTACCCACGCAGGCAGAATTTGGAAAAACACATCACAAATGACCAATAACCAGTTAGTAGCTCTAGTGCATTGAGTGAAACCACGTGATCAGTGCTAGGAATGTGCCACGAAGCACTGCATTAGCTGCCTCTCACATGTCTTGATATGTCTTAACTTTTATTCAATTCAAAATACTTTCTTAGTTCTTTTATGATTTTATCTTTAACTTAGGAATTATTTAAGAGTGTTTTATAGAGATCATTCTGCTATGGATTTGCAATACCACTGAACTCAAATAGCTTTGTATAATGCACAACATGATAGTCTGATGGATTTATTTTTTATATGCACAGTGTTGTCAATCTTAGCAAATTTTCTCTGTGTTTATACAGTGTCCTCAATTATTATTTCTTAAATAATTATCAGTTAAACTACATTATGAATATCTTTAATTGAGCATATATTCTTATTGGCTTCTGACAACTGTCTATCAGTTTTTGAGAGGGAAAAACAAAAACTTGATTTCTGCACTGGTCCTTGAAAGTCAGTTAGATAATGCCATTATTACATAGTTTGGTGCCATTATTAGGTACACAAATGTTTAGTCTATGTATTTTCCTGATGAACTAACCGTTCCTTTACGGGATTATCCCAGGATGTTGGATGCCATTGACAGTCTGATCTCATAGCTTACCACCTGTTCCCCATTCTTTCCACCTATGATTTGGCCCCCTGTTTTTTTTTCTGTTCCCAATTGAATTAATTGCACAGCTAATAAAACAATATTTTATTTTCATTAATGAAGTATTGGCAATTTTTTTGTTTCACAGTTAATTTGGACTTTATAGACTGCACCTTCAGTTTATTTTAGACTCTCTTCAAATAATATTATAAAACATCATACCCTACATTTGTAAAACACACTTGTATTTCTGAATCCAGGCATTTGTAATAGTTATATTGTACATTTTCTCCTATATAAACCATATATTTCACATTATAGCTGATTAGCTGTGGTGTAGGCAGTTAAATGATACACAACGGCTTTTCCGGATTGTCAGCTTTATGCTGTTGAAGCACCCAGCAGACTAGCATGGTAAGCCTCTGGATGTGATTGAAAGAGTGTTCTTAGAGAGAAATCAATAAAATAACACACCCTGAATCTGGGTACACCCCCCTGGGTTAGGGGCCCAGGCAGGATAAAGGGGGGAAAGAGAAATCCCATTAGCTCAGCCATGCATATTATTTTCTCATTCCCTCTTCTCCCTGCTCCTCTTCCCCCATTCTCTACTCTTCCTCCTTTTCCTCCCTCCTTCCATGAGAGCTGCAGCTCTGAGCCACCCTGCCCCTCCTCATGGTGAATTGAGCCTTGTAAACCTGGAAGCTCAGATGACGCGTCCTGAGGCTCATTCAATGAGATACTTTATCACAATGACAAAAGGTCTGGAAAACACATGAAAGACATTGTGTGGGGCAATTTTTACGATTGTCAGTGCTTTCCTTTTATGTATGTCTTATATTTCTAGAAGATAACTCTGTTGTCTGTTTAAAGGAATTTCTTTAATATTTTTACTGTGTGTGCACGCCAGTGATGAATTGCTTTTACTTCTAGCTTGTGTTTGATATTTCGACTAGCTACAAAGTCTCACATCACTACCTTCTCCCTTCCAATACTTATTAGCTCACCTCCTCAGTATTGTATAATTTCTTTCACATTTGCTCTTCTTGTACATCTCTTATTGTCCATGTTTAAAATGCCCTTCTTGTCACTAGTGTGCAGCATGTGATGTTGTACACCTTGCTATAATCTTCCTGACTTTGGTCATTTTTTATTTCTTAAATCAAAATTATAAAAATTTTTTACCTTGTAACAAAATGCTGGATACCAGTAATTTCATCATCTCCTTTTTGCCCCTTCTCTTCAGAGACTATAATTGCACATCTTTTGAGGCACTGGAAATGGACTCACAGGTAAGTGATATTTCATTTCTAAGTATTTTGCTGCTTATTTTCTCCTTGTTTTGAGCCATGGTTTGCTGTCTTTTTGTAACAAGTCATTTTTATCAGTGCTACATTGTTCACTTCCTTGGGACCTGGATACTTTAGTTGTTATGACCACACATAAGCTTTACACAGAATAGAGGTGAGACACTTCTGGACAGCACATGTGCGCTTCCAGGCTTTGTTGGGAAGAACTACCAGGCATCTACACCAGAGAGGATTTTGCTCCCAGGGAGGCTGGTGGGACTGTCTTCCTCTGATCACCCAACTTCTCAGGAATTCTGAAGGTTTCTATCCCCTAGGTAACACACCCAAGAATCAGTCTGTGAAATCTGAGGAATTTTCTCTGTGTTATTTTTGCATAATTTGTTCCCTGATCTCCTGCCTTTTTTTTTTCCTTTTCTTGCATTAAAACTAGCACTCAGTTGAAAGGTTTTAGGCACGACCTTCAGATCTCTGTAGATTTGTTTTTACATCTATCCTTCCAGCACTCTGCCCAACAAGCCTAACTACCCAGGACCCTGCGATTCCCAAATCAATCCAGTTGATCCTGGGAGACTGTCAGACTTCAGCTGCAGCCTCTGATCTGTCTGAGAATTGCAAAAATCTTTAAGGGAAATGGGATAGCATGATGAGCAAGCTGTTTCTATTCTTAAAGTGTCACTTTCCTGGACCACTTGGCACCCAAGACCAGCCCCACTTCACCCTCCTATCACATTAGCTAATCTTCAATTGACTCAACCAGGAAGAGAAGCTCAGTCCCCAGAACCCTCTTGGGGTTGAATGTTTCTAATGCTATTAAAAGGGTCCCTCTTAAGTCAAAGAAACAAGAACTGAGTAAAAACAGCTGAGAACAGGTAGCTCCTAATTGCTTGTTTTGTTGCTAATGAAATTGGAAAGGATAGCTTATGAAAAGAAATTGGAAATAATGCAGCCCTGAATCTTACAAGGTGAATTATTAATTCCATTTGCTATCTTACAGGAATAGTGCATAAAAGTGTATGTGTCATTTCTCATCCCAGCTCCCTAGAAGACTTTGCACCTGCTGCAGCTCATGACTGACCAACACTTCACCTCAGCACTTTACCTTCCAGGAGATAAGACACGTCACAACTGCTACAGAATGCATTTCCCTTAAAAATTTTTGACAATAACTTCATTTATATAGTATTAATAACTACTTAGGCAAGATGAAAAAGTTATAAACAGATAATTTTTGCAAAGTATAAAATAAATAAATCATTAACAAGATTATCTTATATTTTGTGAATTGTGTCTAATTTTATAATTTTAAATTTTTACTCAGAAGTTTTAACTTATAAAGTCTTCCATTAATTTTTCTTTTTAATTTTTTTGTGATGAGGTTTTATTCCATGGCCCAGGTTGCCCTCTCTTATCTATATTTGGAAAGTGTGTATGTATATGTACATGTACGTATATATACTTGAACTAACTTTTTTCTTTTTCTTTTTTTTATTAATTCTCTATCACACTTAATTTTTAGGAGATAAACAGTTTTTAGCCACCAGTCATCTGCTGTCTTATTCAACCTCACACACTAAATTATCTACAAAATATTAAAGATATGTTCACTTTGGTTTAAATATTATGTTTCTATCAGAATATACTGGTGCTGTATACTCTTGATTTACTTTGAACATTTTTTGTGATTTTTTTGCTGAATAAATATAATCAGTATGCTAAGTATTATGTTTTAAACAGATGCCAATCTGTAATTTTGTGTCAAAGTATTTTTTGATGATACAGGGCATCAATATTAAATGAAAATTTAATTCAGTGCTTTCATTTTCTTGAAAATATTTCTATCAGAAATTCATATTCTGCTTGTATTATGGAACTAACTTTTTTCTATTCAGAATTATTTCTAGCATGATTCAGCATGTTTGCTTACTCCAGTTTTCTAGTTAAGATTCATAGACCTTACTCAGATAACAACCTTGAAATTATGTCATGGTTCTACCTATGATTCATCTTCTCAAACTTGTTTCCTGATCCCAACAGTGGTGGCCACACCTATCAAAGGACGTGATTAAAGATTAGTGAGAGTCCATGAAAAGCAGCCATGGCTACCCAGCGCTGAGCTTCTCGCCTTACTAGGGTTGGTGTTACTCAGCTAGAGGGAACTCCTGTGAAGATAGCAGTCTCCCACACATGCAGCACTAATGTCTGTTATCTCATACGAAGGCCTGTCTCAGCAATGCCGAGCTGTGACCACCAGGCTGCCCTAACATTACTGCTGGGATGACTGGCTGAGAGGATGGCTGACCTTCAGCATAATCAGAAAACAATCTTCTTTCTACAGACAGACCCAGAAGAGCCAAATCAGTCATAGCGAGAGGAACCCATGGCGTGAGGCCTGGGGCTATGAAAACAACAGAGCTTTAGTCCCTACTGCATCAATTTCACTTTTCTTTCTTTTTTTACCCCATCCCCCCACCCACCTCTCTGTCATTCTTTTTGGATTTTGAGATGGGGCCTCACTGTGCAGCTCAAGACAAAAGAGAGCTCACCATCCTCCTGTCCTGCTTCCCAAGCGCTGGTAGGGACTTCAGGTGACTGTCACCAGGTTTGGCCCCAGCGGTTTCCTTCTGTTGCTATTACACAAGTTCTTCACTCACCACCTATGTAACTCACTAGTTTAACGTTAAATATCAAAGCCTTACCTGTAACATGCACTCAGAAACTGCCAATATAGTACAAGAACCAGACTGAAAATGGGAAAGGAATAAAGAGGCTAGTGTGATAAAATACGAGAGACAAACTCTAAGGTGAATCTATAAAAAGAATTCTAAGAATCTATTTTATTATTCCTCTTGCCTAAATGGCATCAAAGAAAGGTTTTAGGATGATGAAGATCTCAGGAGGTCAGCTATCTATCCATGGCAATGGCTTCTAAGGCATGAACCAAACTCAAGGTTAACACAATGAGAAAAGGGAAAATACTTTTCATATTTCAAATAATTTTAATAGACGATAGGAAAGCCAAATGTTGAAACCACTCATGGCCTTAAAATGGCCCTAAACAATCATTTTCACACCAGGAAAAAAGCATGACAAAGCTGTATATCAGTGTTATTCTGAAAATTAAAGAAGATACAAAGAGTAGTACCCATGATTGTCATAACTGTAGACCACTCCTGGGCGTCAAATTATAAAGAAGACCAAAATGCCCCCAGCTGCCAGAACAGGAGGAATCATTGTTGCTGTGCTCAGAGCCCTGCGGGTGTCCCCATGGCAGTCAGATGGCACCGCTCTTTATTATATCACCTGCCTTATGTATAATGGGAACTAATTTCCAGTACCGTCATGAGACTGCTTTGATGATTGGCTCAAATTACAATTGTGGTCAACATTATCTGAAGGTCAATTTGTTCTCCAAGCTACAGCTGTCACTACATTCCACTGACTCTGCCTGAACTCACATCTCTCGCTTATTTCTGTTACATAAATGTTACATGCAAAAGTGAAAATGGTCAGATCTAAAAGCCAATATGCTACCTGCTCAATACTCACTTCAACAAAGGGTAATGGGCTAATTCAAAGCCAGACCACTTTTCAGGGTGATTTCTGCAAACCTTCAGAACATTTTAGTCTAAACCTTTCACCCATAATAAGATAAAGTATGCAAATTTTACAAATATTTTCTCAGTCAAGTTCTTCATATTTACAAAAATCCGGACTGCAGAGCTAACATTCTCCATTAGAGCAAAGCTTGGGGTATAGGTTTACTGGGACACAGTAGAATACAGAGAAAGAATGAATGCAGAATGTCACCAAGATCAGCTCTTTTTGCAATTTCTCTGTCTCTGGTGACCATCTTTGAAGTCCAGAAAATGCAATCTTCCCTCAGATTTTCTTAACAGCTCATGTTTTACTGCCAAGTCCTATCAACTTGGCAAGTTAGATGAGAGCTTTAATCACTAGAGAAGAGGGGGAGGGAAATGAGCCAAAGCAACTGATTGTCTTGATAGTCAATTTAATCTGGACAGTGAGTAAGCATAAGTGTTCTAACTAAATGTAACTAGGTGATATGTTATCATCTCTGCTTCTTTTTTAAAGGAAGGGCTATGTCTATAATATATAATATTATATAATAAAGGAAGGACTATGTCTATACTAAATCACACTATTGCCCTAAGGATGAGCAGAGGAGATTGTTACTAAGGTAATAATTTGCAATTACCACCTTAATTTTACATTAATCAGTGTCTTAGTAAAGGGTATATAGCACACAGAAAGTAATACAATAGAATGCATATCCAATACAGTTTTGGTAGAGGCTTTAGGGAAAGCCAGCTTGTCGATAATATAGAATGTTTTCTTCCAAATACAGAGTTGCTGCCGTGTTTCCATTTCTTCTTGTCAGAAATCAATGTCATGCTGGGCTTTAACGAATGGCGGCTGGCCAGCCACACTCAAAGTGATGGAAACTCACTGTCCCTTCCAAACCCACACTAGAACAGTAATTAAATAACTGGACTTGCCTGTGCTTGCGATGGGATTCAAATGCACACTCTAAGTATGGTTTGGAAAGCGTTTTGCACATAAGAAGAGGTTATCTATTGTGTTACACATGTTTACAGCACAGCCAAGTTTTAAGGGACAGACAAGCCAGTCAATTCCCAGTTACATGTTCACACCTGTTGTCTGTGATGTTTCAAAGACCCTAGGTGTGAGATGTAGTCAAGGGAAATAAATTGAAGGAGGACCAGGTGCAAAAGCTGACTTTGCTCTCTTATGGTAATTAAAAGGATTTTGTAAACCATGTGCTGTGTGTGTTACAATCTCATTATGTCATGCCAGGATAGTTCCATTTTCTTTGAACAGATTTGTGTTACTGTCAAGTCTATTATAAAGGCAAGAATTCATGGATCTGAGCTACTGACCTAATTTTACTGGTAGTCTGTCCAATTACCTTTGCTAAATTTCTCCATGAAGCATAATATGCTAAAAAAAAAAAACATCATTTTCATTCCAAACACTTGAGTCTCTGCCATAATGTTCTGTTTATTAATGTCGCCCTTAGACAACAGACCAAATCAGGCTACATGTCTTAAAAGGACAGGGATGTTACAAATACTACCTTCAAAATGTGAAACTGTAAAAATTAATGAACATATTGGACACAGGTATAGTGCCAGAGCAGCAGATCCTTGGTGCACTTCCAGGAAACATGTTTCTACATCTGAATATTGATTTTTAAAAATAGTTTGCTTTGCAACTATGCATATATATATATATATATATATACACACATACATACACACACACACACACATATATATACCTGTAAACTCTGGCCCTAAAACTTAGCTATGTGACTAGGACATGATCTTTAACAATTCAAAGTTTTAAAAATCTCACAGCAGTAGAAAAAAAGGGGGGAGGGGTTACAAAATTTACTTCAATTTAAAGATACATGGTCAAAATTTCTGCCAAAAAGAAATTAAAACCTTGAAAAAATTAAAGCCAAGGCCAGGAGTGGTGGTATGAATCTTTGATCTCAGAACTCAGGAGACAGAGGCAGATCTCTCTGGGAGTTTGAGGCCAGCCTGATCTAAATAGTGAGTTCCAGGACAAGGTAGAGCTATGGAGAGAGACTATTTAAAACAAAGAAACAAACAGAACCTATTGAACCTACTTGGCAAGAAACAACTTAAGCCTAATGCTGCTTTTGTTGATACTGTATAACTGACTGCACACAGCACCCTCCTTACAGTATTCGCAGTTAAGCGGCAAGGGTCAACCCAGACGTACTCTGTGGCTCACCTTTTATCTCTGTACCGTAAAGTATCAAGTATGTACTTAATACTCACAAAGTATAAAGCATATACTTTCCCACCACAGTGGGAAGTACCAGATTTTCTATGTCTTTAGATGATTTATGAAACTGAATGACACGAAAGAAAATGAAGTAAATATACTTTAATGGAAAAAATGCATTTTACCGTCACTGAAAAGAGCTATTTGCAGGTATTGCTAAGATAGTTGCAGCCTCTAGCAAAAACATGTTGTTAAATTTTAAAATGTCCAAAACATTATATGGGAAAAAAATGATTCACCTGACCCAGCCATGGAAAATGCCCTTAACCAATCTATAAAATAGGTTTTCTTTCGAGATCATGAAGAATTATCCACTTGGAGTGCTGTATCATACAGCTGATTCTTTTTAAATGGAGGCTAAAATGAAAAGAATAATTCAGAAAATAGAATATTGGTTTCCTGTACCATAAACTTTTGCAGAATGTGCTTTAGGGGAACAGAGACAGCAACAAGCAAGCAGAGCGAGGAAAGGCGCGTGTATGCTCAGCTCTCAGCACCACAATCAATCAGCACCTTTTAGTTGCTGGTCCTAACAGGGGGAAGCACATTGGCTGGGAGAGGGAAGCCCACCTCTCTGAGTTTATGACAGAGCCTGCCTAACTGAAGTCCAATTTGTTTGTGGAACTGCAGTCACTCTGATTCAACTAAACAATAAATGAATCTGCCTTTCCTCGCTCCAACTCCAGAGATGAGAGAAAGCGAAAGGGAACAATATTTCAAGCAGGCAAGGGTGCAGTTAGAGGAGCCCTGGGAAGCAGCTTTCCCAGAGGTGGAAACTCCCCCAGGATAGCAAAGCGCAATTCGTTAACCTGAGCCAGCCCTGGATTTTTGTCACCAGACCTGAGTCTCCCTGTGAGCTATTCACACACACAAATGAGCCTGCTGACAGATTTTCTATAGTCCCTTCAGGTCTGCTGGCCCCAGCACCAGAGTTCTAGGACCCTGTCTGACTGCTCAAAGTAGCCCTCCAACTCAAACAAAACCAACATGAATTTCACATACTGTGACTAAATGGAACAAAATTTGGAAGGCCAAAACCAGGAACATAAGAAAGTATAGGAATAAACCGATAAATATTCCTGTTCTAATTACTGAGCTTGACATTACTATTACTGTCTGGTGCTCTGTGAACTAGTGTGTCTTAATTTGTTACACTTCTTACCTAGTCTCTAGCAACAAACAGTAGACCTTAACACATCTGTTCTGTCACACATTTCTACACTGTCATGGGGCCCAAACACATGCTTTATTCTTTGCACCCAAGAAAACGGCAGTTGCTGTTTGGAGATACAACTGAACTTTTAAAAACTTAAAAACATGTCCTATGTACTGGTCATTTGATCATCTACCAGCAGTTACCATTCTGTACATTAAACATGCATTTATTATGCTTCGAATTATGAAATTTTCATTATGCTCGAACTAAAAATGTTCTGTATCACTAGCAATTACTTCTCCACTACTTCTGGAATGGAAGGCCATGGATGTAGCCCCACGCTGTAAGGAAGACACAGGTGCCTGGAATTGTGCTCTTGCCTGGATTAAGTATCTCAAGAATACCCATAAAACCATTAAGTTCTGTGCTGCATTTTACAAGACAGGTAAGTTACACACATTCGCAAAATGAAATATCAGATCCACATTCCTATTTCGCATTGCTTTCACTGAGTATTTATAACACACTTGTACAGACCTGAGCCATCCAATGGGGGAAACATATTCTACTGTGTCTCATTCTTCTAAAAACACTGCTTTGTCAGCTCCTCCTCCATGGATTAATTTGCAAATATGAGAACCTAGCAAACGCTCTCTTTAGAAAACTTGCTTGTGTGTGAAAACCACAGGACATTCACCACGAGGCAAACCCAGGTTTCTCAGAATCTTCCATATCACTAATAACACCAGTCATTACGGAATACATACGCACAGACCATCGGCATATTTCAATGGACAGCACCAGGAGTCTACAAGTAGAAACAAGGTCATGTATATGTGTGTCTGGGTGTGGGTATACCAGTCTACATCCAAGCAAATGACTGTGTGTATGTTGAGGCTAGTTATTAGAAATATGTACCAATGGAAAAATCAAACAGGGCAGTATAATTTCCACAAACATAAATGACAATGGAATATAAACAACATCTTCACTAGCATCCATACATATATTTGAAGCAGCCCCCACGATTTCATGATTTCGGAAGGGACACTGTGCTGGACACAGCCACAGGGAAAGGGAGAGAGGCTAGGGAGAAGCAGGAATGGAGGACAGGACAGGAAAGGAGTAGAAGCCTCCCGTGAATATGCAACACAAATCTTACATTGGGCTCAAAGCCAACACTAAATGGGGCTTTCAAGCATTTAAATTTCAATTCTATTTTTGAGAGCCTGTGAAAAGAAAAGTCTATTTATGATTAGTAAAACTGGTACAATCTGCACATAAGTATTCAGAGATATCTTTTGGTGTCATTTTAAGTGCTTGCACTTATTTTTTTAGGATTCAAGTATTAGAAAATGGTGTTTCTATCCCACCACAAATGTATCAGTTTTTCTGGAAACTATGTTTTACAAATTACTAAGTTCCAAAATTGACAGCATCAATATTAATAAGTAATATTCAGTTACTGTGTATATGCAATGACTGATCTAAAAGTAAAAAGGGCACAAGGGGATGTTTTAAATTTTTTCACAGATTTTACCAAAATTGCCTGGTCTTTTTGTTTCTATAAATGTTCCCCAGTTTATCAAGGTACAAAATGTGGGGGAGAGAAGAGGCTTGCTGTAATGAAAAAATATTTACGAAGGTTTCAGAGTCTTTATGGAGATAAAAAAAATCCAGTTACTCAAATGACCAGGCTCTCCGGGCAACTGAACATAAGAAAGAGGGCTAAAACGGAGGCTGGGTGTGTTTCTGTTCGGCTAAAACGGAGGCTGGGTGTGTTTCTGTTCGGCCGCAGGGACAGGGACTGCGTGTAGTGGAGACAGAAAGGGTCTCCAGGGTCTCCAGGTCATAATGACTCTGAACATCTGCCTAGGGAATCCCTCAGAAAAGCTTTAGGCAGGGGATTCTAAACTATGTTACAAAGTACTTCTAAGTGTGCCCTAAGGCTCTACCAACCTGTTATAAACAACTTTGTCCTGAGAGAATTTCAGGAAGAGAAGTGTTAACAAAAGCCGGGCAGTGGGATGGCCGGTGAGCCGAGCAGAGAGTGATAGCTCAGCCAGTCAGATTAGCACTCCGCAGAGGCATCTGCGCACCACGCCTGAGCTAACGCTTTAAAACAGCGCAGTCCACGAGCCCTGCACGGAATATGCTAATGTTTTACAGTAAAAGCATCCACATCATCGTTTTCCGAAACACTGAAGTGCCCAGCAAAATACGGAAGACATCTAACCCCAGACAGCAAGGGTTCAGGCAAGACGCTGATATTGTAACAAGTGTCCCTTGTTTGAGTGAATCAACACCGACACACCCATCTCCACTCACTTGCCCTGGAAGTATGTTAACTAGCTCTTTTAAGCAAGACTCTGTTTTTGGTCCATGGTTTTGTGAATGGGTGGTGCTAAGTGCTCTAAAACAGCCCTAAAACTCTTAATACATGCAATTACACAAAGGAAAATTTTACATATCTGTATGCTAACAATAATGAATTATGTTTGCTCTCACCCATCAATTTCCTGTCTGGTACATAGGAAGGGACAACAGGAAGCTGTTCCAGAGGTGAAACTTGCTTCTAAAACTGAACACTTCACTATCTGGCCACATGTTCAAATAATCACTGCCTATATTAGAGCAGAGTGTTACAATCTCAGAAACCTTGTTCATTCCCTATATATTAACATTCTAAAGACAAAAGTTAAAAAATCAAATTACATACAACTACCTGTCAAGTACATATTGTAAAAGAAATACCTACATATTCCTAAGTAGAATATATAAATAATTTATATGTATGTTCAAACATATTTCTTCTGGACAAAAAGAATCTATCAAAACTAAGTTTTATGCAGCAAATGTACGTGTAAAGTGGAACAATGAACTACCGTATAGAAATGTACACATAACTCCTCCTCCCACCCTCAGAGATCACCAGCCTCCACTTCACACTGACAGTCCACATTAACACATCAAGTGTGTCTAGACCAATGACATCAGCAAGCGCAGCCCCTGGCCAGCCTCACAGGAGGTGTCATGTTTAGAATTCCTTCCCACAGCGTTCCAAGGAGGCACCAGTCCTGAGAGGTTAGTATCTCTCCCTTGAAAAGTACTGCAAATACCACAGCTGAAGCAAATTAAGAAAACAGAGCCACAAATTCAATGCTACCTTTACATAAAGCATCCTGAGGTGTACTGTGGGCACCATCAAGGCTCAGCTTGATGCAGGGTACTTGAAAACATTACAGAGAAGGTGGATGCTGAGAGTCCAGAAGAAAAGAGGAGTCATGAGCCCACATTTCACAACTTCAAACAATTCAGGAAAGGGTTTCTTCACAGAGAAGTTTCCCACAACAGCACCAATGACAATAATAATACATAAAAGTGCTGTTAGTTATATAATTATTCCTATGTTACTTATACAAATTTTATATATCATTCATAGAATTGGTAAATACATGCCATTTCATCCTAATAAAACTATGTGAATTGTTTTATGTAAAAACTTTCAAGTGAGGAAAGTAAAGGCCAGGAAAACAAGTGATCCACACACGATCTACAAGAGAAAGTCTGCAAACACACACGCTTGCAGAAGGGCTGGAGGCAGGTGCTGCAGGCTCTGTCATCAGCCGTGGGTAAGAGAGGCCGGAGTGCAGGGTGTCCTTCAGAATTGCTGCTCAAACCGTGGAGCAGCCGTGGAGTACCCTGCAAAGAGCACGTTCTGTCTGGAGGCTGCCCCACACACAGTCATCACACCAGCTTATCTGAGGTAAAGATTTCTACCAAGCACTAAATGTGGTCTCTCTGGTATATGAGGTTATTTTTAAGTGAAACAGAGTAATTAATGGCTTTATTTAAATACTATTCTAACAAGCCCATTAAAAATCATCTATTTGTCCTCCCTGTTTTAAAGTAGTATGTTAATTAAGTTAATGCATGTATAAATTTTTACTTAACAGGATACACAGTTATAAAATGGCATATGTAAGTAGAAATTCCAATTTGCTTCTCATCCAAGCAGAGGAAGCTTCCATACTGTTAAGTGATGCATTTGCAAACTCCCAGCTTCAATGAGAATGTCTGAATCTAATGTTCAAGTACCACTTGCATAATGCACAAAACTCCTGTGTGAAAAAAGAATACACCAACATCCCTCGCTCTGAACTGGTTCCACTGAGACTCTAGGGAACATTTCACGTCACAGTATGGTATATCACTCGCTGTCTTCTCCTCTTACTTTGGCTTAGAAACCAATCACAAATGATTATGTTACAGAAACATCTCACTGAAGCAGGGTTATATGGTGAACTGCATTCTACAATTACAGATAACCGGTATCACTTTGAAAAAGATATTTGTAGCTTCTCCTTTTCACCAGAGACACTTGTGACAGGTCCACTGTTTCTATAGCACCGTGTCCCTTAGAATAAAACCTATTTCACACAGAGTACAGGAGTGTTCTGTTTTGTTTTGTGTTAACATCCAGGAAACATAAAACAAAGTATCCCTAAAGGAATTCCAGTTGTCTCTTCAATAATTCAACTCTTTACCTGGAATTGTCACATTACTTTATCATGTACACGAATTCTCTGCCTGAGAAACAAGTTTTCAAAATATGTGAGCTCTCAAGACAGTCTGTTTTCTGTCTCTGCAAGGCACACTCGGGAGAGCAAACAGCAGCTCCTGGAGTTTGTGACTATTATCTTGGTAGGTCGTAAATGCAGGGTTCACTCCGCAGATGAGGTGAGCACGCCAGTTTGCAGGTGAGACTCTTAGCCTGCATCCCAGATGCATACCAACACATGATCAGTTAAAAAGCTTGTTACAGCAAGACCTTAACACAACCCAACCAGAAGCAAAAAGAGCTCCCATCCTTATTTCTGTAAGAGGAAAGGCCAACCAAGACGTAGATTGGCTGGCGGTGCTCCACAGTGTCTGCAATGACTCACCAAAAGTGAGAGAGAAAGCTGTCTTCCTGAGGAGAAGATGAGCAGCCCATGTCACACATGAACATGTGTGACTCCTCAGTTACTTCAGAGTAACTGAGACTAACCCCAGAGCAGTCATTCCTTAGGACGGATTGATTCAGGTCACCCGTTACTAAATTAAACATTTTCTGCTTTCGCTGCATCTCATTAAACATGCTGCTGCAAGTTTGAATAACTCAGGGCTTTCACTTGCCCAGTCACCCATTTTGTTGTTATTTACAGCAACTTAATTTGGCACATGAAAATTGGGCAGCATTACTTTCATATTACAACAAAGTATTAATTTTTAATACAGTTGCATTCTTTCATCCAACAATAGCTACTCTGTGGGGATTTACTCTAGTGATTCTTCAATTATTAGACAAGGAAAAGTCTTCTAATATTTTGCACCTCTCTTTGCCCTACTGATTCATTTCACAATAAATTAAAAACTCATTTGGAGCTTATTTAAGCTAGCTTATTTGCTTAAACAACGCAGTGAATGATTACATTGACACAAAATATGTATATCTTTAAAGTTCCCTTTTCCAAAGAATGAGTGGTTTGAAAATGAAACAACACATGTTTTCCTAGCATAGTGGCATGCAATTACTGAAGCCCACAAACTTGTAAGGCATGAATAAAATAATAATGGATAAGAGCTGTGCCTTTATGTTTCTATCAAAAATCTGAATGAAGAGATGGCAGAAGTACACTACAAATCAACAAACAAGCCATCCTTCAAATGTGGCCACACAGTAGAATAGACAGACTTAGGACAAAAGATGATATAGCTAAAATGAGTAGGTCCATGTTTAGCATAAAATGGCTTTAAAGGGCAGAAGGAAAGCCTTTAATCACTAACTAACTTCCACTCTGTTCAGTTATGTTTCCTCAGGCACATATGATAGTTTGTATTTATATTGGTTTCACTTCAAATAATGGGTTTTGGCCAAAAAAAAAAAAAAAGCATGTTTCAAAGTCTCTATTTTTAAATTCATTATATTAAAATTCAATTTTTCAATGTCTAGGTTTCTGGTCATTCACAGATAATTAAATTAGAATTTAGTTTTTCAATGTTTATGTTTATGGTCAGTAACAGATAGTTAAATTAGAAAAATAAGTAGATGAACTACAATCCGAGTTCTACAATACTGGAAATACGCAATGCAGACTCAGATAGAATGTAAGCCATTCATTTATGCATCTGATTTGGAAATAGTACTTAAACAGTATGGCAAAAATAATTGAGTTCTTGTGCATTATTGTCTAAGGCACTGTGAAGGTCCCCTCCTGATATTCTTCCATGTTTTTGAAAGTCTGTTCCAAAATAGTTAAACCTATGGATGTAACTTAGGAAATATGAAAGAATTAACTATTTTTCTACCAAATACACAGAGAAAGAACTATTCTCTCTAAAAAAATATGCAACTGAAACAGATGTTATAAATTACAGAAATGAAACACATAAGGAACATATAACTGAATATAGCATTATATTTACAAAAACTAAAATTATATGAGAACATGGGGGGGGGGTTGCCACAGAGACTCAGGGTTAAGAAAGGAACATATTACTTAATATACCAGTATTTCTTTTTAAATGTTACCCATATTAATCTTGATCATCAAATAATTGTACAAGAGGGTAAGAACTAGGACATTTTAAATTATAAATTGTCATATTTGAACTCAACAACAAATATTCCAGGAAGCCAAAAGTAGTGAGTCTTACTAGAAAGTCCTCTCTTCCCCAGGTTACACTAAACACTTAGTATAATGTAACAAATCCATGGTCCAGAAATTTTCCATTAATTTCTGTAAGTTGACCTAGTTAATGCTATGACAAGGATTTAATTATGGCCAATCTCTCCAGAGCCTGTAAGTACTCCTCCTGAAGGCCCCCCTCTAAGTTACACACCTCAAGGGACAGGCACTTAAGAACATTCCCTGGTATCAACCCACATCCCTCACAGAGGCTCCTTCCAGGCGTGATCCTACGGGAAAACTGACCTAATTGCTCTTCTTTTTCTGTGGCAATGTAAGTCTCTACTAAGGAGCTGCTCTGGTGCTGTACAACTGAATTAAAGCTAACTGTTTAACAGCTACCACCGTCTAAATGGAGTCTTCAGTTTAGAGACTCACGCCGCCATTCTGAGAATGACACGAACCTAAATTATCAACTGTATTAAAGATGCAAAATGGACAAGAATGTTGGCGTGGAGTGCCGGGTGTGGAGGTGCAGCTTTAGCCTCAGAACTTGAGGCAGAGGCAGCTGTGTCTCTATGCATTTGAGGCCAGCAAGCTCCGCACACCACCCTCTGGTCGGGAAGGTTTCTTACCACCAGGGACCCAAGCTAAAGACTGGGATGTCCAGGCTCACTCAACAGGAGTTCTAAACTGACTGACTAATCAGTCAGAGCAGAAGCAGAGGGACCCACACAGAGAGAGCAGATGAGGACCTCAGCACAGGCCGATTCCGCTGGTAGGCGAGGAGGTGCTGGCTACCCTATCAAGCTCTCGCAGCAGCCAGGCTCAGACCGTGGGCACTCTTAGTGAAGTAGTTCCTGGCGTCAGCAAATGTGGCTGTGTGGTAAAGAAAAGGCTAAAGCTCCCAGAGATTTGGTGCTCACAGCAGTGTGAAGAGGTAAGGCATATCCACCCAAACCTGTTTACCCAAATCTCCTTTATAATCAGAAGGGTTAACCGTTTAAAGCAAGCTTGTTTACAGATCACTAGAAACAATTATCAAGTTGGTGAGGTTCAGAGAGCTGGGGTAGTTTTGAACTAATCTAAAGAGACAGATAAGGCTCTTAAAATGCTGCTTATTTTAAGCAGAAAAGTTTTAAAGCAAATTCATTTCCACATGCCTCATCTGAGACCAGCTTCACATATAAATTTCATGTGAGTATGTTCTCTCTCCAGCTGGCCCTGAACATACGAAAGGCTGTATCACTGGAAGCCTCTTCCTGTCTGGATACTCTGCTACATACGTTCATGCCTATGTTTTCAACTGCACTTCACTGAGTAGTTTATTAAGCCCAGTCCAAAACCCAACTCTTGGTTCAGATCATTGATTCTCTGTGGAATCTCTTCAACATCCTCCAGTTTGATACAGCAAACCATAAGGACACAGTTACTGTGCTTGAAGCTGCGCCATCGAAAAAGGGTTAAAGGGCTTGGCAGGAAGGTTCAGTGGTTAAGAACACTTGTTGCTCTGGCAGAGGACCTAAGTTCGGTTCCTACCACCCATGCGGTAGCTCACAATCATCCGTAATTTCAGTTGCACTTTATCCAGTGCCCTCTTCTGACTTCCATGGGTCCCAGCAATGCATGCGGCACATATATGTACATGCAAGCAAAACATTCATACACATTTCTTCAAAATTCTTAAAGAAATATTTTTAAAAGGGAATTAGAAGACCAATGCTTGTCTTGAAAGACCTGATAGGATTGACTGGGGTGGTGGGAAAGGATGACTGAAATCAGAAGAAACTTCATGGAAGGCATGTGACCTGAGACAAAATCGCCCAAAGCGTGACCCGGTGAGTGGGGGGCATGAGGAAAAAGAAACAGTGTTTAATGATGCAGTGTTAGCTCTGAGAGCACTGAAGAGACCACAGCAGTGTAGGATGGGGGTTGGGGAGCTTTACTAGCAGATGCCTTCAACTATGACAAGAAAGGTCCACTGGTGAGAAATGAGTATCAATTGTCAGAATGAGAGACAGTGGCACTCTCTCGCTCCATCTTAGAAAACAGGAATGGAGATGCAGGGTTTGCAGGCTTTACTGAGTGAAGCTCTTATCAGCAGGAAAGCAGTTCGCTGCCCACTGGCAGCTCTCTCGTGAACGCACAGCTATGCCTCGGTTCCCATTGTTTCCCCTCATATAAACTATCTTAAACACTTGTGTGCATATATATGACCTGTTTGATTTACTGTCTATCTTCCTCCACTGTAAGTCAAGTTCTTGAGGGTAGGAAATTCAGTCTGTTTTGTTGCTCTCCGTAACTGCTAGCCGCTAAACATGAATACATCAATGTGGGCAAAATGATTAAAATCTAAAGGAGGTATCAGAATCACAATGTTAAGGATCCCTTTTCTGGGTCATGAAAAGAGAGACTGTTATTATAAATGAGCATTAAGCAGGATTAGGGGGTCAGAGTTCTAGCTCCAGGTCTGTCCTTAATGACTTTCATCAGTTAAGGCAAGTCATTTTTCTTCTACAGACCGCATTCTGCTCATCTGAAAAGCCAACATTTAATTGAACTTACACATGACCAATGTAGGATTAGACTAAATCTCCAATTTAATTAGCCAAGCAGATAGAATTTTTCTCAGATCTATAAAGAGAGAAAGATTCTATCATGACATTCTGCCCTTCATGTATATAGGGCTAAAAACATTTACCTATAAAGAACAACTGTACTAGTTCTGCTTCCATTTGAAGCAATGCTTGAAAATGCTGGCTCTTATTTGTAGAATCTAACAACATAATGAGGTTACACCCTCCTTATGAAAAAAGGAGAATCAAAGCTCAGGTGCCCTTGATCAATCTCTCTGCCCGAGCTTTGCCAAGATCCAGGAGCTAGTTTCCCCACAGACCACCCTTAACTGATTTAATACCTTGTTATCTGGATGTTTGTGATAATGAGTTAGGTCTGAGGGTCTCAATTAGATTCATTTCCTTCCAATCTGCAAGATTCCTTTTAGTGTTACCACGCTATATTTCTATAGGCCTTTACCACAACTGCTCAGCCGATAACCTTAAATCCTTCTGAGTAAAAATTCTCCATCAGAACATGAGAGGTCCCACTGAATGCTTTTTAAGCCTTGAAAGGAAACAGTGTCTTTGAATTAGGAAAATTCAGGTATTTTTGAAAGGGCAACAGAAAAATGACTACCAAGCATGAAATAAAATACAAAATTACTAAGACATATTCAATGCCATCATTTGAAGAAAACTTAGTTTGTAGTTATTTAACATGCCCACTCTAGCTGGGCAGCATCAGGGCTTCTGAACTGCAGGGTGATGGAAGATTTGGCCATCTGCTACCCTCACCAGAATCATTCTCCAAAGGTCATTTGCTATGATTATAAACACGGTCTCAAAGGAAACAGTGGCTCCACGCCCCAGGAGGCCAGAAGCTCTGATCCCCTCGCTGATTTACTGGTTGACTTCTTAGCAGGAGAGCCTTAACCCTGAGCTACCTCTTTAACCCGTCTTTAACAGATTTCATAAGAGCTGCGGTTTCTTCTCACTTATGCTGTAGATTACATTTTTCAACAGCCTATTCTCCAGGGAGAGTATTACTTATCATCCACAAAGGTGTTAGCTAGGTTAATTAAAATATGATTCCACGATAGACTGCAAATTGAAACACTAAAGCACGATCATTCCCACATGTCTATGAGATCATGAGCCACTGTGGGAAAATAGTGTCAGTCCATTTGTTAAAGCATTAGGAAGAGCCTTTCTCAAAAGGAGAGTTAAGTAAATGCTGGCCCATTCATGCCTATGTATTATAAACTTAAGTGCATTTATGCAAGGAATTTGGATAGGCATGAATTAGCAACAACTAGGCATTACAAAAAAAAAAAAAAAGAGCAGGGAACAGTCACTGAAACATTTGCCAAGAGTTCAGTTGGCCTTTGAAGGCCACGTGTGAGCCCATGCATCCTTTGAGGCTGGGCCACAGGATGGACTTTTCTGGAGTTGGGGCAGCCTGCCCCTCAGTCGCTCACTGGAGCTGTTATGGAGCCTGTCCTGTGTCCGTTTAATAAAGTTCTGTGTCGTTCCATAAACAAACAAACAAACAAATAAAATAAACATTTGCTTTAGAAAAAACCTTGAGATTATATTACATCATTTTACCATTCCCTTTCCTCCCTCCAAGTCCTCTATAAGAATAATAATCCTCTTTAATGAGGCTACAAACTCTCTATAAAATTCATGGCCATTTTCCTTAATTGAGGTATGTATGTGTGTGTGTCTTCCTAAATACATAAAAACAACCCGCTCAGTCTGTAAAACATTGCTTGTATGTACATGTTTTCAGGGCTATCTGATATTGGATTTTTATTCAGACAAGACTTCGGGATATTTTTTAAAGTCCTCAACTACCTGTCACCATGATGTGTCAGTTTCCATCCAACTGATATCTCTCACCCCCACCTCCACAGACATTCTCTTCTATAAAGAAGCAAGGTATGAGGGCACAGTGAGTCAAAAACCAGAACTCAAGAGCACCGGATGTTTGGGAGTTGAAGTTACAACCCAAGGGAGCAGACATCTGAGACAAACCTTTCCCTCTTCCATAGTTTTGCCAGGAGCTTCCAGAAATAGGTTTCAGCTGCTGAGAGCAATGGGAAGGCACAAGATAAAAAGGAAAACTTGCTGGTTTCAGTTTTTCAATTTTAACAAAAAACAGGAGTGAAAACTGAACCTCCAGGGAAAAGACATGAGGATATTTCCCATTTCCACACAATACTGCCTTTTCTGGACCTGGTGCCTTGGAGGTCCACTTGCTCTTCTTTTTATTGTGTCTAAAGCAGATAGAGCAAGACCCAGTGTCTGCGAAGGAGACAAAGGGGGATCATATAATGAGAGAGGACCTCGGGTTCTGGCCATGCCCCTCCTATGTTTAAGACTATGTAAGATCACATGCCCAGTCATGATTTCATTATATGTCAGGGAACATACTGGGAAAAGTCAGGGCTTCAATGAAAGATTCACATCAAATGCAGAATCGGCCCATTTTGGAAATTCTTTCATTTGATTTATTTCTTTGTCACAGAAATAATAATTTTTTTAAGATTTTGGTACCATTACAATGTCTCTTTGTGCTCAAATACAATCTAAGCATACAAAATGCAGTCATAGGATGAGTGTGTGCTTGGAAGACAGAAGAAACAGCAGACTTTTAAGGGGAACAAAGAGTATGGCATTGGGAAAAGCCACAAGTACTCAGATGACTAAAATCAAAGAATAAAAATACAAAGGGGTGTGTGTCTGAATTACACTATGATATCTCCTCAGATACACTACCACATATTTTATGTTATAGCTTAAGAAGAAAGGGATGTACTCCTAAAGAAGATAAGCAAGAAAGAAGACCCTGGGTAAGATGATCAATCCTCACCTAGAAAGACAAAGGGGATCGACATTGGAAATAGGAGAAAACAAGTAACAGGAGAGAAGCCTATCACAGAGGGCCTCTGAAAGACTCTACCTAGCAGTGCATCAAAGCAGATACTGAGACTCATAATCAAACCTTGGGCAGAGTGCAGGGAATCATATAAAAGAAGGGGGAGGAGTTAGTATGACCTGGAGAGGACAGGAGCTCCACAAGGACCAAATATATCTAGGCACAAGGGTCTTCTATGAGACTGTTTCTCCAACCAAGGACCATGCATGGATATAACCTAGAACCTCTGCTCGAATGTAGCCCATGGTAGCTCAGTATCCAGTGGGCTCCCTAGTAAGGAGGTCAAGGATTATTTCTGTCATGAACTCAATGACTGGCTCTTTGAGCTCCCCCTCTCCCCTGAGGGAGGAGCAGCCTTGCTAGGCCACAGATAAGGACATTGCAGCCAGTCCTGAAGAGACCTGATAGCTAGGATCAAATGGAAGGGGAGGAGGACCTCCCCTATCAGTGGACTTGGAAGGGGGCAGGGAGGTGTTGAGGGAGGGTGGGATTCAGAGGGAAAGAGGGAGGGGGCTACGGCTGGGATACCGTATGACCTGTGATTAAAATAAAAATTTAAAAAGAAGAAAGGGATGAATTCGTTCTCTGTATATATGACTCTAACACAATTTCAGTCTGCAGTAGAATATACAATTTTATAAAAACAATCAACCAGAGCTTGCATCATGAAAGAAGAGGTAATACACTGCCCAAATATGGAACAAGGCTACGTAAGTGCTTGATTGCCTGCTCTCAAAGAGGACTAACAGAATATAAACTTATCATATATCAATGTGCTGCCAAGATGTATAGTCAAAATATACTTGAAAATTGACCTCAAACTGTACCATCCTGGGCAGCCTGCCCTTGCCCTGTGAGGAAGCAAATCCCACATTCTGGTATGGAATACTTCCCTCCCTGTGCTAGCTGACTCTCCTCACCCCAGAGGACACAGCTCAAGTACCTTTCACTGTTACTTGCATGTTATTAACCCATGGAACCCCCATTCTCTCTCCTCTCCTCTCCCGTCCTTTCCCTCCCCTCCTCTCCTCTCCTCCCCTGTCCCCTCCCTTTCCCTCCTTTCTCCTTTCCTCCCGTCCCCTCTTCTTCTTTCTTTCTATCCCCTTCACCTCTGCTCTGAAAATCAACTACTTGCTTTGCCCATTGCCTAGGATATAGCTGCCTATTAAACTGCAGCAGGTTAGGGAGAAGAATTATACATAAGAGGAAGCTAATTTACCTCTTAAAAAAAGGAATTACTATTTTATTCAAAAAATGTTTCAAATGGATGTATCATAGCGTAGAGTTTATTGTGTGCAAAGTCTTTATTACCTGCCTCCCATTATAAAAATGTCAGCGATGACTTAAAAGAACCTTGCTTTTCATTTTTCATTAATGCTCAGAATTAGTCTTGAGCATCACGACAGAGTAGAATCCCAGAACCAAAGATTGTAGAAATACAATCAATTTGCTTTGAGTATTGTATTGAGAAACCTGACTTCTTTTATGAAGATACAATCAGAATCCATAATAAAGGTTTTCCTTTTCAAACTATGTGAAGCAAAGGAAAGAAAACTTTACATTATGATGTGAAGAAATTAGCTATCAAAACCAACAGTGAAAGCCGTACTAAAGAAGATGCTGCCCCTTAGAAAGTATCCTCTAAGGTGAGGAGTTCAACTGAAGTAACTTCTACATAATACTTGTATTTCAATAAACTACAGACTCTAAGATGGACCTAAAAGAAAGCTAGGCTAATGAAAACACAAGATATTTGCTTATTTTCCTTACATCATTTTGTCCTCAGGCCTATGTAAGTAATTAACAAATTGACTTTAATTCTCCATACTAACCAAGTACTTCTAAAAAGAGCACTCCCCTTAAACGAACAGCACACAACAACCTAAAGCAACATCTGGTCGTAGGATCACACAATTCTCAACACAACAATGTAACACCCTTCATCTATTCAATGGTCCATTTGGATATCCTTGAGAGGCTCTACAAACTATGTCAGGGTACCCAAAACCCATCTTAAAACAAACAAACAAAAACAAAGACCAAAAAACACCCTCTAGCAAGTGCTCAGATCCAATGCTTGGAGGTCATTCCAGCTCTTCTCTATGGCTATACCCAGCTAATAGGCATAATCTGCCTAATCTAGCCTATGAATGTTCCCAATCCATCAAAATCACTTGCTCCCACAGTAGAACATTACTAGAGATGGCAGGTGAATAAATGTGGAAACAGACTGGCCAGGATCAGGCTATTGCCCATCTTGGGCTTGTCCTGCAGGGTAGTGCAAACCTCTTCTGATAAGGGCACTCTGCTCTTCACCTTGAACCCACACCACCCAGACTACAAGCAATCCTGCCCATTGGCAGGAAAAAGAATAGGTCAGCTTATGATTTTCTTGGCAATGGTTAGGCAGTAACTGTCCTGACTAGGCTCAAGAGTAGTTATGTTTCCACGTAGTTGCCTTGTGACAATTTCACAGCTATATAAATCCTCCAAGACTGACTCCCAGTACTACCCTACCATAAAATCCAGTGGATTTCTGCATCTCAACTAACTCAAAATGAAACTAAAATAAGGTAAAAACTCTTTAATATTATTCCTAATAATAACTACCGACCTACCTGAATCTCAGTAATTAGCCATCCTCTCCATTAAGCACTTGTCCTAGTCCAAAATGCTACTTATACAGAATATGTGTCATCTATTATGTTATACTACATAGTATGTACCCTCCAACAGCACTTCTGTGTTATCCCTCACTAATAAACACTCCCTTTGTTGAGAATGTGAAGAATCTAGTCCCTAAAATTTATGGTGACTGTGCATCAAAATTCTTCCATTGTTCTTCATAGAGCTTATGGATATTCATAGTTTCAGTTCTTCCATCCATTCATTCAAGTAAATCTATTCTGTGGCATCAAAATGCTAGATTTTGAGACTATCTTAATAAGTAAGAACTGGTGATGTCTTCTTAAAGGAACACCTCAGATGTTTATACAGACGAGCTGCTATAGGAAATTATTTAACTGATACAGATGTTGGACGAGGCAATAATGGAATCTTGAGAGATTACATCTTAGACTGGAATAAAATGAACATTACAAGCAGAAAGAACACCTTGAACAAAACCTATAATTACAGAACAGCAGAGGCTTTGTAGTGAAGAAAAAATATCTCAGCCACATCAAAACACAAGCTTTAAAACTCCATGTAGTAGGAATTTGGGGTAGAGGAGAAAAGTGCAAATCAAATCATGAGAATTATTTGATGTACTAAGGGTCTAAGTTTATAGATTCAGGGAGAAGATGTAGACAATTACGTATACTACAGAGAGATAAGCTTACAGGGAGTGGTAGAGGGTCAGAAACATCCCAGCATACCATGCGGGTCAGATAACCATTAACAGAGCATTTTAAGTTTCATCTTGGAGGCTACCAGGAGGTGCAGGCCAACTGCTGTGGGGGCTCAGGGCGGAGGACAGGGTGCTCTTTCAGGAAGCCAGATCAGGAAGGGTGGTGAGCTTCAGACAACAGGCTGGTTTAGGGCAGTCAGTGCTGATGGAAAGACATCGCCCAAACCACAAAGCAGTGTGGAATGGTCTCATGTGGCTAAATACAAGTGGCATAAAGAATGTGCCAGAAGGATGCCACGGCCCAAACCTTAGGTTGATTTAAAACTACATTTTCCAATAAGTATCATAAGAGTACTGAATGTCTGGAAAATTAGTAATAAGCTTCAGTTTCCCCAGCCAACACATGATTTTGAAAGCTTTCTTCCCAGGAAGATAACTAATTTCTTTACCTTTTCCTTTATTTACTTTGTCAATACCACCCCACTGCCACCAAAAATAATTCACACCTGGGATATACTTACATCTGTTTTCCTCAGGGGGGAAATCAGTGCAAATATGCAATATAGTAGCTATCTTTAAGTGTAAAACCATGACAATATTAAACAATTCCTACAGGGGATATGCAAGCCTCTGTTCTAACAGGAATGCTTTTCTAAAATAAAATGTCATCATTGCATAATAGAAAACATTAAAACTTTCATTAGAAAGAAGGTTAAAATGAGTCTTAAATAAGATGCACTCATACTAAGAATTTTTTACAGTAACTGAAGAGAATTTTAATTATCTTACTTCACTCAAAGCTCTCTAAAAACCTTATTGCCAGTAATTTAGGCTGATGAATGCGGTCAATAAAGAACAGCCTCAGCTTCACCACTCCTCCCTCAAAGCCTTGTCCCTCTTGTGGTTTTTCCAATGGGCTATTGTTAGATTCATTTACAGTAAAATAATTACCAGTTCCCTGAGCAGGACACATAGCAGGTTATCTATTGTCCCTCGGAGGACTGTTGGATTGTTCTCAACAAGCATTCTAAATTACAGCGGTAACTTTATTGCAATTAACAAACAGACAGGAATCACCAAGCCAGTTATATCTCAAAAGAGAGAAGGTTTCTCAAGTATTCTGCTTTGGTTTTATTTCTGAACTGTTGCCACAACCCAAAATTCAAAGACCAGCATTTAAGCAAACAGGCTTATGTCCCAAGAGTACAGGACACAGAATTGCTTTTGTTGTACTTCCAACAAAAAGAGCTCAGTTGGAGGTCACAACCCCTTTGGGGCAGATGTGAAAAAACTCTTCCACAAGGGTCACCTAAGACCATCAGAAAACACAGAAATTTATATTTCAATTAAAAACAGTGCCAAATTAGTTATGAATTAGCAACAAAAAATTGTGTTTTGGGGTCAGCAAAATTGAGGAACAGTATTAGTGAGTCACAGCATTGGTAAGGTTGGAAACCACTGTCATAGGGTCCCAAGAATTAATAGAACACAGACATGAAAAGATAGCAGCATTCCTCATCAGGATAGAAAGTATTTACACTTGTTCATTTACAGCTCTGCTTGGCATCCCACAGTCTTCATTCCTGAAGAGAAGGACCAACTCTGCTTCTCAAGTCCATTAGCATTCTAAGCTTGAGATGTGTCAAACGAGATGGTGACAGTAAGCCTATCTAAAGTTGTTCAAATCTATAAAAATACACTTTGCATACTCACGTTATGGTGGTTTGAATAAGTTTGGCCCCATAGATTCACGTGTTTGAATCCTTGGCCATCGGGAGTGGCACTGTTAAGAAGCGTGGCCTTGTTGGATGATGTGTGTCATTGTGGGGGTGGCCTTTGGTGTTTCCTATGCTCAAGCTCTGCCCAGTGTGGAATCAGAGCCTCCTCCTGGCTGCCTGCAATAGGCAGTGTGCTTCTCTCTCCTTCAGATCTAGATGTAGAGCCCTCAGCTCCTTCTCCAGCACCATGTCTGCCTTCACGCCGCCATGCTTCCCACCATGAGGATGATGGACTGAACCTCTGAAGCTGTAAGCCAGCCTCAGTTAAATGTTGTCTTTTTTAAGAGTTGCCATGGTCATGGTGTCTCTTCAATAAAACCCAATCTAAGACACGGGAATCCGTACAGGCTCGGGGAGAATTTGCTCACAGAGATTAAGGAGCACAGAGGGTACCTGTGAATAACAACTGGCACCAGTGAGCAGAGGCTAGAGACACAGGCTTGGCCCACTCGATTCTGTTTCCGACGCACTTCTTCCTCTGAAATGGCAGTAGTAAAGTACTCATGTGAGCAGTTCTACCAAAAACACAAACATTTCCAAAGGAGTAAACTTATTTAAAAGGCTGTTCCCGCCCTGTGGAGGAGTCATGGGGGTGTGGGCTAGTCATTGCTCCCTACTATGGCATTTTTACCCTGGAGTTACTTTTCAATTACTTTATACCCGAAAAGACAGTTGCAAGAGATCGGTAGAGAGAAACAAGTAACTATATTTAAAATGGAATGATTGCACTACTGATTTTAATAACAGAGAGATCTTACTCCGTCAGGTGTGTGGTGTGTATGTGTGTGTGTGTGTGTGTGTGTGTGTGTGTACATGAGATCATGAATTACATACAGAGTAACACAATTAGCACATATAGTACATATTGCATCTGCCCACTCACACCATGTACCAAACACAGAACATGAATGAACGTGAAAACACATAACTGCCACACACGCTATACAGTGTTTCTCTCCACTCAGAATTTGTGGCACAAAGAAACAGACAAGCCTGTTTGTGCCAGCAGTGGCTGGGAGTCAGGACGCTCTAGCTGCTCCGACTCATCCTTGTTAATTAATAAATTAACACATGTTTGCCGCAAAAATTTCAACCGAAACTTAGTTAGAAATAAAACCTGACTTGAAGTGCTGCCTTTCCCAGAACACCACTGTGAACTCCTCACTGACATTGTTCTGGTTACCTTCCTAGGTTCACATATATGCACAAGGCACACAGATATGCACCTCAGGGAGGCGCTTGCTAATAACACGCCATTTATATTTTTGTATTAAATCTCCAGCAGAAAGCTTTTTAATCTTTAAGCTGCCAATTTGAAAATAGAAAAAAGGAAAACCTAATAAAGTAGCCTTTCATTCATAACATTTTATCATTTTCCATCACTTATGCAATGTTCCTGCTTTGATATTCCAATAAGCTATATTCATGGTCACAACTATTTCCGGGAAATCTATGTCTAAATTGAACCAAGAATTCAGAATTCTAAAACTCAACCTCCCATCTAACTTTCACGATAACTTCTATTCTTAAGAGATTTAGAAATAGTCATTGCCAACAGTATCCAAGTCATTGAAACAAATTTCTATGAGGATTAAATGTTTTTCCTAATCCTTAAGAAGTTAAATCAGGGGAAAGAACTTGCAGATATTGATGTTTAGGAGCAGTCTGTTGGGAAAGGCTCCTGTGCTGTCTTTAGAATCATAGCCGTTCAAAAGAAGTGTTGTATCTGACTTACTATGGAAGATAGCGTGTTCTAGCAGAGGCAAGAGGTGTTAGTGTAAAAGCCAGACTTTGAAATTTGGGTAGAATTTATAAAACAGAATGAATGCAAAGGAAGAATGAGTTGGCATCATATTAGACACACAAACACATACTAGGCACTAGAGTTAAGTGACTCATCTATTCCCAGAGCCACATACAAACCCTTACGGTCCACCTCCTGATTCCTGGGAATTTTATGTGTGCCTTTAGTTGTCATTACATTAAGACACTGAAATTGGAGCTTCTGGGCCCTAAATCCAACGGTGAGCCCTTAGAAGAGGAAGACAAAAAAATCAGAAAGGCAAAGAACATGGCCCCTGGAAGATGGAGTTGAAATCATAAAGCTGCGGCAGAAAGCCAAGTGGTACCGACTGCCGACTGCTGCTGCATACAGGAATAACAGAAAGCCAGGGACTCTGAGGGCATCCAGAGAGAACTGAGCCACAGACTCTGAGGACACGCTTCCAGCCTCCAACACCACAAGAACCTCACAGCCTGTCATTTGAAAACACCAGGTTTGCAGTGTTCTACAGCTGTGGCCACTAGAAACACACAAGCCCACCAGCTATTGAACAGTTCGGATGGCATGCTCGTTTTCTAATCATTTTAGCAGATTTGTTCGCTCAGTCGTATGTAATAACTAACAGCCCTGAGAGGCAGAACCATCATCTCCATTTTTCGATGAGGAAACACAGACAACAAGAAGAAGTCAACCTAAGATCACAGGGTCAAAACCAACCGAGGATCTGATTGCAAGGGAATCTGAGGCAACTGTGCCGTTAGCTCCTGTTTCTCAGCTGAAGAACAAAGTAGGCTATGAATTACATGGGGACATAGTTAAAGTGTCGAGGAAATGTATAAAGAATTTTTAAAAAGTGGGGGACTGTGTTGATGATGAAGCATCAAATGAACAAATATTTCAGGTTTCAGGATTTTACCAATTTCATTGGCTCTGCCTCATCCACCTACTTTTGTCCACTTTTAGTGTCCCTGTCCTTACAAAAGCTGCCAGCCAACACACTTGCCAAGTCTAGCAGCCTGCGACATCCACTCTTGCCAATTCAAACTGACATCTCTATACAAAGAGGTGTCAAGAGGTACCTTACAAAACAAATCATTTCACAGTCAATGTTTAGTGATATCCCATAATCTTGGCATAACATGGAACTTCTTGCTACAGGTTACGAAAGCTTTTCATTATCTGGCTTCCTCTTCAGCAACACCCTCTCTTACTGTACACTCATCCTTCACTGCCCCCTTGACTAAGTGACAGGCCCTCTGTCTCACAAGCTCTCACCTACACCTCTGGACCTGTGCTTCTGAGTGACCTTGAATTGCCACGGAGTTCCCTCTGGATTCATTCCTCAGGCTTCACATCCTGTATGTTTGGCTTATCGACAGCTTGAGGTCCCTGCTCAAAGGACCTGTGCTTAGGCAGGATTTCACTCATCACCTACCTCAGGTGTCAAGGATTGTATTTCTCACTCCCACAGTACTTTTCACAATGCTTTCACATTTATGTACACAATGTTTGCAATGCTCTCCTTTATGTGTCTGTCTCCCACCTATCCAACATACAATGGAAGGTCCAAGAGGACAATGGCTGTGACTACTCTAATTTCCCCTGAACCGCAGCATGTAACACAGAGACTGGTCAATAGCACATACTCAGAAACATCTGTGTCTAGGCTTGAAGTAAACAGCATGACAAATAATTGTGTTTCGTGAATGTTGAGAAGCAGTTGTGTTTCATGTTTTATTTTATTTTTGTTTGTTTGTTTAAAACAGACAAATTAGGAGGTTGTGAACATAAACTAGTGATGAGTATTCTGACACTTCGAGAGAACAGCAGAGGAAGAAAAGCAGTGAAGGAATGAAATTCTAAAACCTGAAGCTGATAAAAAACAACATGCCACAAAACTTTTAAATATGTTAAGACAAAGGAATATTCAAGCCTTACAGCTCTTACTCCATGAAGAAATTCCCCTGCATTTGGTGCTCAGACATCTCATAAGAGTATCTGCTATGCCATTCAACGGGAAACACTCCGCAGGTACCCAGTCAGATGCTCAGGAGGCTTGTGAGACCACACTGAAGTGAGCCTCACTGTAACCAAGAGACAGCCAGTGCTGGCTCCTCCAAATCTAGGAAAACATACTGTTGTGTCCGTGTTGACCAGAAAGAAATCTGGACTGAGCTGGTACATAGGCATACTGTATATCAGAATTACAAAAATGCTGGCATTGTGCTTCTAGGTGCACACACACATAAATCACATCAAATTCAAGATGTGGTTTTTACAAAGAGCAGTCAGATCAGTCAATAGCTCTCCTCTGAAAATAACAAGGAGTTGCAAAGAGGCCATAGGGACAGGAAGATAACTGGTTGCTTCACAGGTGCCATTTACTGAATTAAAGTCTAACAATATATGCTAACAGTTCTTTGTGTGTGTCTGTGTGTATCTCTCTCTACGTATGTACTTATGCATTATGTTTGTCTGCACACGTGGGGGGGGGTACCTTACACAGGATGTCACACTGACCCTGGAGTGCACTGATTGGCTAGGCTGGCTGGTCAGCAAACCTCCAAGATCCGCCATCTTTTCCAGCACAGTGCATCTACATCTGGATTTGATGTGGCCATAGCAGAGGTTGGAAACTGAGGCGCTCATGCTTTCATGGTAAACACTGACACATCCCCCAGGCCCATAAGCCTTAATAAAATATTTAATGTTGGTTTTTACTTGTAGGACATCAAGTGTTCCTCCAAGAATTATTGTATTCAAAGTTGTGTCTAAAATAGCAAACACATGACAGCTGCTGACTTTCAATATTTCCAGCATAGTGTTACACACTGGGCAAACCAACATAAATAAAGCACAGCTGCAGAACATTTATGAGAGTCGTTGGTGATCAAGGAAAGGAAGCTTACACATAAGGACTATCGAGAAAAATCATGGCAGGTTAACTTCTGGAAGGAAAGCAGGAGGATCAAACACTGCTCTGGTCTCCAGTAAAAATGGCAAAAAGTTATTAAGAATAATATATAAAGGAAACACTCCTGTAAGCAAAACAAATTGCAGACACGCTTCTTCCAAAGGATCAACGGGAAAGCTGTGTAGGACACAACAGTCTGAGTGTTTTAACAAAATCTGTTCCTGTCCTCTCCATTTCCAGTTCTCTAAGATAAACAAAGACTTCTAAAAAATGACCAATGTATCAAGAGGATATCACAATTACAAGCACATGTGAAGTCAATAATGAGGTACTGAAATATATCGAACAAAATCACCCTGCCTACAAGAAGTGCAGTGATAAAGAGGGAGCACAGATTAAGGGAATGTTCAACCAGTGATTGACCCAACCTGAGACCCACCCCACAGTAAAGAGCCAGCACCTGACACTATTAATGATGCTCTGCTTGCAGACAGGAGCCTAACCTGACTGTCCTCTGGGAGACTCCAGCCAGCAGCAGATGCAGACAGATGCTGGGACTTGCAGCCAATCATGAGGCAGAGCTCTAGGGGTCCTGTAGAAGTGTTGGGGGAAAAGATGGAAGGACCCAGAGAGGACAGGAGCCTCACAGGAAGACCAACAGAGACAACTAACCTAGACCCACAGGGACTTTCAGAGACTGAGACATCAACTAGGGAGCATGCATGATCTGGACCTAGGAACCCTGCACACATGGAACTGATGGGCAGCTTGGTCTTCACATGGAGCGCCTGGAGAGTGGATGGGAAAAGCTGTTTCTAACATGGACTTGGACTCCGTTGAGTGCTTTTGTATCACTTCCCCCTGGCAGGGATGCCTGGCCTCAGGGGATGAGGATATGCTCAGTTCTGATGTGACTTGACGTGCTAGAGGGAGTTGATATAGGGCGCCTCCTCTTTTCTTGGGAAAAAGGGAGAGGGAAAGGGGGAAGAAAGGGAAAGGCAGTTTTGAAAAAGAGGAGCAAGGGGGCACCCTTGGGATGTGAAGTAAATAAACTGAAAATTTTAAAAAAACTGAAAAAGTGAAGGGAGAAATAGGTAATTTAAAAAGAAACTGGAGCTTTCAATACTACATTTCTCATAAGAGATGAAAACCAGAGAGAAGACGAGCAGGGAGACAGACTTGACCAGCTCTGTGTACCGAAGAACCTAAAGATGTCTATAAGACACTGAACCAGAAACAACTAAACACGGGGATTTTCAAGTTCATGATGAACATCCTCCAGGATAGACCATACACAGAGCTACAAAACAAGCCTCAATAAATTCAAAACAAAAGTAACATAACACATGATCTCTTGCCATGATGGGATGAAATTAAACATCAATAACAGGAAAGATCTGGGAAATTCACAAGTAGCAGAAATTAACACCTTTCCAAATAACCTATGGGTATATAAAGTATGAAGTCCTGTGGTTAAAGCATTGTAATTGACGTGAGAACAGAAATGTCCAGCAGCTGAATAGGCATAGGGACAGACACCAAATCTAGAAATGCAAGAGCAGAGAACACATCACTCCATAAATGTAGGCTGGGAAGATGGCTTAGTTAGCAAAGTACATGCCTGGTGGATCTGTGTTCATAGTCCCTGAAACCATGTAAAACCAAGCTATGGTGGTATATGTCTGTGTCCCAGAATCACTGACCAGCTTCGTCATACTGAAGCACTGAGCTCTAGGTTCAGTTTGAGACTCAAAAACTAAGAGGGAAAGTGATAAAGACAAAAAGCATTCACCTATGCACACACAGAAAAAATAAGAATATGCATTTATGTGTGAGGGTTCACAAAAAGAGACTGAAATATGTAAAGATGGTCTTGGATCACATTAAAGTGCATGGCATATTTTAGAACAACACACAAGTCCTTGTGGCTACACCAAGGGTCACACAGCTGAAGGATGGTGAGAGAGGGATATGGCACCAGAAAGAGAAGTTAGGGCTATGATATCAGGTGTGAAGGGCATAATATTATCTAAGACATGTGCACTATTAAAGTTAAACAAATAAGACATAAGACTTAGACTTTTAGATCATACTCTATGTTAGCAATAGTCAAGTACTCATCATTTTCTTTTGAAGTACTCAACTCAGGTCTTGCAATCAGACTATAATTCTCATGGTCCTGTCGCAATTTATTAGCACAAACCCTGGGAATTGTACAGCAATCTCTGAAATTGGCTCCGGTTTTTAACAAACAGTACAGAATCTCTTGACATATTTTGCTCACAAACTAAAGAATTATTCTCTTCTTTAAATTCCATTATCCTTGCTGGACAGTTAACATAATTGAACAAATTATAATGGGATCTTGTTTCCTTACCCTTAAATGCCAGCAAGGGAGACTATAATACCTCCAAGAAGCATTTTCTATAGCTACAGTAGTGGCAATGCCAAGCACGGAAGGAGACCAACTAAGACACCAGAATGTTGTGTATAGAAATACATCCTCATGCCAAGACCATAACAAATCTTCAATGTGCTGAACATTAAACTTTATCTTAGCTATACTAGAAAATATTGTGATAACATGCAACCACAGTTATGTAGAGATCTACAAGCAGCTGGGTGTGGAAGGAAGGCAGATCTCTATGAGTTTGAGGCCAGCCTGGTGTACAAAGTGAGTCCAGGACAGCCAGGGCTATACAGAGAAACCCTGTCTTGAGCTGGAGAGATGGCCAAGAGCACTGTCTGCTCTTACAAAGGACCCAGGTTCAATTCCCAGTACCCACATGGCAGCTCACAACTGTCTGTAATGCCAATTCCAAGGGATGTGACACCTTCACACTAATGCATATAAAACAAAAATAAATTACTTTAAAAAAAAAAAGAAAAAATAGCCTGACAATATAAAGCCTTACTACTGCTTATGGGAAAACCATAGCCATCCATTTTAAAATACTAAATGACACATGTCCTTTTATGTACTTTCTGTTGCACATGAAAAATATAATGGCTCCTAAAGCAGGACAATATCAAGTCTATTCTTCAGTAATAAATGGTACATAATAATAAATAACCACAGCATAAACAGCTACTGTGAGACAGAGTAGCAAGAAAAATATAAAGCCCCAGCAGAGCAGAACAGACTACACAGTTAAGTCATTAGAGCAGAGTTCCTATCTGACAGTATCATCTTCTTTCATAATCTTCCAAAGCAAGGCTGGGTAGGGTGAAAACAAAAGCAGATGAAGGAGGCAATCAAGATGGTCAAGTACAGAGAAATCCAACGGAAATAAGCCTGGGATTTGTGTGAAGGCATGTCTACAGCAGCTGTGTGTACTCGTCTGGCCAAGAAAACTAAGACGTAAAAAGAGAGGAAGAAAGTAGGAGTGCGGAAGTTCTCCCTCTGTACAATCCAAACAGACTGCAAAGAAAAATAGAATTCAAGATTCTTGGAAATGTAACAATTTGGGGGGACTCAAGAGAACAAAAGGTCAACTGTGATTAAGAATAGCACCTATGATGGGAAATTAAAGGTCAATCAAGTTCAGACTAAAATCGTGGAGCAGTAAAATGTCCATAGATGAGAAAGGTGGCATGCACCTAGAGCAGTAGGAAAGGCCGTGGGCACTGGGCCCCTGAGAAAAGACAGGTGGCGGCCGCAGGACACATAACAGCAACGGACAGCCACGCGTGGATAAAGACACATAAATGCACAAGATGTTTGACAATTTTACAAAACAAAATCGCCTAGGAACTGCAGAGCAGGGGGAGAGGAGAACACGAACTGGAAAATTCTTTCCCTGTTCCAGCAGAGAGAGTAAGAGCAGAATTGTCTCCACCAATGTGACTTTCAAGTAGTAGTCAAGACCAGTGTGGAAAGCTGGCATACAAACAGATTGTGCACTAGAAATCAAGCCATTATTTACTTGCTGAACTGTCCTTAGCTATGACTATGAAGGAGTTATAAGACCACAGAAACTCTGGATGTGTATGATGTTCTGGAGAACACTGGTACTGAGGGCGTGCAGATCACTGTGAGTAACTGCAGCCTGACTCCAGCACATATAAATGACATCCTAAGAGAAACAGATTCCTAATTATAACATGAACATAAATCTCACTGCAGCTTTGCTAACATTTAGATGGTGGGTCATTCGGTCTAAGTTAGGAATGGATGCTCCTTTTCTGTCATTAGCCCGGCTCTGTCAGTGTTGCTGGCTCAGGGGATTTCTGAGTAGCAAGGCATCATACAGCACACAGTTTAGCAACAACTAGGCTAACACATTTCATACTGACGGACCATGTTTCCCATAGTCAAAACATTAACAAGATAAAGAAATACCAGCTCAAGAGCTTCCACATACATATTTTTTCAAAAGGCAAAAACATGGTAATAAAAGTAAATTTTTTATGAAAATGTATTGTGCATTAGGAAACTGTTTCCATAAAATGAACTCAAAATGGGATTTCTAGGCACTCCCTACTTTTGTAAAAAATCAGTAGAGTAGTAGATGTCTAATAGCCATAAATCAAGGAACTATCTCTAAAAGTTAAACAAAGCAATGCCAGAATTTGCAAATAGTCCCTGTTTTTGTTTATTTGTTTGTTTGCTGAAATTTTCACAGGTGCACTGAGATTTTCTACTGATCTGCAAAACAGTACGAAAACAAAAGAAAGGATATGATATTTAGTGATGTTTATACCAGATTTTATGTGCAAACAAAATGCAAAGCTAATCTAAGTTTGACACCACTGAAGTCAAACAGATATAAGCAGACAAGGAAAAGACCGACAGAATCTTCAGGAACAGATTACATGACTAACCCATTTGAATAGGTGGAAAAACATCTGCTCAAGTTCCACCCAAGATTAGAACAATATAATATAGACTGGAAGTGTTTAAAAACATAACCATTATGCAAGAGCTGTGTTTAACATTAGTTAACATGATCAGGATATAGGCTCTATTATCCAAAATAAGTAAAACAAAAGAACTTAAAGGAAAAAAAATCCAACAACAACAACACAAACATTTGCTAACAACTGTTGCCTAATTTATACTGGCCACAAATGGCTAATTAATTTAGGAAGAAGAATAAAGGCAATAACAAACAGGAAATTCTGTGATAAAAAGAATTTAAACAAATGTTCCTCTGAGACCCTTTGTAATACAGTGCTTATTTAACATGTTCGTAAAGAATTCTAGAGGACAGTTTCTAGCTCAGCCATGACAATGAGCTTTGTGAACAAAGTCCAAAGGACTTTTCAAATATTCCAAAACTATACATCTTTATGGCAGACAACAAATACAGACACAGAGGCTAGCGGGCTCTGCCAAGGGTCTATCACTGCAGTCCCTGTCCTCTATTAATCCATGTAATGCGTGTAAGCTGACACATGCACCCAGCAACATGAGGACATGGTGAGAGTTACAGGCAAGAGTGACTGGGAACTGCAACAGGGCTTCAGGGGAATGAAATCCTCAGGAAGGAGAAGAGGAATCTGCATAAACAGTGCCACGCAACAAGGTCCTTTCAGGGAAAGAAAACAGCTAACCCTGTGACACACACACAAAAAAGTGTGGACTGTCAGAAAAAATTAGAGACAGGGATGGAAAAGCCACCAGCATAGAGTATGGAGTGCAATTACACATAATAATTGATCTCAAAATCACATGGTTATGTACATGAGAACAACTATAAAATAAGATTAAAAATAAATGATCAGAAGCCATTATTGACAAAACTATTCGGGGTACTTCTTTGATAGAACACTAAGTATAATTGAGGAAATCCAAAGGAAAGGTTTTAAATGATCAGAAAATAAAGGGAAGCAGTTAATACATGGATACAAACTATAAAGATTAGAAAAATTTGAACTAGAAACTAAAACCTCCCTGATAACAGCAATGAGAACAGAGAAGGTTTGGGCAAGGAGGAAAGGGGAAAAGTAATTATTATTAATAATATTTTATAATCTAAATTTAAAAAAAACAGTAGCTTAAGGGGGTAAGTCTTGAATGTTAATGGGAAATATTCTTTTCGGTTGTACAAGAGTCATCTAATTTATGCAGTTCAATTTTCTACTTTAAGGCTCAATCTTAGCAAAGCAGGATTCTTCTGATAAAATTCCATTCATGCTGTCCAGCCAGAATTTATTCCTTGTTCCTGAAGACTTCCAAACTAACTGGCCACACTTAACACACCATGCTCGTGTCTTTCTGAACTGAAATCCAGCTTCCAGCATGTAGGAAGGACTCTTCTTACATTGTATATGCAGAACATCAGGGTTGTATAAATGTATATTTACTCAGCACAAAACATTCACGAAGAGATGGTGAAACACTGGAAAGAGAGGGTGATCCTGGGAAGCACCACACCACAGCGTTTACAGGCGGGGAAAAGATTTTTAAAAACTAATGTTAAAAGGCCTCAGTTAACTTATCCTGTGAGATAGCCTGGAGCTTGAGCTGTGAGGTTTGCTGCTCACCCCATTCTGGAACAGACTAGTGGGGCATATTTCCAAGAACAGACAATACCCAGTGCTTCAAGGTCTCCTTCACACAAAGCGGACTGCGTAGGTTCTCCTCCCAAATAGGTGAGCTGCTGATGCAAACAAATGCTATATGATTTCTACAGTAGATTTAGAGACAGTTCTTCAAAGCCGTTCTTAGTAACAGGAATTATTCATTAGAAATGTTTCCTTAAATGTCTTTTCTAACGTACAGTGATGAATTCATGAAGCCAGTATCACACAACACTTTATTTTTCTATTCTCTGAGTGGTAATAAAATTGAATTTTAAAAAAAATATTCTGTACATTTAGGAGCATGAAACTGTTAAAAATAGAACTCCGATTGTATGTCTTATATTACCTGCTCAAAAGCAAAGCTGTAAATAAAACTGTTATAGATCCTGAATGGGTCACAGCCCTGAGTACAATAACTTCCTGTAAAGTCACCCAAACTCGACATGAGAAAGGAGAGGACACCTGTTCAAGGACCAGCCTTACTCACCCGCAGATCTCCAATGCATCTAGATGCAGTAACTGCCTATGTACTTAATGTGACATACTCATGCAAAACTAATAAACACTATACCTTTGGAGCTTAAGATGCATGTGCTCTGCAAAATCAAGCTACCACACCACAAGATTAATTAAAGCAGGTTAATTATATAATAAGATGCATCCTTTGAAGCATTTGGTATGATAACAATAAGAGCACATTTTGTATTTGGTCTTGCATATACTTTGTATGTAGATCCTTAAAGTACTTGACTACATATGTTTATGTGATTGTGGAAGTGTGGGACAAAGTGATCATACTGTTGAGAACCAGCAATAAGTGGCCCAAAAGAATGACAGACACACTATGCTTTCACAAGGTCCTCAGGCAGCTTTCCAAACAGTACAGCTTCACCAAGATGGCTTCTGCGTGAAGGCCAGGACTTCCTAGAAGCTCCAGAAAAGAATGTTGGCGAATGCAACGTCTACAGCATCTGATCTTGCTCCTCAAAGATGGAAAGTGTATCCAAATTCTGATAAAGAATCTTCATTTTAATAACTTCAATAGTTATTAAATACCTAAATTTTATATCAAATGGTATGAACCATTCAGCTCACATCTCTGAACTCTATGAAAATTCTCTTGTAATGATTTACAATAGATTTTTGTGGTGAATGTTACTGGTGCTCCCAAAATACTAAGAGCCTTGTCTAATGATGTGCTACAAGTAGCAAGCTGTGGCTGCCTTAGTTATCTTTCTGTTGCCGTGATGAGACACCATGGCAAAAGCAACTTACAGAAGACAGTTTTTTGGGGGAAATGCTTACAGTTTCAGAGAGCACATCCACGGTTATCATGGCAGGAAGCATGGCAGCAGCCAGGCAAGAAATGCTTCCTCACAGCCCATCTACAAATAGGAGGCAGAGAGAGCTAACCAGGAAGGCCTTGGACTTCAGAAACCTCAACACATACCCCCAGTGACACCCTCCTCTACTAAGGCCATACCCTCTAAAACTTCCTAAACAGTTCCACCAATGGGGGACCATGGATTCAAATACCTGAGCCTATAGGAGCTACCTTCATTCAGGCCACCACAATAACTATATCCCAGGAAGTAAAATAAAGTGATAGTTTAAGAGGGGAAAAACTGACAAAGGAAAAAAGGGAGACTGAGTATTTGTTAAGAATCAGGAAATGCAAGTTGGTAGCAAATTCTAAATAGCCTTGAAAGGTGAAGTGGAGAGCTCATTACATTTGCTATTATGATGAGATGATGGTGATGTGGATGATGATGGTGCAGCATGTATGTACACACACACATACCCGTGGTGCCAGTACACTGTACCTATGCCTGCACTTACAGAGGCCAAATGGAAATATCAGTGTCTTCTCCCATCACTCTCTGTGTTACTCATGGAGACAGGCATCTCACCGAACCTGAAGTTTGTCATTTTAACTAGAGTCAGCAAGTCTTTGCTCTCCATTCTGGGATTAGTGGTACAAGCAGACATGCCTAGGTTTGACATAGATTCTGGGATTCAAATTCAGTTACTCCTGCTTCCATAGCATGTAGCTTTAGCCGTTAAACAATCTGCCCTATTGTAGAAATTAATCTTTAGGGCAAGAGTGATATATGCACTTTATTATCTCAATAGTTTCAAGCACACAGGAATTGTAAGTCTGATTATGAAAATTTTAGGAAATGAATACAAGATATTCTGTAATGAATACAAGATATTCTGTAGTGCCAGAAAGAACCAAAGTCCACCCTGGTGGTTCGGTAACACTTGGACCATGCCTGTCTCCTCCATCCTGAGGTGGCATCACCTTAGTATGTAATTGTTGTGTACTCTTAAGAAGGTTCTGACATTAGAACAGCTATAGGATTTATGCAATGTCTTTGCTTTAGAATTTAATTAATGAACATAATACCTGCCAGTGCAGTCAAACCTCTCTAAATATCCCTGTACCCAAAAATAAGGCCCAACGGTGTCACTCCACTGAAATCACATGACCCCCCCAAGCTACATTATACATTTAGAAGTCTTTCTCTACTCTGCCACTACAATGATTCACTTCAACCACCACCCACGCTCAGATAATTAGTTCCCCATCAGTCTTAAATTTGCTTAAGAAGAGCTTTTCTTCTACCACAAAGGCCATGCTATCGACCGCCATCGGGGATCAGGTGTAGCGAGTGGACTTTCTGAGAATAAGGCTGTTGATCCTTTACACCCCATTGCCTAGTGCCCTTTGGAAGCTCACTCATTCTGAAACACTCAATATAAGCCATGATGAAAATTAATGACAAAGACTCCTCTTAATATAGAGACCGGCAGTTAGCATGTCCCTGTTAAATTCTAGTTGCACATTCATGGCACAGGCTTCAGATGTAGTGTGAACCACAATTTGTGATTATTAGAACATACTGATTTCTTTTAAAACAGAATAAAGGAGCTGAATCTCCCGTGCCATGCCGACATCAGAGATCAGCAACCTTATGAAAGTAGCGCGTGCCAAGCTGCTCACCCAGATTCAAGCAAAGGGCGAGAAGGCAGAATCCCCAGGCAGCTGAGGAACACCCGGAGGGACAGATGCACAGGGCTCTTCTGGAAACCTATTCTAGTGGAGCTCCAGTCCCTCATAACCACCCTTTCATGCTTCTTTTGTTCAAACTGTGCTTATCACTACTAAATAATTTCTTATCCATATCACCAACAGATTAAGAGAACAGAAAATCTTTCCTGGAACACTTGCTGGCTGCTTTCAGGGTTTCACCAAACATTGGTAGGAAGAAAGGTGGAACTCAGTGCCCACCATCATCTTTAGGAGTGGCTTCTTTGCATTCCATATCAATGCTGCTTTAATTAGAAGTCATCCCTGCCTTAAAACACAGATGCGACCTACAAGGACAGAGATGGATACCATCCCCAGATCCAAAAGAGTCAAAGGGAGAGATAATTACATCTCACAATCTGGGGAAATTTGATCAATATACTCATATCATTTCTCTTCTTCCCTCCAAATCTTCTCATGTCTTTCCTTGCTCTCTTTCAAATGCATGGCCTCTTATTTCACGCGTATGCACATATGAATATACATACACACGAATACATATATACATACACACGGACTTCGGACTGCTCAGTCGGCATTAACTTACTTGTGTGTATGTTTTCAGGGCTGACCTTTTGGTAGCAGATAACAAACTGCAGAGCTCTTACTGGGAGAGATCACTCCTCTCTCTCAGCATTCCTTTGCTGCTGTAGCTTTCTGTGTAGGGTTGAGGCCTTGTGGTTTCCCCTCATCTGCTTTGGCATGTCTATGATGTCCATGTCCACTTTACATTAAGGCGGCTGGTGAGACGTTCTGGGTTTAGCTTTTGACATTACTAGAGACAAATCCTCACAGCAAATTCTAGGCCCTCTGCCTCTTACACTCCAGCCTCAAATCTAACAGGTGCTTTCAGCTTAAAATGAAGGCATCTAAGAAGGATTTACCTTTAATCAGAAAATATTTTTAAATGTTTTTTGTACTCAGTTTAGACATTTAGTCTAAACCCTGCAAGTCTACACACAAAGCAGAATCGTGAGTATAGAGGTTAGAAGAGGGGAGGGGTTGGGAAGGGAGTCACTATTCAAAGGTTAAAAAGACCTGGACGGGGCAGAGAGGCCTGAGTGAGCTCCTGTACACAACGGTTAATAACAAATAATGGTGTACTGTGCGTGTCAAAATAACTAAGAGACTAGATTTTAAATATCACATACACATATGCAAGTGTAATAGACTTGTTAGTTACCCTGCAAACATATATCAAAACATCAAATTGAATCTCACAAAAACATGGTTATGACTTGTCACTGAGAAGTTAACTGTTGACAAACACAGAAGCCCTACCGAAAAAATCCTCCGCCAGCTTCCAGGGTTATCTGAAAAACTTTCCTGTTGCTGCGCAAGCGCCTTTGTGCTTGTTCCTCTGCCATGAAGAAAGAATAGCTGCCCATCAACACTGCAAAAAACAGGAGAACAGCCATATACTCAAGGCTGTCAAAGATGTCCTCGTGGGCACTACACAGAGCCTCTGTCTCTCTGAGTTCACTGCATTTGAAAACTATAATTAAGTCCCTATTGAGACTTTACTTCTCTGGGCTCCATAAACCCAGTCCTTCAGAATTCCAGCACAGAACAGAGTTCTCAAACCTTTCAATAATTTCTGCTGGATTCTTCTGGATCCTCTCCAAATTCACACAATAAAGCCATGAGTTGGGATCAAGGAGAAATAAAGGAATGGCCCAGTGGATACTTAATGCTGTGCTCTTAAGTTTCTGCTGTTTGTTTTTCCTCCTGTGTTACCCTGCACACATCACCGCTAGCAATGCTCTATTTGCACCTATTCCTTCTCCCACAGTCACCTCTGAAGTATAGTCTTTCTATGATCTGCAGAATTGAGGCTTCCTGTCTGGGCTGACAGACACAAACACATCGTGTGCCCTTGAAGCCCAGGCTAAGGACAGTTGCTAGAGGCTGGAACTCAGAACTCACCACCACTGACCTCCCAGGATGAGCTAGCAGCCTATCAGACATGCATTTTTAACTTCGAGTTTATCCACGGACCAGCTTCAGCACTGTAGCAAACACTGGAGCTTCTGAGAAAGTGAAGCCTTCTTCTCAGGGGCTCATGGGAAACTAGTTCAATTAACATGAGGATGAATATGGCAAACCAATTTGTGTGAGTTCTGTCAGCATTCTGGTGTGTATTCATGAAAGAGCCATTCTGAACATTTGTGTGGTACAAGGCCAGCAAGACTTGGAGAACGAATTCAACGCTGAGGGTGAAAGGCTGCCCAGACAACAATGAACTAGTAGTGCATCTCAGCAGCCTTGGGTTTCCTGACAGGACAACAGGAAAAGGCAGAGCAGAACACACTTGACACTGCAGGTGAGAGAGGTGCAGGGACCTCTGTGACGCTGTGGGAGGAAAAGGTGGGAGAGGCCATGAGCTAGAGCCCAGTGGTCCCCAAGAGTACTGATCAAGAGCTACACCTAAAGAGCCTGTTCCTAGGCATGGAGACACCGTTTCAGTTCAGACAGAATAGCATGTTCATTCGAATGCATCCAAATATTAATACTTTCCACTTCCTCTGAAAATAATTTCATTCTAGTATTTTAAAGAAAAGTATCTGATTCTAAAGAGATCGTCCATTTCAGTGATAGAAAAATATTTTTTCTACTTTAGGAATTAAAATGAATTCTAAGTGGAACAGGGCAGTAAATTTAAAAATGTATTTTTTCAAATGACATCTCTAACATTTGACCTATTGTTAGGCATTAATTCTGCCAAAAAAACCAAAGAGCTACCCTTTCAAAGAAATACAAAACAGCTATATTCAACAGAAATCAATAAATATGCTTCAAAATTGGTGACTGACAATAGCAGAATTCTATCCCCAATTTAAAGAGATTGAGCAACAACGTAATTTCCAAAGAAAACGACTTCCAGTTTGTTATAGTCTATGTAACACAGCAGAGGGGATTCGTGTTTGCAGTGTGACTGATTTGTTTAGCCCATCATCTGCCACAGGAAGTGCCGCCGAGAGCTTCGGACATGCTCAAGAAAAGAAGGTGGGAATATGGACGCCTAGGGAGGAAGGCAAGTTCTGCTCTGAGTACAAACTAAAACCAGTATCAGGAATGTTTAAAGTATTATAAAAACCTCAAACTTCTTCAACCGTGTTCCTGAGCAGAATTTCCTTAACTAGGATGTGACAGATCACAGTAGGATCATAAAGAATATCACAGAATAAACGTCTACAAAGGCTCTTCTAAGCTACTGTTACCCTAAACATTAATACCTTCAAGAATATCCAGGGAGGGCATGGCTTTCCTTACCAGGGTACTTCACTTTCTACATGAAGTAACTCAAAGCGAGGCAGGCTACCTTCTCTTACCTGAGGTCCTTCAGCCGAACTCGTAACAGGGCCAGAACAAGAGTCCAGGGCTACTGAAAGTGCACTCATTTGAGACATATTATAAGGCATGGTTCATGCTGGGAATGGAAGGGATTGCATCATTAACTGTTAACAGAAACACAGGGATAAAGCTGAACCACGCTGGTCTAGCCAACATGATCAGCCTTAGTGTTTCAAGACAAAGTCGTGTCTATCAAATAAACACTGTGGGAATTTATTGTGTTTAACAGAATATTTTTTTAAGTAAGGCAGAACCATCTGCATTTTCAAGTAAAGCTAAAATAAGCCTTTATATCTACTCACTCATTGTTTTCTAAAAAATAATGTCTTCTAAATGCTAAGCAGCCAGAGGAACAGGAAAAAACACAGTAAAGGGACTAGTAGGATCCTGTTAACGGTTCACAAAGGCAATATCCAATATTTTCTGTACCCAAAGCAGTTGAGGACAGATGAGAATTGAATTGCTGATACAGAAAAATCCTGAGAAGCAGCAGTGTGTACTGTATGGTTTCTATTAATAGAACTAACAACTAATATTGGTAGTCAAAGACTTCAGAAATGAACAAACCCAGAAAACTTCTGTTCCACAGGCCAGGGAGGATTTCACTGATTAGATTAGGATTTGTGACCTCAACTAAGTGTTACAGCTGACAATGAGCTTTTCAACCAGAAAGGAAATGATTAATACTTTTGCTTATGAAGTCTTTATGTAAATTTCACAGGCCTATTCTGAAGCCCTTATGATTTAGAACATCTGTTCAATTTAAGATATGTATATATATACATATATATATATATGATATGAAGTTACAAACTGTACATTAGAGTGCTTTGTACACCATGTATAAATGAGACAGCTTTGTCCTTTATGGGAAACACTCAAGGTGTGACCTGTGAGATACTAAGGCATCACTTACTACACCATATCTTCAAATGCATTTCTCTGAGTATTCCACAAGATTTGTAACCATATGAGATAATCTTCACACAATTTGGCACTTAATTACATGTATTGATGTCTCACCTTTCAGAGATCATCAATTCAGGATCACGAATAGGCCTAAAAGTAAAAATCACTAAGGGAGAAAAAGACTGATCAGGTAGAGAAGCACAAGTGAGCGAATGGTGTGACCCAGGTGAGCGAATGGTGTGACCCAGGCCCCTCGTGCATAGCCTGCACAGCACAAGTTCACCACACTTCACAGGGTTGAAAACAAGCGCTTCCTGTCCGAGGAAAGATTAAAATGATTCAAAGAGTCGTAACACTTCCACGGGCAAGAATGCTAAAAACAACATAAAAGGGAATATCCCATAAAAAACTGAAAACCTATTTCCAGACAAAATCCCTAGCAGATATTCATAGAGCCTGGACATTTTGTTTAACCATCAAAGATATGCCCGATGCGTTTCCATGGGTGAGTTATTAAACAACCTGAGCGCACACTACTCAGCAGCGAGAAGGAAAATAAGCTCTTAACAACACAATGTCCTTCGTGAGTATCAAGTGGTTATACTCCGTAAGATCCCATTGATTTAACGTCACCAAAAAGATGTAATTAGAGTTGAGACCATAACTCAGCAGTCACATACTTTACATGGCTAAGGCCATGTGATTAATTCCTAGTGCACACGCAAAAAGCTAAGAACTGTTTATAGTGTCTAGAATGGAAAAGTACTACATATGTGGTTTCAAAAAATAAATGTAATAAAACAAGAAAAGAGGATCCCTCTTCAAAGATCTGTAGTGTAGGATCATGCATTAGGGCTTTACATAACAACAGAAGGAGAGCATCATGGCAGGATGAGGAGGATGAAGGCACTAAAGCATGCGGTTAATACTGAAGATGATGGGCATCTTCCATAAGCAAATGAATTCTATGCATACTGGGTCACAGAAAGAACAAGTACAGTCGCAAAGCAGAAACTATCTGGACCACACTGTTTAAGAAGCAACTTACACAAATACTCTTCATCATCAACGTCTAAAACCTTAAATATGGGTGTGTAGCAATGACACCAAGAAATAAGGAGTAATAGATATATAAGCTATCAGGTTTACAATATCAAATTGATTATCAAATATATATATATATTTAACACACCAAATGATTAGAGTTTTCACATGTTTATTAATTAGATATTATGCTGGATAGTTGAGATGTAGTAGGTATCTCATCACAAAATTAAAAGCTATAAAAATATGTCAGACAAACTGTGTTCCTACAAAACGGTGGCCATTAAAAAGCCAGCAATCCTACAGTCCCAGAACGCTGAGGAGCAATGTATGCTGACAGTCTGCAAACAAAATAAATACTCTGCAAGTGAAACACAGTGAAAATGGCCACTAGAAAATCAAACAAGAATCCCAAATTTTCATAATCAAACACATTCTTATGAATTAGTGAAATCTTCCCAAACAGTGCCTGTTGGATTACAGGAAAATGTGGGGAGTTGGGGAAGTGGCTCAGCAGTAAAGAAAATGTGTTGTTCTCACATGTGAACTGGTTGCAGCTTCCAGCACCCAGTAGCAGCTCACAACCACTGAAATTCCAGGCTCTTGCACACACGTGGTGATATATACACACTCAGGCACACACACACACACTATCCATCAAAAGAAAAGTATGTCTGGGGACTGGAGGGACTGTTCCATGAAATCACCCCTAACTCCAGCACCAAGGGATCTGATCTAATGCCCTCTTTGGCCTCTGCAGGCACTGACATTCACTTGCATGTTCCACAAACGAATATGCATGCAAACATTATCACACAATGTATACATATACATCACCATGCACATATATGTATACATGTACTGATGATTAAACATGAAGTAAACATGACTGAAGATCTTTTTAAAGAGTAGAGCTAAACACTGGGCACTGAGAGATAGATCAGTGGACACCATGCTTCCTGGGCAAGTATAAAGACTGGAGTTCAGACTGGGCACGGTGGCACACGCCGGTAATCCCAGCACTCAAGGAGGCAGAGGCAGGCGGATTTCTGTGAGATCAAGGCCTGCCTGGTCTACAAAGTGAGTCCAGAACAGCCACAGCTACATAAAGAAACCCGTCTCGAAAAGTCAAAAATGAAAGACCAAAAACAAAACAAAACAAAACAAAACAAAACTGGAGTTTAGATCCCACCCAAACACCCACGTAAAAAGTCACACTTGGTGGAACACATCCAGAACTTCTGTGCTGGGTTAAAGACAAGCGGGCTGGCCATTCCAACCAAAATTATAACTTCCAGGTTCAGAAAATATCTGTTCAATCTCTGTAACCTGTAAATCATTGTAGGGAATAAATTAACTTTACCTGGAGTGTATGATTTTCCTGCTTCACCCAAACCATTAGCAATTAAAGCTTTCTAAAGATTTTAAAGACATTTATCATACTTTCCTCAGTGGCATGGAACCTTAGTCTATTCACCCATTATTATACAATGTCTTTTTTAGCCACATTGTTCAGACTTACGAATTTTTTAATTACCCATGTAGAATTATTTGCAAACAGCACAAGGTACAAATATTACAAAAAAAGTTCAGTGAATTTTGACAAGTATATACACATTTTGGAAAAAATAACATCAAACAAGGCATGGGCATTTCACATTCACCTTCTTAGTCAATATATTCTTCTGCTGTCATTAATTGTGTGCAGTTGGATTTTTGTTATAATAAATGATTTTTCTAATCAACAGCTTCAAGAAAATGGGAGTATGCAAAATCACTTCTCATGTTTAGTTTTTTTATAACTTGTGTTAGAATTGCAGACAAGGCTTGCTTCATTGTAACTTCCTACCATGTATTGCAATTTCATGACAACTGGATGTTCAATTTTGTCTCATGATTTTTTTTGCATCAGTTGAAATAGTCACATGCCAGTCTTCCATTATTTTGTTAATATGTTTATTACTTCTTTTATTTTTATAATATAATTATGTAATTTCTTCCTTCCCTTTCCTCCTCAAAATCCTCCCACACACCCCACTTACTTTCTTTCAAATACAAGGACTCCTTGTTTATTAAAAAAAGAAAGAAAGAAAATAGCCCTGCTTCAAAAATAAGAAGCAAGATGAGAAAAGCCGCTGATGGCAGCCATGACCTCGCACTCACATTCACAGGAGAATATACCCACACGTGCATACCCCACATATAGACAAGATGTTTTCTTAAAGAGTGGAGTTGAAGAAGAGGCAAGAGAAGGGGCCTTCTGTGCTTAAGAAACTGGGTCTTGTGGAAATGAGAGTATTAACTTACTGTGACTTCTGATCACAATCATAATGTACTACAGGGGAAACTCACAAATGAAACAAATATTGGTGTGGCTGTGTGTGTTTTTAAAGAAAATCCAGCAGCAGCCAGGCCCCCAGTTTTTTCCTAAAGACATCAGCTAAGTTGGATATTTGCTGATAAAATTATAATCTCTACAAATAAGGACAGTAATTATTTCAACAGGTGTCTGATGAATGCTGAATGGAGCTTCTACTACTGCCTTGCCTAAGGACATCTTGGGACTGCACATGCTCGCTTGAGGGCTTCTCAGATGAGGAAGTGACAGGGATCCTTGGATCAGGTTACAAACGTGTGCAGAGGAGAATGGTAGTAACAAGTACTACATCCTAAAACTAATTAAACAGCAGCACTTAACACCTACAGGCATCTCTTGCAGCTTTGGACAGCTTCTCAACTGTGTTGGGTTTCTAAAGCAAGTCAGGGAGCCTGCCATTAAACTCAGCTGCAAGGGCGGATGGCCACACACTCTCCATGGAGCAGCTAAACCAGTAAAGGGGTTTCCCTTTGTATTTTTAAAAATTGGGATACTTGTAGTTCTCCCATGGAAGTGCAGAAAATAATTAACTTTCATGGGCTAGCCATTTAAATTCTCAATGGGATGAAATCTTACAACACTGGAATGTGAAATCACAACCACGGCACGCTAAGACTTAGTCAAAAGCTTCTAGGGCTGCCTTTCACAGGCCAGCACCTCCTCCTTGCCTGGCCCTCATCTCCTCATGCCTGTTAATCGCCAGGGTTCATTTCAGAATCCTGTCATTTCAAAAATACCATGTGAAGGCAACCATTCAGTATGTGACCTTCAAGAGGTGTTTTCTCCAACTTAGATCGTTCCCTGGAGACACAGTCACCGTATTTTCTATGTTATTCCTTCCTTTGCTTAGAGAATTACAAAGTTCCCCCTGACCAGTTTATCAGTCAACCACTGAAGAACACCACAGATGGTCCTGCTTTGGTTTTTTGTTTGTTTGTTTGTTTGTTTGTTTGTTTGTGTAGATATGAACTTCCCCCTGTGGCTCAGGGGTTTAACACTTGTGTCCCTAGAGGGTGACACAATGTTAGAGTCTTGAAATCTTTAAGATATATGGTCACACTACTATGACTGAGCTGCTAGAAGATGCTCAGAGGTAAACTTATGTTCCAGCCTAAGGTTTTTGCCCTGTCAGGCAGTATTGTTAGCTCAACATCTTGTGACCATGACGAACTGCACCCTCCGAACTGTGAGCCAAAATCAATCATTGCTCTCAAGTGTCTCCTGTGGGGTGTTTAGGCACAACAAAGAGAAAAGCAACTGATGATAGGCTTACTATATGTAAAACAACTCACGGACAAGGGCACATAGGGAGTGAGCTTCCATATCTTTGTGTCACTACTGAAGAGTTCAATGCCGGGTTACACAGTACGTATCAACACTTAGAAGAAATTGCCACCCTCCTTTTCAGTGTCTGTACTATTTTCCAACCCCATCAGCGTGGGATGAGCAATCCAGTTCCTTCACAATCTCCAACGCTTGCTATTGTTACTCTCTTAGTCATTCTGCTGGTTTCCACCAATAACTTCCTGCACTTCGAGTTTCTCTAAGGACTAACGATTATGAACATGTTTTCATGTGAGGGTGCAAGCTGTGGATCCTCATTATGCGAAAGTTTTAGCTTTTGCCATCTTAACTGGGTTGTTTGGGTTTTTCTATTTTTACCGTTTTGAAAATTATTTGCATGTTCCTACTTTGCTGTTGCTTGTGGTTTGTGACACTCACAATCCACGGGTTATCTTTCCAGGCTCCACATGTGCGTTAAGCCAGGTCCTTAGGCCTTCCTCCTGCAAATCAAGTGCTCAGCCCCAACCTAAGGCTCCTTGCTAGGTTTATGTCACTGAGTTCATCCTGTTGTTTCCTGAAAGATTTATTCTCTTGTGCCTTACACTTAAATCATTTAAATATTTGCAGTGGTCTTTGTTGAAGCTATGAGGGTTAGGTCAAGGCTGATATTTAACCAATAAATTCTAATAGCTTCATCTATTGAATGGTATGGATCTTTCATCTTTGTTAGAAATTAAGTTGACTATGAATATGAAGATTACTTCTGCATGTTTGTCACTGATTAATATATCTTTCCTTCTACCACTTTTTTAATTCCTGCAGGTATAATACAGGCCTTAATTAAAAAGGATGCTTGTTCTTTTATTTATCTATTTATTTATTTATTTATTTATTTACTTACTTACTTACTTACTTACTTACTTATTTACCAGATCATACTAGTCTCCTTGTTAAAACCCCTCCAAGATTTCCCTGCCACATGAAAAGTATATGACAGGGCAGAACGGATGGCAGAACGGAGGGGCAGAGACCCTGAGGCAGTCACAGGTATACGCGCGTGGCCGTGGCAGACAAAGGAGGGCCCCTGGGACACCTCAGCCTGTCACTGCCTGCTGAGCCTACAGGCCTGGCCCATCTCACGGTGCTGCCACAGTTGCTCAGTTCCTGCTGCTCAGCCTACTCGGGAGGAAAGTACAGGACAGCAAGGAGCTGAAACATGGCACTCACGCCCAGGGCATGTGGTGTAGAACAGCCTAGATTGCACACTGCCCTACTACATAAGCACATAAGCACATAACCACACGCTGATTGTGGACAACAACAAGATATGGGGATGAAGAATGACTCACTTTCTGGGTTAACTATGCTTGAAGTCCTGAAAGACTTCAATAATCCTTGCTGCTGCCAGAAACCACGTTGATGTCTATGATCTATGCTGCCTCTGGCTGCTGTGGGCAGTGCCATTGATTACCTCAGACTCACACCTGAGAATGGGGCACATTGGCGGCTTCTGCAACCTCCCCCAACTCTACCTACTCCCAAAAGAAACAGTCCAACATGAAGCTACTGATGAGTCCCTTAAAACTTGTGATACAGATGCTGAGTTGCAGCTCTTCACCGCTGATAGATTATCCTAGATTCCAGCAGGGAGGTGGGGAAGGACTTTATCTTTAAGGGGATGGACCCTGGGAATCTGACCGTGCTCCAATGGTAAAACACAAATTTGACAGGGCATTTTTAATTTTTCTTTCCTTTTTTGGGGGTTGAGGCACAAGGGTAGGAGAGAGGAGCGGGGAGGAATGAGAAGCGAGTGTTATGGGGTACACTGTTTGAAATTCCCAAATAATTAATAGTTTTATGTTCTGGAAAAGTAAAATTAAAATGTAATTTTATTTCTTTTAAAAAATTCCATAAATCCTTACTGAGTCCCATAGAGCCTACAGAAGCTGATATGTACCCACCACGAGGCCTACCTCTCAGCCAGTTCTTGCCTGTCTGCTATTCTTTTAAGCATTTATTTTTGTATACAATGTTCTGCCTGCATGTACACCCGCACGCCAGAAGAGGGCACCAGATCTCAATACAGATGGTTGGAGCCCCCATGTGGTTGGTGGGAAGTGAACTCAAAAGCGCTCTCAACCTCTGAGCCACATCTGCAGCCCCTGCCTGTCTGCTTCTTACAGCAGCATCCATCTTCCTTTACTCTCCAAGCAGGTCAGAAACTAGGGAATGTTTTTGCCCAGGGTTATGACAAGCTTCTTTCTTAGTCATTGACTCTCAACTAAGCTGTCACCTCCTTAAGAGGCCCTGACTGCCAACTGACTACCCAACCCCGGCATTCTGGATAGCAGGTGGCAGATGTGCTATAAATACTAGTTCCCGTGTACTGACTTGTTTTTGAGCTGTGTCCTGGAGCCCGAGCGTGGAAACACTGTAAGGTCCATAGGAAGAGGATTCTTGTCTGCCTTGTTAATCACTAAAGGTGCAGTACCCATAACTGTGCTCATCACAGAGGAACCAACATTCACAAAATACAGTTTAAGGCCTATTTATGAAGTCTACTGTAACAACTACTGTGCCAACAACAAAATAACTATATATTATAGTTTCCATAATAAGAATATATCATTATAGAACTAATATATAACATAAATACACAACTCTTCTAAGATACACCAATCAAATTTGACTCTGTGTGTGTATATGTATAAGAATTTAGTCTTTGCAACAACTCCGAAAGGAGGTATTACTATCCCCATTTTAAAATGAAGAAATCAGGTACATAAACATTAAATATCCTGAAACTACTAACTACTAGATAAACTAAATCTCCTCCTCCCCCCCCCCCCGCCTTCTCTTCCTTTCCTTCCCTCCTTTCTTTCTCCCCTCCCTTCATCCCTCTCTTTCTTTTCCTACTCTGTCTTTACCTCTCCGGCTATAGAAATTATGCAAAAATCTTATTTCTTATTGCATTCAAATTCATTACTTCTGGTTTCAAAGTAAATATTACAAGGACAGTATAGCTTGTTTGGATGTGTTCTTAATACAAATAATTTCTAAGATAATTACAGGACTATAACATTCCTAGCTTTAGACTCGGCTCCAAAGGCCTGAATTTATAACAGTCTATTCAGGAAATGTACCGTCAAACCTAAGTACACCCTATACACTTCAAGGCAGACAATTACAGTAATTAATTTGCATCACTGAAACTAAAAACTGAAGGATAACTTCATGTACAACTCATCTGGGGCTCTGAAACGTCATGGATATGAAGGTCACAAACATTTCAAACCACGAGTGCAGTTCTGCATGTGCCTTCCCCCTCTCTTCTTTGTTTTGATGTGGAAATCCTGAGAAAACAATATTTGCTCTTCAAAAGTTATTTCATCCATATTAACTAATAAATATTAGCAAAACACAAAGAAAGGCTGTTTCTCAACCATCCTTGGGGTTAAACCATATTAATAAGAGCCACACCCCTTCACCTCTGGCCTTTGGTAAATGTCAGATGAGCCCTTCTTGAGTGTACTGTTTGTAAGTTAAGAAGCTTACTCTCAGGAGCCAATGCTCTTATGACTTACAAGCAATAGTACAGAAGCCTCTGATCTCAAATATTTAATTCTAATGATTTTAATATCTCTATCCAATGTTTTGAGTTTCATTGCTAAGACATGATGATATAGAATGAAGATATCCTGTTTGTATTCCCTAAGACACCTTTCGTATTTGTGAGGAGATCACACAAAGGGAGTCTGCTGATCCCTGAAGGTACATCTGATTCATTTGTCAGGAATAATGATGAGGTAGAAAGTTAATTTTTCAAAACTGAGTAGACAGCGTTTGAATACCCAACTCCCCAAAGACATGAGCTTTAGAACTTCTTTGCACACCTTTTAAAAAGGACACACAAAAACCAATCTCAGCACCTTTCCTTCCCAGGGAAGGTGCACTAGGGACTTCATCAGTGCTTTCTGGAGAGACTTCAGCATGTTCTGTGAAGTAAAGAGAAAAGAGGGATGAAAGGCACAGAGTTCAGAGAACAACTATTTAAAACCACAGTCCAGAAAGAGCTGGAGCCTGAACAGAGGAGAATATACTACCAGACACTCTCGCAGCCAGCTCCATACGCAGTGAAAAACATGAAAGTTTATCTCATACATTAAGGGAAAGGTTATTGCGCTGGGAAGAACATGAATTCCCATATACCATTAACTTCATACACTAAAATGAATTGAAGAAACTAATTATTCAGAAACAGAGAATGGCCTTTGGGAAACACGGTTGCTTAAAAGGATTTAATAGTCAAAGCGTGTGCAGATTATTATCATGAATTAAAGTAATGAGAGGGTGAAGATATTGGGAAGAGAGAAGCTCTCCTGAAATGCTAGCCTTGACTCTCCCATCACACAGTGAAAAGTCAATGTCCAAATACAGCATACAGATAGAGGTTTTCCAGAAAACAGACTCCACGGTGTTGGTGGTGGCTGCTTCCAAAGCGAAACTATGTAAAGGGTGGCAGAGTGGTGCAAGAGAACAAACGTAAAGATTGTGCCCAAAAGGCAAGTAGACAACGAAAAAATCTGGGAAAAGGAATTATCTTCCTAGGAATGTCCAAAATCAAAAAAAGTCTATGTTAATTTTATAAGTATAATTAGGGAAGAAATATGAACAAATTTCACTTGAAGAATGGTCCATTTGATATCCTCCAAAAAGAAACTCAAAAAAATAAGACTCTAACAGGATGATTCTGAGAGCTACTTTATAGGCAAAGAACTTCCCAATGCACATTTTAGTTAAGAGAACACTTAGACAGACATAAAAGTGTGGAAACGGTGATCTGCTTGTAAATGGCAGATACTGGGTTTGTTACGAAAGGGTCTAGAGGCTAGACAGGTTAGAAGACAGGAAGGAGGAAGGATAAAGGAATCACTGAGGAGCAGAGGCAGAACAGGGGACACGGGATGGACTTAGTATGCTGCAATGGAAACTTAAAAAACTAGGATTCTGATCTATGCATCTGAATTCTAGTGAATTCAGTTCAAGTGAATTTTCCCCCCAAACAAAAAGCATATGTTTAAACAAATTTCTTCATATTTCTTCCCTAATTATACCTATAAAATTAACATAGACTTTTTCTTGATTTTGGACATTCCTAGGAAGATAATTCCTTTTTCCCAGATTTTTTCATGTTGTTATGATTTCTTTGGACAATCCATACAGGAAAAACTATGATCTATGCTCCAGCACCAGCTTTCAGAACCAGCAGAGTCAAGACACAGGCATCAGTGGCTGGTTCCCCAGCCAATGGGTCCTTTAGAGCCCAGAGTCCATCACGGTCCTGTACGAGAGATTAGATACGCCCTCCTCATGCATGTGTATCCAAGAATTGACAGAAAAAGAGGTGAAACAGCATGTTTAAAAAAAGAGGAGGAAGGACAAGGGCGGGAAATACAGAGCCTTCCAGAGTCTCTGAAGTTCCAAACATGATACATCTTTACACATCATAGAAAGCAAGATGCCCCAAATTTGTAGGGAATGATATGCTATCATTATTGAAAAAAATTTTAAACTTAAATGGAAAATATATAAAAATTATCTTTTCATTTTTTTATTCTTATCTATGCTTCTAAATTCTCCACATGCACATTTTTTAAATGAAAGCTTTTCAGAGTCACAGGCTTTAAGAACAATGAAGCTGTTCTGTATATAACAGCATTGCCATTTGCCACTCTCAATTTAGCCAAACCTACAGAACGTACAGGCCAGGAACTAACCCTGGTATTAGCAATGGACATAGGGTAATATGATATGTTAAGCGTGATTCGTCAGTTCTGCTGTGTCACTGGGAAATGCTATGGTGATAAGACAGAGGCTATGGCATTTAAGAGATAGGAGTAATACACAAAGTCTCTGTATTCTCCACCATATTTTTCTATAAACCTAAAATGACTGAAAACAAGGCACTTTTTAATTCTAGGACACATTTGACTATTTTGTGTGTGGACACTAAATAGAAGTCTCTATATTTATCTCCTCTTACCCTCCCCAGTTAGAGCTCCTTCCCTATTTTCCCACTTCCCCCATCAGATCCCATGTACCTGCTATTCTCCTCTCCGCTGCCCCCCCTCACCACCCCACAATGGGTCATTTCAGCTTTCGGGTTGCTGAAGCTGCTCAGTCACCTGCTCACAGGGGAGGCTTTGGATCCAGGAGCCCTACATGTCTGAGGACAGACATCTGTCTGTCTGGGTCTGGGTGACCTCAGTCCATACGATCTTTTCTAGTTCCATCCACTCATCTGTACTGTCATGATTTCACGTTTCTTTAGAGATGACAGAATTCCACAGTGCATATGTACCAGGTGTTCATTATCCAGTCATCATTTGAAGGACATGTTTCCTCTTCCTAGCTATTGACTGAGCAAGCCTCTGTGGAGTAGGATGTTGAGTCCTTTGAGCTCATGCCAAGGCACAGTATGGCTGGTTCATATCATAGATTTATTTTTTTTATCTTTTTGAAACTTTTCCATACTGGCTTCCATAGTGGGTGTCCCAGCTTACAATCCCACCAACAGTGAATGATCCCAAGGTATCAGGAAAAGAATGGTGGACCAGTGAGCCTAGGTTTAAGCATCTTAGACCTCAATGCCTGCCCCCACAGTGACACACTCCCTCCAACATGGCCACACCTACTCCAGCAAAACCACACCTCCTAATAGTGCTATTCCCTGTGGGGTAAGCATCTAAACACATGAGATTCAAGGAGATGGGCCATTTCTGTTCAAACCACCACAGTATCGTAGGCTGTCATACAACGTTCTAAAAGAAGGAAGCAAGCAACAGTACCACCCGACATTAATGAAGCTTCTCTTTGCAATAGATGGAAGCCATTACAGAGTCACAGCAGTTAAAAAGCAGAGTTATGGAGCCCAGTCTCAACGCATGCATCTACAACACAACTTCTGCTGTTAGAGGGGCAGAAAGATGGTAAGAACCCGGTGAACAGAACATTTGCTGTGAGACATCATCTCATGGGAATGTCAGAAGCTATGTCCATGAAGCCTCAGCACCATGACGGCCCGAATATGAGCTGAACAAGGGCGACCCCAACTGACAGGTAATGTAGACAGGAGAAGGTACAAAGCCCTAACCCTACGTAAAGAGCTACAGCAACAAAGCAGTGTTAAGAGGAGAAACAGTCTTCTCCAGGGAAGAGCACACCAACAGTTATCCAATAGAGGAGGTTGTATGTAGTATTTAAAAACTAGGAACACACAAACACAGGCACATGTGGTGCTTGTGCGCGCACACACACACACACAATGACTAACAAAAACCATGAATTCGAAAAAAGCAAGGATGAGTATATAGAAAAGTTTAGAGAGAAGGGAGAAATTATACAATTATAATCACAACAATTATTAACCTCTAGAAAGATTTAGCCACCTTTTATTTATTCTATATGCACTTACACTGCCATTGTGTGTGTGTGTGTGTTCCTCCTAGAAAATAAATCACTAACTGGGATGTTGACAACTCTTAACAAAATACTGTAGCATAAGCAGTCTTGAAGAGCACTTCAACTTAGGGACATTTTTCTAACTTTAACATATGGGCTGGTTCTGGGAAAATTAAAATATTAACAGAATTAAGAGCTTGCTATCCTCAGCAAAAGAAAAAGGGAAAAACCTACTGAGTGTATTGTGACAAAATGTTACAGTCTGAAAACATCACAATGCATTTCATGAATGCAAAACATATAGAGACAAATTAAACATAAAAGAATAAGTACCATCTGATTTAAGGGAACAAAAACTGCCAACCTGCAGTTCTCTTATTTTTTCATTTATGCTTATAGACTTCACCTACCATTACTTTAAAAAATAATTTATTTCCTTATTTTACTTCTTAGTTTATTATTTCATTTCACTTTCCATGTGAAACAATGAATACAAAGAAAAGAAATAAGCATAATTCTAGCATTTTTAACTTCTGTTACAAAGAATAGTATATTACTTATTAACTAGAATTATATTATCAATATATTTCACAACTCAAGTATGTTAAATTAGTTTTTAAGATTTATTTATTATTATTTTTACATTATTCTGCCTGCATGTATGCTTTTACAGGCCAGAAGAGGACATGAGATCTCATTATAGATGGCTGTGAGCCACCACATGGTTGCTGGGAATTGAACTTAGGACCTTTGGAAGAGCAGCCAGTGCTCTTAACCTCTGAGCCATCTCTTCAGCCCAAGTATGTTAATTTCTAACATTTGTTTTGAAACATTTCTTGAAACAAGTTGAACTTTCTGTGAAAATGAAATCAATTATTTGAAAGTATAATCTCACATACAATATTATCTATTAATTCAGGACAACCACTTTGTGGTCAAAGCTCTTTGAGATTACTAGATTTCAAACCTCATAAACCTGTCTTCCTTCTTCCCTTAATTGTTACTGCTTCTTAAAAATTGCCATTTGAAAAAAAAAAATTTAAATGCCATTTGTATCTGTAACTTCCTTGGAAGAGTCCCAACAGTACAACTTTTACTGGTTTGTGAGACGTTATTTCATGTTGTTACCCGAAGTTACTATCAGGTCTGAAGATAAGAGAGCAGGAACAAATGCAGAGTGTAATTGAGGCCTTGAAGAAACAACATTAGCTGTCGCTTCAGAAGAGAGAAACACAGGAGCACCCCAATCTCTATCTTCCTGAATCTCTCTCTACACATGCTACGATGATATTGTTGAATCAGCCATTATGAAATAACTCACTCTATAGATGAAGCCCACCCTTGACACTACCCAGAGGTCCAGAAGCCAGAGGCTGGATAGCCCAGAGACATGCAATAGAGCCAAACAGGAATAGAAAAAAAAAGTCAGTGAAATGATTCCCAATGATATTCTACTATACTCATAGATTGTCGCTTAGCCCAATTGTCATCAGAGAGGTGTCACCTGGCAATTGATGGAAACAGATAAGAAACCCACAACTAAGCATTTGACAGAGCTTGGGAAACCTCACAGAAGGGGGGAGGAAGGACTGTGGGAGCCAGAGCGGCCAAGGACACCACAAGAAAACCCACAGAATCAACCAACTTGAGCCCAAAAACTGACCTGTCAATCAGGGATCCTGCACAGGACTGTCGTAGGCCCTCTGCACGTATGTAACAGTTGTGTGCCTTGATCTTCTTGTGGACTCCTAACAGTGGGAGCGGAAGCTGTCTCTGACTCTGCTGCTGGCCTTTGGAACCATTTTCCTTACTTGATTGCGTTGTCAAGCCTTAGTAAAGAACAGTGTCTAGCCTCACTGCAACTTGTTATGCAGTGGCTTTTTGCCACCCATTGAGGCCAACCTTTTTCTGAAGAGAGGAGGAGGTGTGGATGTGGTGGGGGCTTTGTGTTGGGGGAAAATGGACTGAAAAGAGAGGTGGGGGGAACTATAGTCAGGATGCTAAATAAATAAAATTTTAAACAAAAGAAAAGGAGACTCATGCTAAAAAGCACATGAGACTAGATATGACAGTGCCTACTTCACAGACTAACTGTGAAGAAAAATGTTACTTCCTAATAATCACATTTAATGAACTTATGAAAGTTTGATCAATGTATAGAGGCAAACAAAAAATCTAAAAACTAAAGATGCATGCATTTCATACAAACAAAAGAAGAGGAGAGAGTCTTATGGGACAGAAGAATCTGGGAGTCTGAAAGCAGTCAGTGACATGGGCAGGAAAGAAATGGGAGAAAGTAGTTACCGAATGTTACTTAGTCTTCATAGTCAGTTAGTACGCTTTGAAGCACTATCTATATCATTAGAAGAAATAAGAAATACAGTAGGGGAAGCAAAGTAAAAACTCTAGGAAGACAAATATTAAGACATATAGAGTGAGCTACTACAGTTTTCAAACAGTTGACCTTTCTTGACCAATCTTACTTTAATGGCATCACCATACAGAATAAATTACATGAAGCAAACACCGTGTCAGAAACTTTGAAATGGATCATTTTGATGGGAAAAATTCTCAGGAGAAGACTGCAGAGAAAAGATGTCTTCTTTAATGATGATTTCACTTGGGCTAAACTCCTAAGAATACCCTTTAGTTCTACTGACTGTCTCCCTTTGCTGAGAGCTATTCTTATGCTAGCATGAAATGAGCAAAGATTACACAAGTGCCATGTGCCATCAAAGTAAGGAACGGGGAAAGACAAGTTCAATATGGTATTAAAAGGCTGTGTGAAGATACCGGTTAAAATCATTTTTCAGCTGTACTGCTCATGTTTCTTTGCTCAATATAAACTGGAACATCATTAAATTAAACACTGATTTGAGGATTAAATCACAGAGCCCCACCCACAAATAATCTAATAAACAAATAATCTAATCTAATCAAAATCTCAATGCTATAATTTGTGTTTGAAACTCTAGATAAAAGGGTGGAAAAAACTACAGCAATTTCTATACAGTTGCCATGGTCACATAATGATTTGCCTTATTTGTAGTTTTGAGTCAGCTGGAATGGGACAACAAATAATACATTTGTAAACACCATGGTACGATTTTACACCTAGCAGCTAATGAAGAGCACTACAAAACTCAATCTTTCAGAAGTAATCAAAACTTCAAATTATCTGTCCTGTCTAGTTAAGCATTCTCAGTAAATGAGGTTGGATCGGTTGACAGAATGCAGGAAAATATTATGGGCAAAAATTGTTTGCTTGGAAAGATCCAGGTGACACCTACTGAGTGGAAGAGTTAATTTACAATAAAGTTCTCTCTCTGACCAAAGAATTAATGCTTCTTCCTACATACTCAGCCTCTTTTTTTTCATTATATAAGAGGTTTTATTTTCTCACACAGTAAATAAAAAGCTTACAGTTAAAATACACTCAAAAGAAAACAATATTCATTTGTTAGAGTCGTCATGTTCAGAGCAGTCTGCAGGGAGTACAGGTTCTATAAGCAGGGTTCACAAATATTCTCTGTACCATAATTTCAGGAAATAGAATTTTAGAGATATGCACTATATATTTGGGACTGGAAAAAGGCCATGTGTCTATTTTCATTAACATCTAACTAAAATTTTACATTTCTCTCTAATAAGAATGTAGTTAACAAATTATAGTAATATTAGGATTTATAGCCAGTGATAAAATGAATATCATGAAACACACATTGTCACTATCTTCATTACAGTACCTGTTACACAAATACTGTACCTAGCTATTGTATTCATATGCTAGCGCCATGTCTATTTAAACCTTTGTAGCCCTGTGCACAGCAGCAGGTACAGAACAAAAACTGAATAGCCAACCAAAGACAAAGAACTACCATGTCACTCTGGGCCACAGCCTGCAATCATTGCTCACCTTCTAGAGACAGGGCACAGCCACCACTGTTACTGGTCAACAGAGCCACCACTGCCCAATCAGCCTCTGAAGTACTGCCTGAAAATGTCATATGGCCGTCGCTGATACTGGTGGACTGTGGTGGCCTGTGGTGACCTTCACCTGTCTTCTCCTCAGGCTTCTGTAACATCCAATAAAGGGAACCATGCTTCTCTCCTCCACCTCTCATCCTTCATCCTGCTGTGTTTTCCCTGTTACCAGCACTGGCATCTGACCTAAGCCAGCTGGGGGATACAGGGCAGGTAGCATGTGTGCCGGGTGATAATGCTTGCAGGCATGGAAGGAAATGTGTACAGTAAGATGAAGAACAGTAACTTATCCTAAACTATGTATTAAAGCAGTGAAATTCTTCTTCCTTTGTTCAGTAAGGGCTTTAAAGAAAACCAAATATCATAGAACCTCTGAAAATGTTATTTTCTGTATACTCTTGGCATTGTTAATATTCTTCCTCAATATTGTGTCTGTGTTCCAGTTACCGCGTCACACACCGGAGTCACATACACACACAATCAATTATGTGGAAATTTGCTTTAGTTAAAAACATATTTCTAGGAAGGAAATCAGCTGCAGGGTAGGAACGAGTATGCCATGCACACCAGTTACAGGACAGCCCAGCAGCGGAGGAGCCAGGGATGTCTGTGCAGGAATAGCAAGGGTACAGAGGACATGGTGCTGCAGGCGGGAAGCCGAGGTGGGAGAGGCTGAACTCAGCAAGTGGGTGAACAATGAGGTGAAAGGTGACAAGCACATCCTGCACTGCCTCTGTGAGGCCCTGTGTGGTGTTGCGTGCAGAAGCTCTGTAGGAAGATGTTTGTTCTCTGGGAAGACAACTGACAGGGAGGAAGGCTTGCAAAAAGCAGCTCTGACCAAAGAGGTGGAAGTTCAGTTCAAATGCAGTAACTTTTTAAAGGATTCTTTTTTTTTTCTTCACTTTTTAGTTTTAATTGTGTGTGTGTGTGAACATGTGCACAAGAGTGAAGGTATTCAAAGAGGTCAGACAAAGGGGTTAGGTTCCCTACAGCTAGTCAGTGAGCCATCTCTTTGGGATTAATATGTTCACAGTGTCCACTTTAATAGACATATGTCTACTAGGATTAAGGAAATAAAATTGTTCTACAGACTGTAACGGAAGCATAGAGATCTATGAACTATAAATGAAAAGGGTAGCCATTGGAAATACTTTTAATTATGGTCTGGAATATCTTTTATGTATATTTGCCTACTTTGCCATAATTTTTCATTGGAGAGTCTACCTTCTTATAACATTCCGTTTATCATTTTTCTGTACATTATATGTCAAATTGGCATACACTAACTAGAAAACTAGAAGTTGCCTAAAATACACTAAGAAAAATAGCTAGAAAGGTATAAGACAAATACCACCTGTACAAAAGTTAAGACTCAACACACTGCTCCTCGGGGTCTCCCCCAGAGCAGCGCTGACATTGCTATGGTAAAAGGCCACACTGCTGACACCATCACAACACACAGCCAACAAGGCCCTCCTCAACTACAATCAATATTTTGTTTTCACTGACATAGAAAATACAGAACAATTAGAAAGATACCTAAAAAACAGGGCAAGAAATAGAAACTGGTCTCCACAGGCAGTGGGACAGTGGTCTTCCTTCGCTTCCCCATGATGCTCCCATCACACCTGCCTTGCGTTGCTACTGATAACTTATCTGAATTCCCCATCAGCCTGTGAGACCCCAGAACAAAGATGTCCTCATGTCTCAACCAATACAAGGACAGGTATAACAGGAGGTAACCACACAGGAATGTGCCATGATCGGCAGCACCAGGGAAAGGCTGCGGAAGAGGAAGGGTAACTTCAGCCTCTACGAACGGGAAACGACCGGAAAACTGGACAGAATTACAAGTGGTGACACTAACAGAATGGCAGGACACACAGGGAGACAGAAGTGTTAGATGTGTTCAAAGCACAAACTGGCATCCCTAGAGGGCTGATCAAAGATTCCTCAACAAAGAGATGATAGGATGAAAAAGGAGGGAGAAGAGATGTTGTAAAGGTAAGAATATACTTCACTGGATCTGCAGTCAGAAGTAAAAGTCCTTATAATGATCAAACTGTGGATGCCACGGAGACAAAAGGATGCCGGGGACAGGCTGTCTGTCATTGACTGTGCTGGGTGAGAGCATTTGTTTTGCTCCCCAATTGCAAAAGAAAAACTTTAAATGCTTAAGGCAGACTCTACACACGAGTAATCAGATTTCTGAAGTTTGTGTATTTAATTTTTCATAACCTCCCCAAATCAGCCTAAATCTAATCCAGCTCGGAAAATGCGAGAGAAAAGTTGAATGAATCATTATAAATTCTACATATTCCCAAAATCTGCTCCAGAAAAAAAAAATATTAACTAAAGTTATATTTTTGAAGTCTTCACTTTTCCTGTCCTTTTATAAATACAAATTCTGTTAAATAAGTATTAACAGTATGAAACCACTCACTTATCAAGCAATCGTTATGCTCATCTAAGCCATGGCAATTAGAAAACTAGAGGGAGGAATCAGATGTCTTATGCATCAGGCCACACGGCCCAGTGACAGTCACCTGTGATCCACTGACCCAGAGACCTTAACAAGGAGGGCTCAGGAGGCTTGCGTCTCCCTAGGACTGGGAAGTACAAAGTATTTTGCTGGAGAGGAGCGGGGATGGGGATAGAAAGGGCCGGAAGGGGGCAGTGCTGGGAGAGATGACTGAAATGGGGGGTACGGGGTTGGGGGGCAATGTGGAAAATTAGTGAGTGGAAGCTTCCTGAAGAGTGACCCCGCGAAGATGGGGGTGATGGAACTGAGAGGCCTCTAAGATCATTACAAAGGTCACCAACAGGCGTGAACACGCAATTCGCCAGGAGTAAGGGGCAGGTAGTCGGCGCTGCTGACAGCAGCGGGATTGCATATTCATACAGAGAAAGCAGCATGCAGGGAACAGAAAGACTGGGCCAGTAAGCAGCCAGAGGTCATCCATGCTCAGACGGGATCCTCAGTGCACTTTGTCCTTGCTTGATAAACAAAGGAAAAATACATATCTCCCATGATCAGAAGGACTATTTCAGACTGTGATAACCTAAGTAAGGATTAACAATAGCCGTGGTGAGGCAAAATGAAGGGTTGTTTGCCCTTGCAGACTCTGAAGACTCATTTGTGATCATGTCATACTCAAAAAAGCAGTGAGCACATTCTATTCCCCTCCGAAGCACTGCTAGGAAGGACCAGGCCATGACGCTGAGGTTTTAGAGCCTAAGGATTCTGAAGTTCTCAAAAGCGCGGAAAGCTGCCTCTGTGCAAGTTCCGGCGTGCTGTTTACCACGGACTGCTGAGAGACACTCCGAGTGCTATACAGTGTTGGGCCAGAGAAGCTCATGAGTCAGAATACAGCAGACTCAAGCAACTCAGCTTCTGGTGAGCCGGCTCGGGTTGGAGCAGGAGGAGGAAGAAGCTGAGTCAGAAGAAATGATAATAACAGTGGAGGGCCACAATTCTCCTCCCTCGTCAACCCATAGATTTCATGTTCTACACACCTTCCCACAGAAAACAGGCTACTCTATTTCGGTAGGAAATAAAATATTCCATGGGGATGGGTGCTATTCTAGGAAAGAGAACGTTTCATTTCCAATGCTGGCAATTTAAAATTTTTATTTTCCTAGAATGCTAAGGCAGCACATAGTGGAAGGGAAAAATAAAATACATCAAAGGAAGAGCAGAATGTTGTCTAAAATAGACTCCAGGGTATATTTTAGTGCAATACCCAAAGCTTATTAGGTGGTAATTAATGGCTAAAACTTTAGGTGTTGTATTCTATAGGAGATGATAATACAATGTTGTTTGTATTTTTCTCTTGTATTTTTACCTCACTAGAATTCATTTGAATTCCTTCCTCCGTTGCTAACTATTCATTGTACATTTCAATGCAAAAGTGGCTTCTAATAAATGCCTTTATCTGCAGACCACCCATCCATTTACCTGAAAGAAAACCATTTATCTAAAAGGAGAAGAGAAACCACAGATGAGCAGTCATAGATCATGTGAAGAAACCACAGTAGGGCTGCACCCTGCTGGCTGACAGGGAACAGCTGGCCAAGCTGTCACTCAGGACAAACACAGTTCTGTGAAGTGAGCTCAGGTGATGGGGCCTTCTCCCATTGCTCCCTTCCATTAGTCACGGTACCACCCATGCCCTCCCTCCCAGCTCAGGATCTAACAGTCATCCTTGCTTCTCTCCTCACAGTCACAATCAGTCCACACTCTCCCACATCTGCAGATTACTCACTTTTCTGCAAGTAACCACCTGAGCATTTGCTGAGTCCTCATCGCTTCCTCTGAGCCCAAGCCGTACAGTCAGACTCAAACACAGCAACTGTCCTAAGACCCGTTAGGGACTCCAAGGTTCTTAACACAGCTAATACAGTGTTTCACATCTTACTTGCTTTTACGTGTTTACTTACCATCCCTACTTACTATCCCTACATTTGTTTTTACTCCAAAATGCAAAACTTGTTGTAATTATTGGCTCTCACAGTTGCAGCAACAGGCCCCTGGGTACTTCTCCCAGAGGCTACTTCAGGTGCCATCTCAGGGAAACACTGCAGACATGCCCAGCTAGGCTGGTGGCCCATCTGCAATCTCTGGATGTTCTGGGCAAACAAATACTGTACCGCATCATGTTGTGAGGGTTTTTTGTTCCTCAACAACCACAAAATGTTTACATCTTTCATATTTTTTAATTTTTATTTTTATATTTATTACAGTTTAATCCATCTTTCATATTTTTAACACAGCACTTGGAATAAATGCAATCTTCAGCAAATATTTGTTAAATAAACAAATGATGAATGGATCCCTGCACTCTGCCCAAGGTTTGGCTATGAGTCTCAGCATCTGCTTCGATATCCTGCTGGGTAGAGTCTTTCAAAGGCCCTCTGTGGCAGGCTCCTGCCCTGTTCCCTGTTTTCTCCTACTTCCAATATCTATCCTGTTTGACTTTCTGAATAAGGATTAAGCATCTTCCCTAGGGTCCTCCTTGTTGTTTAGCTTCTTTATGAATATAGATTTCAGTAGTTTTATCCTATGTTATATGTCTAATATCCACTTATAAATGACTATATACTGTGTGTGTCTCTCTGCTTCTGGACTACCTCACTCAGGATGATCTTTTCTAGTTCCGACCATTTGCCTGCAAAATTCATGATTTGCTTGTTTTTAATTGCTGAGTAGTATTCCATTGTGTAAATGTACCATAATTTCTGTATCCATTCCTCAGTTGAGGGACATCTGGGTTGTTTCCAGATTTTGGCTATTATGAATAAAGCCACTATGAACATAGTTGAGCAAATGTCCTTGTTGTATATTTGAGCATCTTTCAAGCTCCACAAGGAGACCACCAGAGACAAAAAAAAAAAAAAACAACCCTGGGCCCAGGGTGTCTTGCAGAGACCAATACTCCAGCCAAGGATCATGCATGGAGAGGACCTAGACCCCCTGTTCAGAGGAAGCCCATAGGCCACTCAGTTTCCAAGAGGATTCTCTAGTAAGGGAAGCAGAGGCTGTATCTGCCATGAACTCAGTGGTTGGCTATTTAATGACCCCCACCCCCTGAGGGAGGAGCAGCCTTGCCAGGCCACAGAGGAGGACAATGTAGCCAGTCCTGATGAGACCTGATAAGATAGGGTCAGACAGACTGGGAGGAGGTCCTCCCATGTCAGTGGACTAGGGGAGGGGCATGGGAGGAGATGGGGAAGGGGATTGGAGGAGATGAGGGAAGGAGGGAGGCATGGGAGGAGATGAGGGAGGGGGATACAGTGGGGATACAAAGTGAATAAATTTTAACAACTAATAATTTATTAATTAAAAATAAAAAACAAATGATGAATGTAAAGATTGACATAAGGATTAAAATGCAAATCTATGCTGCTTGAAGACAACCAGAACCCACCAAAATGTGTATGAGCTATGAACTAAGTACTCCCAAGGTCAGACCACAGAAGCAATAAGGACTAAGAACTCGTCAGAAATCCTGTGGACCCGCTGGAAGGCAGCAGCATGTACTGGCCAGAGGTGCTGCAGAACCGCGCTGGCCACTCTACCTGATGCTTGGAGAATTTAAGCCAGCTCCCAACTGGTTCAGTGTTCGCAGATTACAACCTCCATGCAAAAGAAAAAGAATTTATGCAAAATCTGGCTTCTATACACAACAGTTGCCATTGACATGCTAATTAAATAAATGACAAATTTTAAAAAATATTTTCAATCTTTTTGATTTTCTAAGAAGCTTATTTTGTAAAGAAAATGTCATATATGAGGTACTGAATTTGTTTTCCTACATAAAATGCAAATATTCTAAAAAAAAAGCTACAAAATCTTTGTACATTAGTGATCTTGAATGCTGAAATTCTCAGATGTCTATAATACATCAATAAGAGATTTAAAAAAAACTGGGGAGGGAGGCTTAAAATGGAAAATAACAGGTTTATTCTTTAATGCAAAGCTTTGGAGTTACACGTCACCACGTCTGCAGTCTCTACATTCCTTGAACCTTGAATGTAGACATCCAAATAGGGATTCAACTTAAGCATGCCCTTAACAGGCTCACATTCCGAAGCTCAAACTAGGGAGAAACTGTGTAATTAGTGCTTAATTTAATTAAGAGGTGAAGAACTATAAGACTGATTAATACAGAAACACTCAGCGTGGCCTTTTAAAGGTCTGTACAATGCTGGCTTATACTTTCATCCTTTCCTTTTGAACTGCCAGCTTAACTTTCATCCTTGCCTTTGTAACTAAGTCATGTACATTAAAATATCCAAGTGATAATACAAATCCACCACCCTAAATTACTGCAGGTTAAATACCAATGCATCTTAAATATGAGTTATGATGTAGTCTGTGCTGTCACAGTAATTAAAGAGCTTGCTTTCCATTTAAATTTTCATGATTTCCACAGCATAGAGGTGTTAATGTAAGAGAATAGTTTCTGATATGTGCGGTCCTGGCTGCAAAATTAGCCACCATGATTCTAAGACTTCACATCTGTGTAACTATTGATAAATAAAAGGCAGTCCTACAAACGTCTTCATTCCTAAACCTTAGTCCATGAACACAGCAAAAGTCACATTGCCAGCAAGGCTTATTAACGATGAACTGGCCACGACTAGCTAAGGCTGGATTTTCGTTTACATGGTAACAATACACTATAACCTCACTCAAGCATAACTTCAGCACACCCTGGGCAGGCAGCATTGCCAGCTTCTGCAGCACGCCACTGAAGAACAAAAGCAGGAGGAAGTAGGAGTTTTGAACTATACACTCAAACTTGAATCAACAGAGAGTAACCTCCAGTTCACAAAAAAAGAGGGCTCTAAATGTCCAGTAGGTGACAGAACTATACACAAACAATTGGGAATATGGTAAAATAAAATACCGATAAGAGCACACTGATATCAGTACATAAACACGATAACAGTGCTCCCTTTCCACAAGGTGACCTCAATAATTAACGACACTTTAAATGAAGAAAATAACCTTTTACCTGAAAATTCAAAAGCAAATTAGCTAATGTTTACAGCTAATGTTTCAGGGTGATGGCAAAGTTTTTTTCAAAGAGAATCCACCAAATAAAATTCATCAGCAATTTTGTAGAAACAAATAAAGTAAGGCATGGTGGAGCATGATTCTAATTACAGAACTTTGGAGACAGAGGCAGAAGGATGGTGAGTTTGAGGCCAGCATAGGCTACATAATTATGTTCCGGGACAGTAATGGCTATAGAAGATAACCCTATTGGAAAAGTAGAGAAGAGGAGGAGGAGAAAGAGGAGGAAGAGGAAGAGAGAAGGAGAGGAGGAAGAGGAAGAAAAAGAAGAGGAGCAGGAGGAAAAGGACGAGGAAGAGGAAGAAATAAAATAAAATAGAGAAAAAAAAAGAAAAGGCCTTAAATGTTCAGTCCAAAAGAGCAAAATGCTACAAAAACAGAATGAAATTAATGGAAAACAAAAACAGAATAAGTGAATTACCTGGTTCTGTGAAGCAGTCTGCAGAGTGCCAACAGATGTCTGTGTAAGAAGGAAGGTGAGCAGGAAGTTCAAAGGCAGAAGAGAACAGTAAGAGATCAAACATCGAGAAAGGAAGGAAATAAAACAGGAAGGAGACCTTAAACTTTCTGTTAACAAATTCAGATTATAGATGAGATAAAAGTTCATTTAACCACCTTGACCTGAGGGAACCACAATGCTATTAAGAAAATGTCCTTATAAACCAACTCAACAATGATGGGCAATTCTCCCTGAGTGTTCCCTTAAAAGATAATACATCCCTAAACAGACAAAAAGTTAAAACCCGAGGACACCTGAAAAAGCCTCTAAGCACTTGCTGCAGATGATGATAATGAAACTCAACTGAGGTTAGTGTGATTCTTAGTTTCCTTAAGAGAAACAGGAACTATTTGTTTAAAAAGCAGAAACAGTGATTTTCTGTTGTGTGTATGTGTATGTGTTTGTGTGTGTGTTATCACCAAAAGATAAAACTCCAAATACAAGTCACTTCCCAGAGCATGGTTTTCCATACTTAGAATGGGTTACAGAAACTGCTTGGCATTTGATTGCTTTCACAACCAAACACTACATGACTAGGATAAGTTGGTCACATGCATAAAAGCAATAACTGAAATACACATGTAAATCATGTCTGTGGGAGTCATGTCATTAATTTCAGTGGAAATGATTTTGCTGTATTTATGAATTTTGTACATGCCATACCATAGCAAATACAATGGTTACTGAATGTTGTTTTCCTAGCACAAAATCTAAGGATAGGTAAGTCAACAGAAAGACTTAGCTCAGACTATATTCACAAAATGATTTCACACATTTTTATACACTAGTATTTTTCAGGTTATTATGATAGTCTATTTAAACAATTTTTCACTTTTACTTTTAAATCATATTGGTTAACAATGAAAACATCAGAATACATTAAAAAAGCATATAACAAAAAATCTGAAAATCTGTTATCTGAAAGTTATAAGTATTAATCATTAACATTTTGGTATATTTTAATTCAATTTTCTTACATGAAGCATGAAAGAATAAATGTAATTTCCCAATCTACCTACTACATTTGTTTACATTACAGGTGTTTTATCATTTCAGTGTGTACATTTCACATGAAAAATTGAGTGCACAGTTTGATAATCACATGTACTTGCAAACATTGTGTTTTACAGTTTGATCTTTTATGAATGTTTATCATTTTAGGCCATTCTCTTATGAAACCCTTCATGTAATTAGATGTGTATAGGTCTCTGATATTTCTTTACATTCTTTTTGCAGCAGGAGTACTAAATCAATTAATATATAATACAATATAAACCATGTACCTTCCTCAAAGGCTGAAGCATTTCATGTGCCTGCATGAACCAGACATCTCTTTCCTTGAGCCTGGGATCACACTAAATGTGATTGTTGACACTGTCAATGTGGGACATGAAAATGGTGTCCCACTGTTGATTCAATTGAACCTGGAGAGGTTCAACCCTCATGAAATTTTACTGCAGTAATAATCTGCTGGAATTTTAATTTAAATTGCACTATGGTTTAGCCTATAACTGAATTGTAAGTGATGATATTTGTAATTTATTATCGCTTAAGTCATATACAGTAACACACACAATTTACATGGTTCCCAATTATCTCCTAAACCAGATCAGAGGAGGCTTCTTTTCCATCACTTTTCATTATCCTGAAGTCCATAAAGAATAACAGAGATTACATTCAACAGTTTTTACATATTTGACATCTTGAAAGCAATTAGTTCATTATTTCAATAAAACTGGGAGAAAACCGAAATACTTAATAAATTTAATAAAAGCCTTTTAAGTTTTTCTTAAAACTTCAGCAAAACTGAATATCAAAGATTAAATTTAAGATAGATCTATATCAAACATCAAAATATTTTCTAAATTTCTAGAGCCCCTCTGTAATTGCAAGCCCTAAAGTGGCTCAATCGTCTTTGTCTCATAATCAACTAACTCATAAATTCTCCTCAGTGGCTGACAATATACTCCCTGTTGAAATTTGTGAATTTTTGTAATGTATCACGTCTGTGTGCATACAGTGCACACATGAGGATGTCAAAGACAAGCTGAGGATCTGTCATTTCGCCATGTGGGTCCCAGAGATTGAACTCAGGTCAAAAGGATCAATGATAAACATCTCTACCTGCTAAGCCATTTCACCAGGCCAGGACCCTGACTTTATATAGACAGTTCAAGAAAAGACATCTAGGCAGACCAGCATACTTGTTAGGAGGGCTGTGTGTCTGTGTGTATGTGTGTCTGTCTGTTTGTTTTGTCAAGACTGAAGACACTATAACTTCTGCGCACTGTTTCATGGGAGTGTAAAGCAATGGAGAAGCAACAGAGACAATATGGAGTTTCCAAAATTATTTTTAAAAGAAATTAAAATTTTATTTTTAAAAGAAATTTTTTAATTTTAAATTCTTTTAAAACTTTGGAATTTTTAAAACTTTGGAATTTATATTTCCAAAGCTTTTTTTAAATTAACATTTCTAGTAAGAATGTCATCTCTAGATAGTTGTCCAAAATAATTGAAATGAGATACATAATTCACTATTAATATGCAGAGTCTCTAAAGGATTATTCAAAATAAAAAAGAAACAGAATCAACTTAAATGTTTATCAAATGAATACGTAGCAAATAAATACAAGATGAAAATGTAGCAAACAAACATATAAAAATATTATTCAACACTAAAGTAAAAGGAAATCTCACTACATGCTGCACTATAGATGAACCTGGAAGACGATGTGCTAAACGCAAGGAGCCAGATGCGGAAATAATGATGAGTCATGGGTCCTCCACACCAGGCATTGCCCTCAAAGTCACACAGCAGAAAGCAGAGCAGTGAGCACCGTAGACTGGGGAGGAGAAATGTCTAGCTGTGCAACTGACAGAACATTAGTAGGTCAGGGAGGCTGGTGTCCATCCCGGAGCTTACAGTGACAATATCTTATGCACACTGTCACAGTAATGATGCTAGAGAAATAGTTCACAAGGCCCTCCTATTTCATTTTCAATTTAAACAATAAATCTTTATTTCTTGAAAATAGAATAGCATGCATCAAGAGACAAAAGGCAAAGGAGAAGAGGAGCAAAGGCGTAAGGGGCCAGCCGAGGGGATGGGCTCCACAGATAGTGAGGACAGAGAAAGGGCCTGGTATGCTTAGCAAGAACACCCACTACCAACTGTTTTTCCTGGACGGAACATCCGCTAAAAGAGCCTCACTTGTCTTCTTCTCTATCAAGTAGACAGCACTGGATTTTAACTAACAAAACCTCTGAGGCATTGTCAGAGCCTTGTGAACCTTGGTCCTGATGCTGGCAAGAGAGGGAGGAATGAAAATGATATGATGTTGGGGGAAAACTACAGACTACATAGTTGGACAGGAAGAAGAATTATTGTTAATCTTAATGGTTAAAACACGTCACACTCACATGGGGGAACGTTCCTGCCCTATGCTGTAACTATGAATGTTTGATTTAGTTAATTTTGGTCTCATGGTACTGCTTCAAATTGTTAACACCAAAATGACAATACTTGGAAGACATAAAATGAAGAAAATGACTATTTTCTGGACTGTGGGAGGTAGCATAATTACTTAAGCTGGTAGATGTTAATGACGATGCAATGGTATGATAATTTTAAATTATAAGGGGATACCTACATATCACTGTCTAAAGTGAAATGATTTAGGAAGATTTAGAAAGGTTACGCCACACACAGAAAGTGGTAACTTTCCTCTTACTCATGGGCTAACTGGTCATCAACAGTGCTGAATTCACAATGACTTTAGTTTCTGGAAATGTGATCTTTTTACACTGATGAGTCTCCCACAAAAGGAATTTTCTGAGTCTTAGTACAGATGTTGTGAAAATGGCCCCTCCCAAACCCAGTGTCTCTCGCGGCATTCTGGGCTCTAGGATAGGAGAGTTCCTCCCTGTCAGCGCGTCAGTGCAGGGCCTGCACTGGAGGGCTCACAGCCTCACAGACTGCTGGGCAGCCCCAAGGAAGGCTCCAAACAGGTCATGTGATCCACGGAGTCTGAAAACACAATCTTATTTGTATTATTCCTATGTTCCTCTGTTTTGTTTTAAAATATTCTTTTCCCATAAACGTAACTAATATTTGTATGAGAAAGACAAATAATGTGTATAATATTGAACTATTACATACTAATTTAATTTGCTTGAACCACCCAAAACATTGTCATTTATAATTTATTCATTTTCATGTGCTAAATTTCAAAATACTGAGGATTCAGTGTCCCACTGCCAGCCAGCATGACTAACCTTTTGACACCATGACTTAGTGCTGTCATCTACAAAGTTCAGGATTAAGAGCTGCAAGAGATACAGAATGTAAAATGTTTTGTGTCCATTGATGAGTCTGTGCTGGGCCACACTCATATCTGTTCTAAGGTACACATGAGCTTATGACAGGCTGTAGGTTGATCTTGGGCTCATTGACAAAGGGTAACTGGCAATAAGCTCTAAGCTCAATCACCAACTGTGCAAAATTTTAAAATAATGGTTCACATCTATAAACAAACAATGAGTCATCAAATTCAGTAAAAAGAAGATAGAGAAGTAACATTGTATCAGCTACCAAAGTTACTTTAATTTCTTATTGGAAAGTAAAAGGGAATAATATGAATGCATTGATAATATGTAACTCATAAAAAATACCACAAAATAGGATTTAATAAAATTAAGTTACATTATGGTGCATGGGAATTAAGAAATGCTAAAATTGTGTCTTAAGAGAAAATTAGTAACAAACTTGCTCTTCTTCAATACTCCACAGTTATATAGTAATAAACAGAGTACAACTTCATTACTTAACGAAATTAGATGTATCATCCAGGCACTTCAATTCCAGTAATTATCACAGTCAGAGTGACTGTCAGTTAGAGTGACTACATATAGCACCAACAGGCATCAGTGCCATGAAATACAGCATAACATATTCTGAGCTGGCACATTCAATATTTTATAATAATGGTTTTCAAAAGTCATCAGCTAAACATAACCAACATAAAGAACAAATCTGACTAGTACTACCTCTTAAAATTTATGGAAAGTAAAATATGTCCTCAACTGACTGCCTCATGTAACATGCTTTGGAAGGGTGTTCAGTCAGCATAGATGTTCAAGATGCACATAAATGTGCCATTGCACAGAACTGCTTCCACGCCTTCACCAGGAACTACTTCTCACCCTTGCTGCACATCTCCAGCACAACTGCACCAGAATGGAACCATGGCTGACTGCATACATCCATCTACTTTATGACATTCCGGGAGACTGCACATCTTCGCAGCATTTGGCACTTTGCAAACATACAATATAGGAGAACACAAGAAAAATAAACACTGAAAATTTTAACCAACAATCAGGCTGCTTCTGAATGATGAAGAAAATATCTTGAACAGATTTCAGAGGTTAGTTAGGAGCACAAAAGTAAACTCACTGCATATACTAATTTAAATGTTTGTGCTAGCCTCATGGCACACTTGAGCCAAAATAAATGCAGAGGCAGAAAGAGGCCACTAGTTGCTTGAAGAAACAAATGAAAACTGCAAATATGGAGGATATTAGAAATTTTAGAGTTTCTAAGAGTTGTTCTTAAATTTTCAAAGAATTTTTTATTTCATTGTAAAAAAAAAAATGAGTGTTTATCTACACAGATCATCACCTGTGATAAAATAGCAAATGTATGAAGCAGGTTAATAAACCTGTGATAGGCAGAAATCAGCCACATTTCTCCAGTATTTTTGGTCATTAATCTAGAAAAGACAAAAGATAACTGCAGCGGCCACTCATGGCCACTAGGTCATAACAGAACTAATGAAAGTGCAACAATTCAGTATTACTCAGGTTCTGCATGGTTTTTTTAAAAGAGTACCCTCAAAAATAATCTCCCAGGGAGCCCTCCACATGCTCTTAAAAGTCATTATGAAAATTGCCAGTGCAGCTGGACTTCTTTCCAACTCAGTTGCAGGTTACAAAGGAATATTAAAGATGCTTCAAAATTGATATAATCCAGGAAACATAATTTAGCCAGCATTATTGCAATTATAACATGCTATTGTGAAATCCACAACAGCTAGAATGGGGCTCTCAGAATAATAACCAGAATTGCATGTATGTGATTATGTGTAGTTTTCCCTAGTAGGACAGTAACTATCCCTCTTGGCTCCTTACTGGTACAGAAATTATTTTAGGGACCACAGTTTCTAGAAGCATTGCAAAGGCCTCTAGGAAAGGGTTTTTGTATTAATAATCCACAATGAAGAAGGACTCAGAATGAGTTTTACAAAGGACAGGGTCACTGCAGCTTAAGGTGACCACTGAGTACCACACACAGCGTACATGCCCATGGCTGGGAAATTCATAATGCCGAAGGGCAAGAGAGAGAGGCACACTTTGCGTCGGTATATCTTGGGAAATGATGTGGATAATTACTTGACATTAAACAGGAGAATCACTGCCGCAGCACATTCGAATGTAACTGTTCCACAGGAAACTTCACCATGCCCTTGGACTTAATAGCCACACATAGCTGTCACAGATATAAAAGCGGGCAACAATGCATCGCTCTTAAAAGGAAGATCATTGTTTTATTGCTTAGCTCCAGAAAACACACAAGGACACTAGCCATTAATAACAGGGAGACAAAAGCCATTTTAGTTTTACATGAATAAGGTCTCCGTAAGATTTCAGAAGACCTCCTTTTCCAAGTTGCTCAGAATATGTCTTATGAAGTCTGTGGACTTATAAAGTCTGTGTCTTATAAAGTCTCTCATCTTTTGTGAAGTTGTCATGCGCAGTCACATATATAAGAATTTGAATTCCATTAATAAGCAAAATAGGAGACATTTATATCCCTGCAGCAAGTTATTTGACAAGTACACACTGATAGAGTGGATTTGGGGCTTCCAAAGCAATGCCTGACATATAAATCCAAGACTATCCCAATACTTGGGGAATAAAAACAGAAGAGGATAACTCAATATGATTAGAAGTCAGAGAACTTCAAAACTTCAACTTCTACATACAAAAGCAAACATCAAAATAAGTACTTGTATTATAAAATCCTACCACTGCATTCAAGGAAACCAAGAACAGTTCAAGAGAAACAGCCCTGAAGAAAGAAGGTAACAGCATGCCACAAAACAGTCTAAAACCTCTTCCTGAAAGAGAAGGCTGACCCCAGGCCTGAGCCACTTAAGATTAAGCAGTTAAATCAGAAGACTGTCAGCAGAGCAGGGACTTGGAAAGTCCTAGCCAACATAACAAGATGACCTCAGAAAGCATCACTTTGGAGGGGAGAAAAGTGAAAATAAGAGGATAAATTTTTAGTTCAAATATAAATATTTTTATTTTTTTAAATTAAAATATATTTTCCTCCTTTTCCCTCCAGCCCTTCCCTTCCACTGCACACACACCCCAACACCTCTCCCTCGGGCATCTCCAAAGCTAAGCAGGATTAGGCCTGGTTAGTACTTGGATGGGAGGAGAAATTTCTTTTAAAACCATACATTAGAAATATAAAGAAAGACATTGAGAACATGTATGACAAAAACAACCTTAAAAGTGACAGCATATGACTCTTCAAAAGCTGTGTCATCCAGTACAGGAAGAGCAAAGGTGTGCTACCCACTAAGCAGGCAAAAACAATCTTGTTTTTATACATGAGAAAGAATATGGTAACTGTGAAAGTTACCACCATGACTACAAAACACTAATATAAAAAAGTAATACACAGAGTAAACAGTAAAATGAGAATGAAAGCCCACGTAACTGAGCTGATAAAAAGTTAATTCACCAAAAACAAAAGATAGAACAAAACAGTCATATTCAAAACTAAACTAAATATCCACAAGCTAAATGACCAAAAAAAGAAAGAAAGAAAGAAAGAAAGAAAGAAAGAAAGAAAGAAAGAAAGAAAGAAAGAAAGAAAGAAAAGGGGGGGAGGCGGAAATAAGACAAGAGTTGCTTAAAATTCAGAAAGTAACAGAAGTACAAAATCATATTAAAAACAGAAAATGGAGTACATCTTTTTCGGAGAGTGAGAGGGAACGTTAAAGGAGATATGGAAAAAGATATGAGGAAAAAATGGCAACAAACAAGAGAAAAAAATGGAGTAGAGAAAAAAGAAAAAGAACCAGATAAATAACAGTTCAAATGGGAGAGAGGCATGTTGCAACTTAAAACAAGGAAAGAGACTTCCCAAAGGAAATGCATTGCCTGCAGTGACACCAGGTCTCACACCTGGAACCCAGTAAACTACTCAAAACGAAGGCAGATCAAGAATCACAAAACGGTCCTCTAAGGACCATGGGAAATAACCTACAATAATTAACTGAAGAGGCATATTTGCAGCACAAATAACAGATGAAAGGCTAACCATGTGCAGGCACCGCGCAGTGGCGTCAGTAAATGCCGAGTGGAGCGGGCTGCACAAGCAAGCAACCCCCGCACTCGGGAGGCGTGGACAGCTGCACCTCTGCATGTACAAAGCCAGCCTGGTCCAACAGCAAGCTCAAGTCTGGCCACAGTCAGACAGCCAGACCCAGCCTCAAAAGATGGAACAAGCAGACAGACACACACCAAATGATTACAATGGTTAAGATATAATTCATAGACCTGAAAGAAATCAACAAAACCAGGAAGGAATGTCCAACATCATCCAAAACTTTTAAATACAAATAGAAATCAATATATTCTTAAGAGAAATTTACAAAATCTGTTCATTTCTTTTCTCCTCCAGCCTCTCTCTCTGCCTCTGTGTGTGTGCGTGTACTTGTGTGTGTGTGTGTGTGTGTGTGTGTGTATTTCTGATGACTAAACCTATGGATTCACATGCTAGGCAAGTGCTCTACTACTGAACTATGAATGCCCGGCCTACAAAATTTATGTAGCTTCATAATACCCAGTGCTACTCATATAATGTTGATCAGAACATAAAATAATACTTTATTTAAAAAGCAACACTGCTAGAATCTACTAAAATGTGCACATGACTTTAGTCCCACTTATCATATATCTAGAAATTACTCATGCACGACTATAAAGAAATACATTCAAGAATATTTACTAAGATGCTGTTTATATTAATAATAACTGGAAAAAGGTTAAATTCCCATCACAAAGAAAACGGTTTAAGAGCTTAAGTAAGAGGTAAGAGACTGTAGAGCTCCTTCAACAGCATGAGGGTCTGAAGAGTGTGACCTTTACTGGTAGTGTCTTAAAGGGGTGTGAAAGTAAGAAAAGGAAACCAACAACACTGGATTTCTAAAATAAATGAACAATTCTTGTTTGAATTTTGACATCATAAATAGATTAATATATTTAAACAATTTTGTCTTATTTCTAAAGAAAATGACATGTGTTTACAATGTTTAGATAGTTTTGGAATAACATGTGATCCACTTTTCAGTCTCAGCTGTATTCTTTGGTTTTGAAATACCCTGGATCTTAAGGAGGACCCTGTAATACTGCCTTTCAATTCAAATGTTTATCTTATCTACAATAGCAATTCAATTCAACAACATTTTCAGATTTCTGCATTCCTAAGATGCCCATTTCACACCAACACATACAGGAAAGGCCGGCCTGATTGTTATGTAGTGTATTATTTAAGGAGAGTCATTTCTTCACCCAACGCCATGAAAGCAAACACACCTGTTTCAATAACCATGCCCATAGCATTAATGTTACCAAAATGAACTCATTTCACAATATTGATCATTGAAGTTAATACATTTTTTTAGAAAGTGAGTTCTTCATTTTTTTTTTCAGATTTTGGATGAACATTGTATGTTAAGTTTAAGCAGACTAACAAAGCAAGTCTTCACTGGGCAAAAAGCAAAAATGCTGACAAATTGGCCAGCACCATCCCCACTCAATGCTCGTTGTCACACACATTTCAGATTCACACTTGATTTTGAAATGAACTGTTACATAGTAACAGTATAGACTCATGTGAATAGATCTCTGCAGAAATTGTATGGCACTTTCTTTTCTTTTTTTGTATAATTTTTAAAATTATTTTTATTAGTTACAGTTTATTCACTTTGTATCTCCCCTGTATCTCCCTCCTCTTCACCTCCCAACCCTACCCTCCCTCTTCCCCACCCCTGTCCCTCTCCCAGTCCACTGATAAGGGAGGACCTCCTCCCCTTCCATCTGACCCCAGTCTATTAGGTCTCATCAGGACTGGCTGCATTGTCTTCTTCTGTGTGCTGGTAAGGCTGCTCTCCCCTCAGGAGGAGGTGATCAAAGAGTAGGCCAATCAGTTCATATCAGAGACAGTCCCTATTCCCATTACTATGGAGGCCACATGGACAATGAACTGTCATAGGTTACCTCCATGCAGGGGTTCCAGGCCATGAGTGGTCCTTGGCTGGAGTATCAGTTTCAGAAAAGACCCTTGTGCCCAGACTTTTGGGATCTGTTGCTCTCCTTGTGGAGCTCCTGCCTCCAGATCTCACTATCTCCCACTTCTTTCATAAGATTCACTGAATCTGTTAGAAGAAAATTGGGAAAGAGCCTTGAACTCATTGGCACAGGAGACAACCTGAACAGAACACCAACAGCAGAGGCTCTAAGAGCAATAATCAACAAATGGGACCTCATAAAACTGAAAAGCTTCTGTAAAGCAAAGGACACTGTCTACAAAACAAAACGACTGCCTACAGTTTGGGAAAGGTTCTTCACCAACCCTGTATCTGACAAAGGGCTAATATCCAGTGTACATAAAGAATTCAAGAAGTTAAACAGAAACAAATCAAGTAATCCAATTAAAAAATGGGGTACAGAGCTAAACAGAGAATTCTCAACAGAGGAATATTGAATAGCAGAGAAATACTTAAAGAAATGTTCAACGTCCTTAGTCATCAGCAAAAAGCAAATCAAAATGGCCCTGCAATTTCACGTTACACCCATCAGAATGGCTAAGATGAATAACTCAAGTAACAACAGATGCTGGAGAGGCTGTGGAGAAAGGGGACCCCTCCTCCACTGCTGGTGGGAATGTAACCTTGTACAACCACTTTGGAAATCAATCTGGCGCTATCTCAGACAATTAGGAATAGCACTCCCTCAAGATCCAGCTATACCACTCCTAGGCATGTATCCAAAATATGCTCAAGTACACAACAAGGACCGCTACTCAACCATGTTTGTAACAGCTTTATTTTTAATAGCCAGAAGCTGGAAACAGCCCAGATGCCCCTCAGTTGAGGAATAGATACAGAAACTGTGGCACATCTACACAATGGAATAAAAAAACAAGGAAATTGTGAAATTTGCAGGTAAATAATGGGAACTAGAAAAGATCATCCTGAGTGAGGTATCCCATAAGCAGAAAGACACACAGGGTATATACTCACCCATAAGTGGATATTAGACATATAATATAGGATAAACATACTAAAATCTGTACACCTAAGGAAGCTAATCAGGAAGGAGGACTCTGGCTAAGATGCTCAATCCCATACAGAAAGGCAAAGAGGATGGACATCAGAGGAGGGAGAAAATAGGGAACAGGACAGGAGCTTGCCACAGAGGGCCTCTGAGAGGCTCTACCGTGCAGGGTATAGAGGCAGATGCTGAGACTCATAGTGTGGCACTTCCTTGACTCTACAAGATCTGTTTATCAGGATTAATATTATAATACATTGAGTTGTTAAGAAAATGATATCAGCATTTTAAAACAGAAAAAAACATAAGAATTGGGCATCTTATTTAGCAGTTTAACTTTTGAAAGAACATGAATGTTGATTAGCAAGTCTTTCAAAGTCAAAGAAAATGGTTATTTAGGAACATCCAATGGTAATTACACTATAATCACTTTATAACTGAGTTTTTTTGTTGTTGTTGTTGTTTTTTCCCATGGCTATGTATCATATGAATTAAGGCATAATATAAAATATATGGATGGATGGATGGATGGATGGATGGATGGAAGGATGGATGGATGGATGGCAGATGAACAAACGGATATATAGACAAGAAGCAGGTAGAGGAATGGCAGTGAACCAGCCATTCAGTACAAATAAGTGTGTCCTCAAAACAGTCACACCTAGAGTGTCTGAGTTATCTGAAATAGCCAAAGAAATGGCAAAACTGGGATCGAGAAGATGGGTCAAGCCTCAAATGTCCTGTGAGTCTGAGGCCAGGAGCCCACATGAAAAGGAGACACGATAGAAGCACATCTCTCTGTAACCTGCACACCTGCGTGAGGACAGCACCGCCAGGAGAAGGAGCTCAGCATTCCGCTAGAGCAGTCCAAACCGCACTGGGTACACAGCAGAGCAACAAGAGGCACCCAGCCTTAAAGCCAGGCCAGGTGAGAACCAACTTCCAAAAGCTGTCTTGTGACTTCAAGGCAGACACGACACACAGACCCAACACTCCAAGCCCAGTCACTCACAGACAACAGAACAGGCAGAAGGCAGGGAGAAAGAGCAGGAGCAGGAAGAGAAAGAAATACCAGTTCTCAGCACTGTGCACTGGAAGCGGCTTTTGATTGCTAACGAAGCAGAGAGGTAACAACTTCATTAGCAAACACTGCATACAGTCCAGCCGCGTGAGGGACACTGTGGGAGTCACAAGAGACACGAAGGACAGAAAGGTCCCTGCGACACATAATCTGGCTGGACACCCAAGACACGTGAAAGGATGTATTTCACTAAAGGACAGCCTGAGCTGTGTCGAGTAGATGGAACTGAAAAGGAGGAAAAGAGGAAGACACCATAGGAAGCCCTTTGTAGAGTGGGCAAGTCCCAAGCCGTGACATACAAGAGAGAGGTGAGGCAGGGATGCGCCAAGCACATAAAGCTAAGGGGCAAAGCTAGTGATATTGGCATGTTCTGCATGATGGAAGAACAGAAGCACAGTGCATGAAGAACTGTCATGGGTTTTCTCTTTACCACATTTACTTCCTCCTTCGTCGTTGATTATCAGTGTTTTAGAAAATACTTTTGGAAGAGACTTCATTCATTTACAAGGTCCTTCTCCTGGGTCCAGAAAGTTGGTTTCATAGATAAATTGGAGCTGAGTATTATGACTCAACTAACTAGATAAAAAGAATTAATGGTTATACCATGAATCAAACAGCCATCTGTGATAAAAGCACTTAATAGTAAAAATTGATCAATTACATTTACTTTGGTAATTAAGAAGTCATCTTAGGGTCTCACACACACATGGAAAAAGAGAAAACTACTGATGTTCATTTAGCATCATTCTCTTAGGCACTACTGCTAATTTTTTGTTATAATTTCATCAATACCATATATTCTATGAAGGATTACTGTCCTTGTTGTATGGACAAAGAAATCCAGGCTTGATGTGTTATGCATCTATTAATGAGAAAAAACCAGCACCAGGATATGAGGGTAACGGTGTGGACATGTTCGAGATTTTTAGTTGGCAACAAGCTTTCCCCAAAATAAATCCAGTCAACCTGGCTGTTTGCTTTCATCCCAGAGGTCAGTGGCTACAATTTTATTTTTGATCCCAGTGCAGTACAGGTGAGTTCCTCTGGGTTTTATTTGTATACACGATTCTTCCTTCAAACTAAATTACTGTAAAAACACTTACCACAAAGGAAATTGCTAACAAAATCATTATCTACCTCGGTACAAACTAATGTGATTACTTTCAGGAAACAGAAGCAACTGAATTACATAATAGAAATATTAGTTTAAAGGGTCACTGGATGTCAGAATGCATCATTCTACAAACACATCCTGAGACACTAGTCATCAGAATTATACTGCTGAGAACACCAAGTTCAACACCATGATTCAGCAGATCTCTCTCCCTGGGGTGGGTCAGCTCCAGTCATGAGGGAGGGACTTTCTTCCTCTTTCAAGGAAGAAGAAAAAAGCTTCCTGAGTCTCTCAGTAGCCCACAAAGCCTCCTTCAAGCATGCATCCAATCACCTCCATCATTGTAAAGAAATATGCCAAGGTGTTAGGTACAGTGGGGTCAACTCAGACCACAACCTCATCTACGAGAAACAGAAACTAAGACACAATCCAAGTAAAGGGTTTCCCAATCAGTGCCACAGCGACAAGAACAAACGACCCTGTTCCCAGACACCCAGACTCTCTTCAGTGCAACTGAACATAGAATAAGTCAATGAAAACACAGCGACTGCCATTCTCCAGCTCCATTTACATGCACACTTTAGCGAATATTGTCTTTGATACATGCACAATCAAGACATTTGGGGAGGGGGACTGAATTACTGGTATTCTGCAATATACTAATATACTTCTCAAACACTCTACATAACATTCAAATAACATTCAAAAATATATTGAAACAGAATACTTGTTTTTTAAAAAGATCACAGTACTGAATGATAGCATTAAACTGAGAACTAGGGAGATAGCAGCAGGTATATCTCTGTAACTCTGAGGCCAGCCTGTCTACCTAGATAGTTTAGGACCAGCCAGCACAACAGAGTGAAACAGTGTCTAAAAATTAAATAAGCTTATTAAAGAAGCCACAACAACACAAGGAGGACATAATACACCCCCAAAAGGTAAACTGAGATTATCAGACAATTATTATTGTCAAAATAAGTATCAATTCTGTATAGAATATTTACATATTACCATATTATTAATAAATTATAGATTAATAGTTAGCATTATGTATACAGAATCCCATAGATACAATCTACTATCTATTAATATTATATATAATCAAAAGACTCTTGAAATGGGAAACAAGGGAAAGAAAATCTAGATGTCAGATAAACTTAAATCTCTAATTTATATTTGTCTGTGTTCAAAAGTAATGTGTTTTTGACTGGAGCATAGCTGATCTGGCCACATGCTTAGCTAGCAAGCACTGCAGAAGTCTTGGGTTCAATTCCCAACATCACCGAAAACGTCTGTAATCCCATACTCCTGGAGTAAAAACGGGGATCAGAAATCTAAATTCTCCTTGGATGCACAAAAACATGTCTCAAAAAAGAAAAAAGGGGGGGGCACTTTTTGTAATTACATAAGACAGAAAGTGGACTAGAGTAACTTAAATTTCCTTTAACACAGGATTTTTCCCCCTCTGTTATAGACCTTTTCCTACGTGGTATAACAGCTGCAAGATAATATAGTTTCCACTAACTTTTTCATATCAAAAAGAAAAACACTGGAATAAAGAAAATCATAGATGTTCTAGTTTGCTTTAAAAGTAAACGCTATCTTACGAAGGTTTTAATTGTTAAATGTGCATCTCACCCGAAGGAACTGCTGCCAGTCACAGCCCCAACATTAAGCACACTTTGAAGTATACAGTTTAACACAACCACAGAGAGACCTCTTGATCTGAGTCTCCCACGGAGAACCACACAGAGGCCCAGGATCTTAAAAGGCCATGCATAGGTAAAACTCAGGAAAGGTTCATACAAGCACGGGGAATCTTATACGTTGTTTCTAGTTGTAAACTAGAAATAATCTAAAATGTATCAACAATAAGAAATAAAAATTGTGGAATAGCTGTACAAAAGAATAGTACATAGTAATTGCAATAACATTAGCTATACACAGCACAAACAAACCTCAAGTACATAAAGGGGAGTGAAAGAAACCAGAGACAAACAGTGCTTACTCCATAATTCAATTTAAACACATTTTAAAAGCTAGTAAAACTAATCTACAGAGAGCTGGATCATCTGCATGACACATAACAGGAAGAGACTGCACAGAAGCCATGCTCTTCATCCTGATCAAGGAGGTAGTTATGGGGTGGTGCTCTGGAAACCTTTGTCAAGCTGTATGTAAGCTCAGGTGTGTGCATGTTTTCATTTTCATGTTGTACTTCAATTTCAATTTTTCACATACAACATGAAGTGATGCTAAGAAGTTTTTAACATTCTTCCTGGGACAGTGGATTCCACATTACTGTTCAGAAGAATACACATTCTGATAAAGGCTCATCCAGCTAGCTATGTAGTCTCTTCTGTAATCTAACTTCTCAGTGATAATTCTAGCGGCCACCAACCTCAGATGCTCTGGGGACTTCTTTCACAATACCCTAATAGTGAAGGCTCTCATCTGAAGACCAGAACCAGAATAAGACTTTAATATATTTTTACCCAAATAACAAATATTTATTGAATCTACTAAAAAATAAAACACTGCTGTAGTTATAAAAGGAACAAATAATGTACAGCCAACACCCTGGAAGGAAGGATGAATGAAAAAACAACTTAAACTTTAGTATGTAACATACACTCAAACACACACACACACACCAAACCAGACTTTCAGCCAGTCTGAACACACTCACCCGAACACAGGTAAATACAGAATGGGAAGTAATTTGAAACGATTTCATTGTGCTCAGAAGTAGAACTTCGCTCAGATTAATAATTCTATGTAAATCTTCAAGAATAAATCTTGATAACATGAATATTTAAGCATATGCTGAAACCACAAAGGATAGAGCTGAAACCAAAAAGGCAGACTCCTTGAAGAAAAGGATTAGCTTGGTGTTTAAGAAAGAGCTTTAAGGTATCCAGAACCTCTTTTGAAGTGTTAGAAGAGAGATTTGATGTTGGATGGTGAAATGGAAAATAATGTTGGAAGCAGGCTAACTTTGATTTACAAGAACCTTCCAGAAATTTATTTTATGGATAGAGATTAGTAACTGGGTTTTCAAAAATATATTAAAATGTTACATATTTAACACTATTTGTTGATTTCACATATATACAAAGATTTTGATAAAGGTCATAAAAATCGTATTCTGGTAATAAATTTGACTTTGGATTTTGATACTATATTCTAGTGCTTTACAGTGCTGGGTCAATGACACATAAATGTTTATAGCAGATAAAACTTCAGATTTCTCCCCATTGAGCATTCTGTCCGCACTTTAAATATGTTAATTTTTGCTGTCTTTTTAAGTATGTTGAATTTATGTAAGTAAACATTCACCTTCTCAAAAAATACAAAAAAATACACCCAAAACTCCAGAATTACATGATTTATTATTAGTGTATTTTTTCACCCTTATAGAATAAAAACTGCCCAAACTCTAGAAAGCCATTAAAAAATAAACATACTCAAATTACCTGAAAATTCAAATAATGGAACGCAATAGCAATGGAGTTCTGATCCATTAAATTTATACCACTTACTAGAGGTTTCGAATTGGGCCTGATCCATTAAGCACAACCATGCAGAAAATTCTTACAAGTACTCATTATATGCTAGACATTTCTAGAATATCCTCAACAGAGATTGAGAGATTGTATCCATTTTAGATACCTTACCTTCTCCAAGTTATAAATACTATTTCATTCTAAATTACAGTTTATATCAACTCATCTCCTTCTTAAACTACACAAAGTGCCTCCCATTACCACAGGACCCTGCTAGTTTTCGTACAGTGACCCCCCCTATGCTCTGTACATACACTATTTCATGTCTCATTTTCTTAGATTCCCTAGCCGTGCAAATTCATAGCCATTCCCCTGAGCTCCATACATTGCTCTTACCAGCTCTTCCTGAAGCAATCATTTTCTGCTCCTCCTGAGTTCTCCCAACCTAAATACTGTCCCTCCTAAGAAGGGACCTTGGCTCAGAATACCCTCATGTTTAGTGCCTTCCCTCCAACAACCGCATGCTGGCCTGGACTGTGTAACCGCCTTTCTGCCTCACATCAAGAACAGAGCTCATTCAGTGTCTTGTAATAAGTGGTACCTAGTGAAGCCAATAATGATGGATGAATGAGTGAATGAATGAATCCAAGCCAGCTTACCACTAGATCCCCTGAGACATAACAAAGAGTAAAGGTATGTTTGCAACATAGGTATTTGAATAGTCAGTTGTCAACTAAGTTCTTCACTACTATAAAGAAATACTTGTATCTCTAATACCCCAAATCCTACCTCTAGTATGTAGAACGAGGCTGTCGAGAAGCTGGAAGCCTGACCAGCATGGGACCAGCTCTAAGAATTACCACCCAACACTGGACCCCATCACGCTGATGCCATTGTGCTGGTGAGAAATACATTGCAACGGGAGAGTGGGAGCAAGGCCGCCATGTTCCGTGGCTGAGTGACCCTTACAGCCTCCTGTCTCAAGAACTAATGTCTAGCCCCGGCAACACAAGGACCCTCCTGCAAGGCTTTATTTACCCTTGGAAGGTCCTGCCTTGCAGTGTGCTGCCACAGCATGCATCTTTGGGAACAGACTCCGTCCAGCTTAACCTGAGGTTTCCCTGATACTTAAATGGGCAGGGCAAAGGGGAACAGGCCTTGAGGATGCTATTTCACTTTTCTAAGCTGTATCTTCCTGTTCTAGGAAGGAGGGAAACCTCACCATCTCACCAGGTGCTATAGCTACACCTTCACTGAGCAAACCAAACCACCAGGCACAACCTTTACTTTCTCTCTCCTCCCCTCTGAAGCATCGAAGTTGTTGGCACAGGGACCTCCAAAACGGCATTTCAATCCATTCATTTGTCTACATTTTCTTTTTCTGTGTCCACGGTAATTCGCTTCCTCTCTGCTTCTTAACTGTGAAATTTCCATTGCGTGCCTCAATCTGACTCCTCTCTCCACAGAGGAATCAGACACCAGATTCCATTCTGCTAGCACTCTACTTGGAATCACCTGAAGTCTTGCCCCTATCCCATCAGCAATCACTGCCTTCATCCACCTCTCCCCTTGAACTTTGCCCTGGGGAATCGCCAGGATCTCCCAGCCCTTCTGAGGACTTTCCCTGGTCCTCAAGGCCAGCCAGCTCCCTCCTGGCGTCAGTAGGGCAGCTGCCTTCAGCTTCCAAGTGGTGTCACCCGAGAGTCTTTTCCTGGAAGCCATACCTACAGGAACACTCAGTGTGCATCCCTGTTACTCCGCGCCTCACACTGATCGTTATGCCTTCCTCCTCAGTACGTTCCAAAGCTGTACACACTGAGCAGACTAAAGTCACTGACCCTGAGAGAAGCAGAAGAACAGGGAAGGGTGCCAGCGCGTGCCAGGTGCACACTAACTGGACATTATGGGTTCTTTATTTTCCTACACTTCATCTTCAACAACTGAAACATCAACAGTGCTGTTCACAGGCAAAGTCCTCGTAAGCAAAGCCGGAAACTGACACAACTGTTCGTGAGTGGCCAATTATCCTGGGGAAACAGAGGAAGAGGAAGTGAGGTTCCTGAAAACAGAACAAGCCTGCAGTTGTGAAAGAAAGTACCACTCATAAAAGCACAAGAACAGCAAACGGAGAGAGGCTTTGAAAATGAAAATGAGGTGAAACCTTTGAGCCTCCAAACCCAGGGACTTACCTCAAGGGTGTACCGGTGTTACGGACACTGATAAGTACAAGAGACAGCGGTTAAGAGCAATCCTGATCATTTCATATGTCATATAGGGTTTCCCTTGTCTTTTTCTGAAGAGAAACATCAAGCATAAAAATTGAAGATTTCACGATGAGTCACACAGGAAGCTCCATACATTTTAAGAATCTAACCAATTCCTGGTAACAAAGGCTCAGATTGCTAGCCATGCAGTACTACTAATCTAAGGTTAGGGAAAGCAAGCCAGCAGGGGGGACTCGGCTGGCAAGCTCTGCCCGTTGTACTTCATTAGGAAGCGAAAGGCGCTCCGGCTCCTTTTATGGCGGTCACCTGAGGCACACTTTGCTCCACGGCTCTACAATGGCAGCTGTTTGCAGTGGGCCCCAAGCTGCAGCCACATTACACCATCTCCTGGGGTTCACAGGACGCTGGTTCCTAAAGGCCAGATTTAACACTTTGGGGAAAAATAAAAAACAGCAAGTAGTGTAGAGGGAGAAATAATGCATGGTATTTGATCATTTCAGGATGGCAACACATTACAGGAATCAGTTACCACAGAAACTGTGATCTGGAAGTGGCCCAGGTGGAATATAGTGGAAACTTGTGTGCAATGACCAAGTTGACTTGTAGAACCTCAGAGGGGCACGGTGGTGAAGAGGTGACGTAACCGTGGCTGTGGACACAGCTAACTCTACTACACCGTCATCCCAGCTGAAAGCCGTGACAGCTGAAAGCCGTGACAGCAGCCTGCACTGGAAGGCCGGCTACAGCCAACAGCACATCTGAAGGATTCTCCGAAGTGACGGAAATGTTACCTCTTCTCATAGACCAAATAGGCCACATTCTTCCAAACTGGCAGAATACATCAAATTCAACTTCTGCATCCCCACAAATAATTGCCTCTGTTTTCCTGTCCAGATTAAATATCTGTACTATCTATGGTAAGCTATTTTCTGTCATTCAGTTACCACTATTCTTATGTTGCTGTAGACACAGACAAAGCCAAACAGTACATATGCTCTGTACGTTTGATTAAGATAATTCCTGTGGAGGAAACAGCACCACGCAGTAAACTGGATCCTGGAGATGAGGGAATAGAAACCACCATCTAGAAGGGTATTTCGGTGAGGGCTGGAAGCCACATTCACTCAGAAGCTTGTGGTCTAACCTCCACCCCTGAGGATTTCCGGCAAAATCTGGCCACAGTGGGAGGGAATCCCCGCGAGGGACACTGAATAGCTGTTACATCTAAACTCTGTACTTAATCTGTAATTGAACCTGTATATTCTGTGTGATCAATACAGGAACTACAGTTTTTAACTGGAAAAGCTGACTAAGGAAGACAAGATAGAGAATAAAGCCTTCCAAAGCTATGGAAAGTGTAAACCTAGGTTTTTGAGGACAATACACTTTTAGGTGGTAGAATCACACTTAAGCCAGGGCAAAATTTAAAAGATCCCTCTATAAACGCATGTGAATACACAGGGAGCGGTGCTGAAGCCTTATAGCAACGACACAGCTCGTGGCAGTGAAATGAGCAATCTGTGTCTTCATCATAGTGGTGAGGGACGGAGCCAGGTACAGGGAATGTTTAAAGCTCAGAGCTCTGAAATGCGGTGCAGCTCAGGCGTGAAAAATGCAGAACGGGAGTAGGTTGTGTTAGTTTTCCTAGGGAGAAATGGACAAGTGTCAGCTCATCCTTGATGTGGCGAAGGTAACAGGCCAAAGTAAGGATTCTATGCAAGCTCAGCACCGGAAACCAGCGCGCTCAGCTCCATCACGCAAGGCAGCATGTACCTGCAAGTAAGGATTTGCTTGTGCGAGCCTGGAAGACTCCCAAACAAGTGATGGCCCAGGCACAAGCTTCTGAAAGATGCAAACATGGCGTCCTGCCTTCAGCTAACCTGCAACCTCGGGTACACTCCACTTATCTGCAAGGGCTGCAGCTGCGAAGCCGGAATTGCACATGTGGATCTGCTGAGCGTTCATAAGCGCAGTCAGAATTTACCACACTGACAGTCACATGAGACCTGGAAACCAGCACTCCACAACACAGTGTGGCCGTGTCATATTCCAGGGTTTGTCGTCCAGCTTCACCAGCTTAACATATGTGAATGAAGCCAACGTTAGTTCCACCAGCCATCAAACTGGCACAAAAGCACCTAGTCAGCGGAGATGTAAACAAATAAAGTCAAGTGTTAGGTGCTAGAGCTAGAAAAGATGTTAGAGCTAGAAAAGATGTTAGAGCTAGAAAAGGTCCTGTCCCTTACAAAATACTAATATAAGCAAGGAAAACAGGGGAATGGCAGTCTTTGAATGACCACCAGGACTCTCTCTAGGGGAGTCAGGGAGGAAATTCAGACCCGAAAAGAAGAGGTGTGATGTCGGAGTATCAGATAGTGGATTCCTGATGCAGCTGTTGGGATAGAACCTTAAGGAAGTGTTTCGGTCATAAGGTCTCTATCGTCCTTTGCAGTAACACCGCTGTCATGGGACTTTGTTGTGCTAACCCTCTCACTGGTTTTTCTATTTTAAGGTCACTTATCTTCCCTCCCCTCCCGATCTCATATCCTTCCGTCTGACTCTCCCTTTGTCCTTTCTTTACAAACTGATACAGTGGGAAGGCCTGATGCTCATGAAGCAAATTTCTTTTCTTTATGAATATCTAATCTCAGGGATTATTGTAGCAACACAAGACAAAATGGGAGAGTCAGCACAGTCTAGCCTTCTAGCGAGTGTCAATGAAGAACAGTGGGTGGAATGAATGTATTTTGATGGGTGTACAAGCTAGTAGCAGATGGGAAGAAAAACAAGATGTGGTAGCAGGGAGGGGTTAAGAGTTGAAATGATTAAAGTGTTAGCCTGGGTAAAAGCAGTCTCCAATCTACAGAAATTGGGCCCATGTTTGATTCTAAGGCTTCTGCCCTAACCTCTGCCAGGACAGCTGGCCAGAGCAGAGGAGCAAACAGGGGACGCTGAGGCCCACAGCAAAAAGAGCAGAAGGAAGAAAAGGCCTCAGGCAGACATGAAGAAAGGAATGACTTTGCCTAGAGAGGCTGAAAAGAAACAGGATGGACGTAGAGGTGGGTCAGGTTATGAAACCAACGCTTCTATTCCTGACAACCTGAAAGAAAGAAACCAGCACGGGGAGATGGAGAGTGAGAAGCAGGGCTTAAGGTGATAGTGAAGATTCAGGTAACAGCGAGTGAGGAAAAAGAGCACGGATTTTTTTGCAATGAGTTTCCAGTCAATTTGAAGTCCCATTTGGCTATGCACTACCTGTGCTATTTCTTCCCACTTTCCACTCCGTTAAATAAAAATTTTACCTCCCATACAACAGTTGGTTAAACAATTTCATTAAAGAATTTTTTTAATTTTGTATTTATTTATCTCTCCCACTAGATCACATTTTGCTCAGTGCTAAATTCTCAGCCTTTCCTTAAACACAGGATTCATTTTTTTTT